>OY757011.1:6712656-7071983 GCA_963580285.1 Lucinisca nassula | reverse complement strand
CATACAAGTTGGCTTCTTTAAAAAGAATCCAAAGGAAAGGTCTGCTGCTGTCTAGTCAGCAGAATGAACAGGGCATTATCACAATAGTAATGATAATACTAATAAACATAATAATAATAACAATAATAATAATAATAATAAACGTGCGTAATGTTTGTCTTTTGCAAACATGACCACACCTTAACTATTCGCTTTAGAACCTTAAATCGAGAATGATCAAATATCACTGTCATTTGGTGGATCGCTTTTATTTTTCAATATGAGTCATACTTAAAACTAAGATGAGAAATTGTAAAGTTGTATAATTTACATTTCCTGTTTGTAAACTTCGTTTAAGCTGAGACCTCAAAACAAATCAGTGGTAGAATTGACAACTACACCAATAGCTGCCATACGTCTTGCCAGCAAAAGGCAAAGACAAAAAATAGAGAAAGTGGCCTAGGGTCATGGATACCATCGGCAGATGCAACCATGTATTGCAAAGCACAATTTGTAAGTTTAAAACCTTGATCTCAATTTCTAAATAGTAAGTTTTTGACCTTGATCTGCTTACAGCAGTATCTTTTCTGCAACCATAAAAGTGTCTACATATCAACCCTGATCGTAGGTTGAAAACCACAACAATACAAAAACTTTAACATGACTATCTCAATCAAAGCTCAAAGTGTGCGATCTTGGCAGCAGAAGTCAAATCAGTGTTACTGTACTTTGTCAGCTGTCAAGTAATACCCCATATCAACTTTCAATAACATAAAAGAAAGAGATCAAATGTTTTACATAGGCAAGTAACATGAATATTACGCAAATTTCTGTCACTGTTACCTTTACATTCTGTGTCAGCTGGAGCAGCAGCCACGTGACTGTAGCTTAGCTATACATTATCTGCTGTTAATTATAATATATCATACACCCCAATCAACACGATGAATGCCAAAACTACACAATGACCTTCAATTTATGCGACCATGACCTTCTGTCAGCAGCAGCAGCAGCCACATAACTGGAACAATACTCTATACGTGTCTATTTAAAAGTAATACACGTTAGGCATTATAAGTTCACACTGCAAAGTTAAAGAAAAAAAAAATCTGGAAATTATCTGTATCGCTATATATTCTAATTACTGGCGCTAGCCAAACCCGGACACTTGACTCAGGAGTGTGACCGACTCATTTTTAAGGCAATGCCAAAGAAACACGATATACAAAATAAAAATGTATTAGACAAATGATTAGCAAGATATTAGAATTAAAGCAAAACTTTGAAGTTAAGTGTTGACGAACGTCCACGCGTTCTCACCAAACAGTCAATATGTGACTTTTTGTAGACAGAACAGATCGATATGTGTCACTTTTTGTGTGACAGCCACTTAAAAAGCTATTTGTTCTCATGAAATGAGCGTTAAATTGATAGATGTATGACGGAAAAAACTGCAAGTGACTGTATCGCAATAATTCTATAGAAACCAGTTAACAATCATTTCTTGGGCCAAGACAGACAGAAGGACAAACAGACGGAAGAAAAACAGACACACGACGAAAACTACAGACAGCTCAACATTCTTCTCATTCCGGGAGAAATTATCAAAATATTCCTAGCGGTTTGAAAGTTATATGTCCATCATCAGCTGGTGAAAAATTTGCCTCGGCGAGGCTATTTATATAAAAAATATTGCATTATACAAATTGGTTAGGTCATGCCAATATACACCTTCATGCCAAAATTATTGAAATATACCTTGTAGATAATATATCTAAAACAGTTTGTTATTATTTTATCCCGGAGAGGCTATCAATATCAAAAAATTGGGCATTAAACAATATAATTAATTAGATCTTGTCAATATATATCTACCTGCAAAAACTTATCAAAATATTTCTTGCGCGTAAAAAAGTTTTAACGTCTATGTCAGTTAGTGAAATTTTTGCCTCGGCGTGGCTAATTAATAAGATATCAGCCTTAAGACAAACTCATTTGTCTAATTTTTCTAAAACTAAGACTGACTTGTCAGGTGAAATATGTATCTTAGCGGATTTGTTTTACACTTTTTGTTATATTTTAAATTTTGCAAGTCTCGCTACTTTGGACATCTCCTTCCTGATGCCCGGGACTTCCATGGAGTGTGGGTCATGTTTGCTGATGTTGGCTCGGAGGGGGACGCCTGTAAGTCCGCGAGTAGGCTCTCTTGCCTGATGCCTCCAGTTGACCTGTCTCATAGGCTACGTCGGTCGGTGTGTGCTCGGAGGGGGATGTGCTGTGTTTGCCGGGTCTTGTCCATCATCCGTTTCGGTTTCAAAACTTGGGGGTTGAGACACACTGATGAAGATTAAATATCAGAAAGGCCTCTGTGTCACTAAATTAGGTATAGTTACGCCTTAATTGTTTGGTCTTGTCAATCTCTCTGCATGCCAAAACTTAACAAAACTAGAATCGCGCAGTCGATGGCACGCCATCACATATCCCCACGCCACTACATAATCTACTCATCATGCCGTTCGCTTTGATATGTTACATGACCCAGGGGTGTGATCGAAATTCCGAAAGTGTCATGCACTCCCCAGACCAAAGATCTATCAGTTCCCAAAGTTTCAAGTTTCTATCTATAACCGTCTAGGAGGAGATATCCGGTAAGACGGACGGGGGGACGGACAGACGTACGGACGAACGAAAGGACGGACGGACGAACGGACGACGAATACAATTACAAAAGCCCCACTTTTTCTTTGAAAAAAAGGGGGGGATAATAATCCTACTGTTGCCTTAGCCAGGCTTCTTGTGAAGAAATCGGGCATTATGATGAGGCCTAATTGGTCACTGATGAGGCCTAATTGGCCGAAACTAGCTAGTCTGGCCCAGAAAACATGTACATTCCATATTTTCCAGTTCTGCTGTGTATTCCTTGCTTCCAAAGGATAACCCTTGCAAGAACATATTAGACGGTCTTGTCAATATACATCTGTTTGCCAAATCTTATCAAAATAAAACTTAATATACCTACAATCAGTTTGTGAATATTTTGCCTTGGCAATGCAATTTATATAAAGAAATCGCGCATTAAAGAACATTTGTTGACTATATCTTATCAATATATATCTGTTTGCTGAAAAATTGTATAAAATATCTCTAACGGTTTTATATTTATACGGCGGTGCAAGTTAGTGGAAAATTGCCTAGGTGAGGCTATTTATAAAGAAATCAAGCATTAGGCAATCTCACTGGTAAGGTCTTGTCAATATCTATCTGCATTCAGTTTCTGAAAATATTGCCTCGGCCAGGCCAGAAATCTGGCATTAGACTGCTGGTGCTGCTGCTTGACATAGTCTTGGAGCTGCCTTCTTGGTTCTGGCTGGGGGCTGGACTGCGCAGATCCTAAAGTCAAACGACAGTGACACTCTGGTGCTGAAGGCCTGTGGTCACCTCAGGAATCCCATGAAGTCGGCATGACTTCAAGAAAGCCACAAGTAATCCAGACATGTTGTGATATCGATCTGGACTAGCTGCTCAAGAGCTGAACAGAGAATAATGATGATGATACTGCTACGTTCGTTCGTTCGTTCGTTCAAGCTAAGGCAGTTTACGTCTGCCAGGGTCGAGCGGACAGAACTCCATAGCTCCAAAGCGAGACGTAAGTTATGTGCTTCTGGGCTGCGAATCGCGGCAGTCTGTCCAACAAGAGTTAATCTCGCTCGACTGCCTGTGCCCTACGGAGTAAAGTGAAGCACTGCCAGTTTTAGAAATTGTGAATGCCAGTATAAATTGAGCCAAAAATGTAGAGTAATTCGTGACAAATCGGTTACAGATCGCTCTACTGTGCTCGAGAGCAGAAAGTAGGCCAACGGTGCTCTCTTTTTGGGCCGCGCGATTTTGGCCGTCGGACTTAGGCTGCAAATGAAGCATGCCTTTGCAAGTTTCCATATAGAAACAAGCGGCTAGTGGTCCAGGAAGAAGACTTGTCGCAAACTAGAAGTGGAGGCAATGATCAGGAATCGATACAATTCACAGCTCCAAGTCCTATGCCCAACTAGCAGGCAGGATGGGTGTGCAATGATCCAGATGTTGGTAAAGCCCTCAGCATCTCCTACCGGCTTGGCAATGTAGAAGTGCTGCTTGTAGAACCGCCAAGCTCCTGGGACGAACTCATCGATCCCCGCATCCGATGACATCGACCCGTACAAAATGCCGTTTTCTAAATGTGACTGTGGCCTAACTTGTACACGTACGTGCAACACACTGTACCATGCCTAGGCGCCCTCATTAACTTAGATACAAGCATTTAACAACAACTTTAGTCTGCCTGAGCAATAAAATTTATTTCCGCGCAGAGTACTTGTTACTATTATTTCGAGTAGTGGTGTTCAGTTACTGGATATCAGTATGTTACATGTTACTGCAATAAGTTGGGATTACAGGGATTACATTAGTTTTCTTATTTTTGTTATAAAACGTAGGTCGTGTTACGCGTTTGAGCGACGCTAACAAGGAACAATATACATGTATATTGGATCCATGCCACCCATAAGAAAGATTAGTTTTGTTTGTTTATTTGATTTGAGGTTTAACGTCCCCGTCAACACTGTAAAGGTCATTTTGGAGACGTTGCTTCCAATTTTGTGGGACTTTTACCCGACATTGAGATGAAATGACATCTCAAGCCCTGTCGCCAAATGAAACCAATAGGGTTTATTAGCATGGACGGTCTGCCTCGCACAGCGGTTCTAGGACAGGCTTAGATCCTCTAAGCGGTTTACCAGTACTAGTGTGCGGGCCAGATTCAGCTCTGCGTGGAAGCATCAAGCAGCCCATATATTTCTTCAAGCCCCTATGGGCGGGGGCAGTAAGAAAGATTAGTTATTCCCAGCGGGCACATGACGTCTATGCAACGTCGTACCAACGTCAATGCAACGCAATGCAACGTCATGCCAGTAAAACTGATTATACTGACACAGAAACTGCAGTGACTTTCAGCCTCAGCAATTGATTCGCCAAGGCTGATAAAACACCTTTTTCTCGTCGGAAAAGAGGCAGCTGATCATTTTCCTTTCCGTTGCATTCTCACTGTATATCATTTTTTTTGTTTTGTTTTGTTTTGTTTTGTATCGTCAGCCTCGATAGCGCAGTGGTTAACGCGTTCACATCTTGATCGAGAGGTTGTGCGTTCGAATCCGGCACCCGGTATCGAGGTGTGTTCTTGGGCAAGACACGCTATGACACTGCTTCACTCCACCCAGGTGTAAATGGGTAGCAGTGGTGTAATATTCAATGCCTGTCTCTCGCGCGCGTGAAAACATCCGGATTGAGTGTTCGAGAGCGATTAAATAAGCTTGAAGCTTCCATTGAAATCGAGCTAAAATAAATAAATTAGTATAAACTAAAGTTTGGTTTGCCCTTCCTGTTGGTGCCATTGGTATTATGTTTTCTGTGATGTCGCCTTTTCTGGCCACCTTCATTAGTATATACCGGCCCCGAATGGTCAGTGGTAGAGCGTCTGCTCCGGGAATGGGAGGTCGCGGGTTCGATCCCCGGCCGCGCCATACCAAAGGCGTAAAAAATGGTACTAGGAGCTCCCTTGGCTTGCGCTCACATTATCAGGGATAGTCCTTGGAAGATAAATGAAGGCAGGTAGGTATTTGTTAAAGGATACTTTGTTTGTCGCAATAAAAGCTTGTGCTATTTGTTTCGGATATGTGACCTTAAATAAAGCTCCTTTATCTTAATCTTATCTTTATTTGGCTTTTTCTCAGTTCAAATATATTGTAAATCAGCGTCACGCATACAAAAAGGACGTTGCCAGACAGTCCAACAATTTTCGGAAGCTGGAATAAGGATACATTCAATTACAGATATGTTGTGCCGCTTGCTACCTTAAGGAAGCTTTTTGTGAAACCTCATACTTGTAAATGGTAAACTTTCATTTATTGTCATTTCGCCAAATAGACACACTACATAGAAAACTGAAGTATCCCTGCATATTTTTGACTGGTTCACATTGTTTCTTCACGTTGAATATGATTGCAAATAGCAAATTATAGCGAGAAGTCTGCACTGGAGCGAAAATGCTTCAAATTTCACATAAACACTGTGGAAAGGTCCTGAGGGACCTTTCCAATAAGGCGTTTATTATTGACGCCAACTTAAGACGGTTCTATACCTGCAACTGCAAATATAGGATCATACCTTTAAGATATAGTAAGTGACCGTTGAACCATTCGTTTGGAAAAGAAAAAAATAAAAAACCTGGATAAAGGATCAAGTCTTTTTTCATCTTTTATAGATAAAAACCCCATTTATCGTCGGCACGACAATACCCCCAGCCACATGCTTGCCCCTAAATGACAAAAGTTTCAAATGCCATAACTGAAGAACAAGATTTCATGCACATTCAATGTATGTATGTATGTATGTATGTATGTATGTATGTATGTATGTATGTATGTATGTATGTATGTATGTATGTATGTATGCTTTATGTAATCTTTATTAAGCCTTTTAGTACCAAGTGAAATCTTCCTCCTTATATATAGCAGGAGTCCATTTAAAAATTTAGGGGTGCCAGGTTGTGTTTTCATGAACATATATTTGGAAAATGGCTGAACTTTTAGCAAACAGTGGAGGCTCTGATCAGCGTCTGATCTGGGCCTGCACTGTTTGCCAGGGTACGTACTCGTTTTGGGGTTTCTGGTACTAAGTGGGTTAAAATAAACTACTACTCTTTGAATGAGCCTTCTGCTGTTTCTGCGCTATACAGAGGTTGCTAGTGACATCACACACCTAGAGTTATCTTTCTTAATGGAGACACCCAGGCTCATTTCTAACAGACTTTTATTGTACTTTCTGCATGGATAACTTTCTCTTATTTCTTGGAAACTTATGATTAAACCCTTGATTATTTAATATTATGAGCCTTTAGAACAACCAATATTGTTTTATCACTGAGGGATAATTGGACATAAATCTGACTAGTAAGGGGCGTAACCGGGATTTGAAAAGACTGTGGCTTCAAGTAAAGAAGCGTATCCATGGGGACAGCAGAATAGTGGTACTTGAAGTCCTGTCAAACCCACCATTTTGTATATACAACGTCTACATTCCTTCTCGAAACTCTTCAGGAAACTTAAGGAGTGATGATAGCTAACAAAATAGCCTAGACCAGCCAAAAGAAATCCTAAATATCTTCTATCGCTGCTTTGTTCCTCCCCAACCTGAAAAGGAATGCTTTAAGCACAGCTTGCGTTATTCGGGGTGTCTTGTATGGAATAGTTTGCCCAAAGATATTAAATATGCAACAACTCTTGAAACTTTTCACAATCGATGTACAAAATGGCTGACTCAATGATGCAGATTCCACAATCCTCCTTCATTTTGTTTTGTTTTGTTGTTTTGTATTTAATCAGATTAGTAAACGTGGAGTATTGTACACCTTATCCAAGTTATATTACTATTCTCTTCTACATTACTAGTAATTTTTCTACATATTTCTTGCTAGCTAAATTGTAAGCATTCAAGAAATATTGTTATCTTTGCCCCTTAATAATAACAGTAATGATTATTATTACAATAATGATTACTTTGTGATACCCAAGCATTTCATAGTACAATACTACATACTGTTTACCTTTTGTATATTGTATATATTCTGCATATTTCATTTGTTGCTGTATAGAATTTTATTATGTAGATTTTGTACCATAATTTGAGGGCCTCATGGAAGATTAGCTACACTTATATGCTAAATGTTGTCATCCTCGTAAAATAAAGTCTTTACTTACTTACTTACTTACTTATCCAGACTCTCATGCAGTGTACCTTCTCGGTGACTTCAACGCATCAATGACTCAAAGGAAAGATAATAGTCAGGACCGAATGCTGCAGGCATTTGTCAGAAAGAATTCTCTTGAACACCAACAGAAAGGACAAATAAAAATCAAAAATGAGTTCCATTAAGAGCAATGAAAACATTCATAAGAAAGAAGATGGGCCACACTACGCAGCCTCGGCTAATAATGCCTCATCAGTGACCCTGTAATGTACATTCAGACACCCCAATAAGAATGATCAAGCTGAGTGACTGAACAAATTATTTGTCTAAATCGCGACGGAAGTAAGGGCGAGGATTGTGGCCACGTAAAATCGATTTAAGCCCCCCAGTGGAAATCATTCCACTGACCGTTCCAAGGCGGTTCTTCTGTGGCGGTTTATTTATGGTGTTGTTTGTTACTTACTGTGTGTATCACTTGTGTCTTTTTATTTTGGATGGCCATATGGCCATTTTGTGGGAAAGTAACTGTCCTTATGGCCTTCCTTTGTTTAGGTTTCTATTATGGTCTGGTCGCTTAATGTTTGTGTTTCTTTCCCTTGGTGTCTTTGATGGGTGGAGTAAGTTAATTGTATCGATTCCTGATCTTTGTTTTACTTCTACTTTACATACTCTTCAACCAGACTGGTTAAAGTCTACTGAGATCTATATTTACTGAGACATGTGTTGCCCTGAATACTTCTGACCATATCCGGGTGCAAGCAGTTTTAGACCTCAAGTATGAGAAGAAGACCATGCCTGAACGGAGGATCCGGTCTAAGCCAAGGTGGGACAAGTGTGATAAACAGGCATTTGGGGAGTCTATTAAGAAATATCTTCGACCCTTCAGCAGCTTTAAAATGTTGAATTCAGCCGAGTGTGACATCTTGCAACCCATTGGTCATCTGATTGCTACCCTGTGGCTGGCTACAGAAGAAAGCATCCCTAACCACAAGTCGGAGATATCCTTTAAACAGTTAAGGCGTAGGCCATGGACAGAAATCATAAATAACCGTCTCTCTTGGTGGGAATGGAGAAAAGCAAGTGCCCCGCAAGACTCCTCAAACCAATATGTGCAGCAGAGGAAAGCAGCAAAGAAATGCCTGAGAAAGGAGCAGAGAAAAGAAGCAGCTAACCCGAGAAGGCAGCAGGTGGTGCGGATCATGGATACTGATGGTGACCCAAAAACGTTCTTCAAGTTGGTTGTATAGCAGCGAAAGATATCCGGTCAGCAAACGGGGACACTCCACGTGAATGGTAGAACCTGTGACACCGACCAGGAGATGTTTGCTGGCTGGGCCACACACGTTCAATGTTTAGCCACTCCACTGCATAGCGAGAACTTTGATGCAGTCTATAAGGACCAGTTGGATGAGGATGTGGATCGTATTGCCTTAATTTGCAATTCTGAAAATAGGGGAATTGAATGTATTACAGTTAACGAAGTTAGGCAGGCCTAAAAGAAATTGAAGAATAATAAGGCAGCAGACATAATGGGGCTGACCAGCGAACATCTTCCTTACGGACATGCTTAATTACATCTGATGAAATGTATTCAAACAACTCACTGGAGAAAGTTAAAACAACGTCCTATAAATAGAGGATCTTACATGACTGTTCATGTATATAATTGAATTTATTAAACGAGTTGAGGAAAAGGGATAAAATGCGAGGCTTTGTCGAGTATTTTATCCCTTTTTCTCAACGAGTTTACTAAGTTCAATAATACATGAACACGAATGCAAGATTCTATTTATCATATGGCATTCAAAACGCATTTTATTCACGATTGTTTACAAAATGTTAATATTTCGCCGTTAGCAAACGCGACATCGTTAAGGACGTCGTACATGTACCGTTACGGGACGCACCTAGCTAATTTGCATATTGAATCCACTAGTGGATTATCGAAAATATTACATGGCGTTATAACACTCTCAGACGCGACGTCATATGATAAATGGTAAGAAGAAAAAATAAGCTCTGACTTTAATTTGTGTGAAGGGGCCGTTTTGCTTTTATGTATTCTTGGGCAGTCTCATAGCAATTGTTTCTTTAGACGAATTTTATCAGTTACCTCCTATATTAACTGCATTGTAACACACTGACCTGATAAAGATATGCTATCTCAGGACAAGTTAGCTTTATCAGGTCAACGTGACATTGCACTTTTATGAATGAACCGGAAAACTAGAAAAATTGGCAAAAAAAGTTATTAATACTTGAAAAACTATATTTGAAAAAAAATATTATAGGAAAACAAATGGTCAGCTGATACATAATATGCACTGAGGACCATCAATAAATAATCGGAAATTGCTAATGTAAGAGTGTGCAAGGGGATAAACTGATAAACAGAATACCAGATTCGTGTCATTTGATATCAAGTTTATCAGGCTCGGCTTCGAGAACGCATGTAGAATCGCCCGGCACGCCTCCCGATTCTACAAGCGTTCTCGAAGCCTTGCCTGATAAAGTTGATATCAAAAGACACTCACCTGGTATTCTCTATTATCATTCGAAGGACATTTTTGAAAGTAGGAGAACAAGAAAAACAATGATGGGATTTGTTCATCAACTAGAAAATGTCAGGCTCGTTTTCAGTTTATTTACATTTCATTCTTGCAAACATATCACAGGTCGGGCCCACCAGAGTCCAATTGATGGTTTTCGTTTGCTCCAGCATTTCAGTTATTTCATGCTGTCGAATCCTCACCGTTGTTTCATCACTGTAATCCTTTGGTTCGGAGATGTTGCACCGGTTAATTAGAAATCCTTCATGCGGGCTGAACAATATTTGTCTCAACCATGACAGAATCGATGACGAGCATTTTGGTAACATAAAATCGATTTAAGCCCCCAACCCACAGCGTAAACACTTTTTATTGCCCGTTCCAAGGCAGTTCTTCTGCTTCGGTTTATTATTGTTATAGTTCGTCTTTGGATGTATACATTGTTAATATCTTTTCAGTTTGGATTGTCGTTTGGTCTTTTTGTGGGCAAGTGACTGTTCTTTTGGCTTTCCGCTATATTGTGCTCGCTTTATGTTTGTTTCTTTCTCTTTGGTGTTTTGGATTTAGGTGTGAGGTAATTGTATCGATTCCTGATTTTTGCCTTAACTTCTTTAGCCTGGGACTTAAATGACTTGAAAACTTGAATATGTCGATCTTAAAGCACACAAGGCTCCGAGGTGATAAAAACATTTTATGCTCGACTCAGCTGAGCCTGAAATGTACAATGTTCATAAATATTAAAGGACACATACTCGAAAGAGGCAACTTTCCTGCTCAGATCATCACAGAGTGCTATTTGTCCTTCTCATAAATCTTAGAATGCCAAAACTGTTTATTATCAGGACAAATGTATACCATGCTCAAATGAGCATAACACCACTTGTATCAGCGGAGTCGTACTGGCCCTGTTGTCTGTATAGGCCCGCATGCCGCTCCCACCCCCGCATTTGCCCACTCTTTCTGTGGTGGTTTCTGTATGATGCGGATAAAAAAATAAATCTTCAGGATTGTTTTGGAAACAAAGAACAAGAAGTGGTCTCGAATTATTGTATTAGATTTTATTTATGAATAGAATACAATATAATAAATGAGCCGGGACACAGCATTTCCTACACCTTACATTTGCGCGCAGCGAAGAATCAGATCAGCCTGCGTATCCATGTAGTCTAACCAGATATTTCTATTGCTACATGAAGGAGCATTGGACTCTTAGCTATCCTTAGAGCGCACAACGAAGACTCGGATCAGACTGCGCGGATGCGCAGTCTGATCTGAGTCTTCGTTGGGCGCTCATGTCTTATTGAAGGTTTTATGGCTCAAATTTTATTTCCAGTCATGGGCCAGCATATGGCAGCATATTAATTACAATTTATGATAATAATACAACAACTCCAAAATAAAATATGCAAATATTGCAAAAATACTGAAGCTTGATTCTGATTAGTCAAAAATAATTGAATAAGGCACAAGTTAAGTACTACCGTTCAAGTCAACCATCCCACCACTGGAATACAGGCAGACAAACAATACTAGCCCCGACCAGTCACAACAGAATGTTGCGACTAATCAGGGCCATAACTGTCCGCCTGACACGCAAACCTACAATCACAGGTTTCAATCACACACCCGATACCCAACATACATTCCTCCACTCCAAACTATACATCTTCAACCTTCCTTTTAAGGAAAAGAAAGAAGAAAGCATCAACAACCCACCTCAGCTTCCAGATACAAAACAGTTGCATGACGACCCTCCAAACAAAACAAAACAAAACAAAACGAAAAAAAAAAAAACATCCCCGGAATGACTCCATTTGTATTTTTTTAGGTCACCAGAGCCGAAGGCTCCGGGGGAGCTTATAGTATAGGCATTGGTCCGTCGTCAGTCGTCGTCCGTCGTCGTCTGCGTCTGCGTCGTCTGCGTTGTCAACATTTTCAAACAACATCTCCTCTGAAACTGCTTGGCCAATTGAAACCAAATCACATGTGGAGCCTCTTTGGGAAGGGGGAACGGAAGTTTGTTCGGGAGGACTGGGTCACATGTCCAATATGACCGCCATGCCCATATATGGTAAAAACCTTTTAAAATCTTCTCAAGAACCGAATAGTCGATGATCTTGAAACCTGGTATGCAGCAGCGGGGACTCGGGCCCTACCAAGTTTGTTCAAATGATGACCTTTGGTTGACCTTGACCTGTTTTACCTCAAGGTCTAATTTGGTCGCTTAGATATTTGTATGGAAAAACGACAAAACAGTGGATTTTTCTGATTGTATGTTTGCTAGTGGCATCAGAAATGGTATTTGCAATCAGCTGAATGGAAGTTTATCAGTTTCAGAGGTCAATGTCATTTACCGACCTTTGTCCAGGACGGCTCAGATTCAGTATTTTTATTTTCTTCTTCACTTAAACTACTCGGCCAATTGAAACCAAATTACATGTGGAGCCTCTATGAAATGAGGAAACGAAAGTTTGTTCGTGAGAAACACACAGTAAGTAACAAACAACAACATAAATAAACCGCCGCAGAAACCTGTTTACGACCTCAACCCCATTACGAAAACTCGCCTATACAAATGAATGGTATATTTTACCGTCGAAAAATGAACGAGTACACACAATCTGAATTTTAGAGCATAAATAATAAAGTTAAGGTTTACCCCTGTAAACCCCAGTTTTACTGTACAAAAGTGGGGTTCAAGGGGGTCAGAATTATATAGACGTGTTTCGTGATGTTAAGCGTACTCTAGCAACACATTATTTGAATATAGCTAACATATTCATGCAACGAATACCCTTGTAACATATGAATGAAGGCAATGATCAAGAATCGATACAATACAGCTCCCATCAGAGACACCAAAGGGAAAGAAACACAAACATGAAACAACAGACCCTAATGGAAACATCAACAGCGGAAAGCCAAAAGGACAGTCACTTTCCCACAAAATGGCCAATTGGCTATCCAAAACAAATTAATGTAAGCGATACAAACACTCAAAGACAAACCATTAAACCACCCTATGTACGGAAAAGAGGGAGTTATATGTGTAGACATTAGCTTTATTATCACTGCTCTAAGACAAGAGATGTCAGAGTTACCGCTAATCTGGCGGTTCTAGTGAACACCAAAAATCATAGTTTGAAAAAGATATACAGCTATCCTTATCCTTGTACTAAAATGGCGTTTGACATATCTCTAGAACCAGTATTTTTCATATGAGCCCCGCCAAGCGAATATGTGTCTTCGAGCATTCCGTCATGACAAATTTTAACTGCGCATGCACAGCCATTCAGACGGGCCAGGGATATGGCTTTCTGTCTGAAGGTTCCTCTTGATTCACTGCTTGCATGAGCCAGCAGCGAAGGTTCTGGCGAGACTGCGCGGATGCGCAGGCTCGCCTGAACCTTCGCTGCTCGCATAGACGATAAGTACCAAAATCGCTTGACGGGGCCCATATGATAAAACCGATATTTTTTCGTATCTACATTCCAATTACAGATTGTGAGTGCTCACTAGAACCGCCTTATTGAGGCGTATTTAACCCATTGTATGCTAGTCCATTTTGTCATATAAGGGATGTCAAGCCCATTTTTTTGTTTTTATTCTATTATTGACAGAACATTCTGTCAACAAATAGTGCAGGCCCTGGGTATACGAATACCAGCAATGAAAATTTTGAGATCAAATAAGGCAGATAAACGGGTACCCTGGCAAACAGTGCAGGCCCAGATCAGACGCCGCAGAACGCGGCGTCTGATCAGGGCCTACACTGTTTGCAAAAAGTTCAGCCATTTTCCAAAGAAGAAATGCAGGAAAGAAAAGCACAATCTGACATCCCTAGATTTTGAAATGGACTCCTGCTAAGGAGGAAGCTTCCATTTGGTACAAATAGAGGTAACGGAAATGGATATGCCTGGCACATATTCTGACATTTTTTGTGGCAAGAGAGACGTTTTTGCGGCTTCAGCAAGCCTACGAAAATGGGGTCTACTCTTTCCTTTCTTTTACATTCCGATAACACTTCCGTTTGACACAGTGCTTCTCATATCTCCAAAAAAGGTCATTTTTCTGATTAAATTTTGTAATATTTGTCTTATTTATACTCCAAACATAGGTTGTGGGTACTCGTTAGAACCGCCTCATTGAGGCGGTTCTAACGAGTACCCACAACCTATGTCTTGGACCAGAAATAAGAAAATCAATGTATGCCTCCATAAACCCCAGTTTTCTCTATATAAAATGGGCTTCATTTCACAGACTTGTTCACGTGATGAGGAGTAGACCACGTATTAGTAAGGAAGGTAGAAATTTTCGAAAGACTTAACAACTCTGAACTTACAGAAAAGAAAATATGCCAATTCAAATAAATGAATAAAAAAAATGTACAATAAAGAATAAATGTGATTATATATAAATAAATATGTCAATCAATAAATCAATGGATTTTAGTAGTTCAAATTGAAACAAAATGTGGACTACATGAATTCGAAATTTTGGGGAGATGTCGTTTTTGTTAATAAATAAATAAATAAATAGATAAATATAAATAAATAGTTATTGTATTATCTCCAACTAACATTGTGAGAAAATAGAATCTAATCTAGCCAAATGAATAAGTCATTTAAGAAATGAAATTTATTTTTCTGCAGTTCATGGAAGTATGAAGGCAGTGGGGCGCGGGCAAAGTAAATGAACCCCGAACGGGTTCATGTAAACTTTGTTAGCGACCCACTGTCGTTCATACTTTCATGAAAAGCAGAAAAAATAAGTTTATTTTTATATTTACATTATTTGCCCCTCATCACTGGGCGAAAAAATGCTTGTAGGTCAAACTTTTAAAGCTATAAAAGATTTACACGCTGTTTTTCTACAAGGAGCGGAGCAGCGTTGACGTCATCAACGCCCATAGAGAACAATGGTTTAAAATGACGTCACTTAACGTCACTGAAAATCATGTGATTCGATGCGTTCATGGAAGTATGAACGCAATTGTTTTCTATAGGTTTACATTAGACTTTACACTGAAAATGTAAATATAGGAGGTTGGCGGACTCGTCATACTACAAACCAGTTATGATACATATCTTATGATGTTTATGATGCTCGGTGCGACCCCCGCCCATCGGGGCTTGAAGAAATATATGGGCTGCATGATGCTTCCACGCAGAGTTGAAACCGACCGCACACGAGTACTGGTAAACCGCTTAGAGGATCTAAGCCTGCCCAGGCAAAGCTGTGCGAGTCGGACCGTCCATGCATATAAACCCTATTGGTTTCATTGGGCTACAGGGCTTGAGATGTCATTTCATCTCAATATCGGGTAAAAGTCCCACAAAACTGGAACGTCTCCAAAATGACATATACAGTGTTGACGTGGACATTAAACCTCAAATCAAACAAACAAACAAACTGATGCTGGGTAGGCTATGCCTACCTCGCATTGTAAAGATCTCGCTGATATGGCAGGGTGGAGTAGTGGCAGGGTGGAGATGACGTTTGCACCTGCCTTTGGAATATTCTAATAACGGAAAGATAAACAAGTGACCCGGTTTTGTGAATCCAACTGTAACACAAACAAATTTTCGCCTGTTTACAAACAAAATGCAAAAGGCACTCTACTGAATCTCATTTTGGACGCATTTAGGCCTAAAAATAGCCGCGTTTCCGCTAACCCGACAGACCCTGCTTCAGACCACTTCCCCCCCCCCCCCCCCCCCCCGACACTATTATAATGTTATTAATCAAATAATTTCGTATTGGCCCAGTTACAGGTCCGAGGTCTGCTGTATTGGCACGAGGCCGAAGGCCGAGGCCAATACAGCTGACCGAGGACCTGTAACTTGGCCAATACGAAATTACTTGATTAATGACAATTTTATTAATTGACGCAATTAAAAACATGATTTATGATTTTTTAATATTGGTTGACCTTGTGTAATATAGGATAATCAATTAATTATATTTTTTATCAATTAAAGAACAAATAAAAAATAAAACCCCGATCCTACCATTTTCAATTTCCGACCCTATTCAGAGTCGTCTCTGCGTTTTCCCATAGTAATTTTGCGTTTTAAGTACATTTCTGTAACTTTTGGCATTATACAGAGCTGACATTTTTGAGCATCTAAAATGAATTATGATAATTATACAGTGCAAGTCTCAACATGACTATTTTAGTAACAAAAACACATAAAAAATATATGCCAGACCCGTTATTTGTTCGGGAGAAAAAATAAAATAATAAAAAAAGTTTCTCCTACCTACCTTTTTTCAGCACGTTAGCGGAGACACAGCTATTTTTTAAAAGCCTTAACATGAATTGATACAACCTTAACTGCCCCGCCCTGCCAATAATATCTGCGACAACTATACTGTAACTGAAACATATTAATCCATTTAGAACCAGAAACCCCAAAACGGGTAATTAGCAAACAGTCAGGCCCAGATCAGACGCCGCAGAACGCGGCGTCTGATCAGGCCATTCACTGTTTGCTAAAAGTTCAGTCATTTTCCAAATCAATTTTGATGAAAACACAATCTGACACCACTAAAATTTGAAATGAATTCCTGCTATTTATAAGCAGGAAGATTCCATTTAGTACACAAAGGGTAAAGACGGAAATTAATTGCAAGAAATTGTAAACGGCTAATCTCAGCAAAGTGTATCATGTCCATCCTTCATCTATGTCCACTTTTTGTTTCAGAAGATAAACACTTTCACTTCAGCCAGATTAATAGACGTATAATGTTTTTCAACATATCTCGTCATTTTTAGAACGGTTCCTTTAAATGGTGGCGAGGATGTAATATTGAAGCTACCATTTTCTCCCACAGCGCCAGGATAAGACCCGAAAAACTGATCGTCAAGCGTGATAGTAACGTTACTCATTCCAACTGAAAAAAAAAGAAAAGACCTTTACGTTAACCCTTCTCTTGCTGAATATTCAGTTTAGCCACACCCATTTCTTCGACTTTGAACCAATCAGATTACTTGATGTAATTTATTCCTATAAATTCATAAATTGAATGTCAAACGGTGTAGATCCTGATCAGATGGCTTCTTCAGAAGCCATCTGATCTGGATCTACACTGTTTGCAAAGAAAATGGTTGGCGTGAACAGCAGGATAAGAGTTAATATGTCTGTTAGATGAACTGCCTTAAACACACCAGTGAAGTTTACCTAAATAAAGTTACGTTCTGTTCTAATGTAATTTAGTTTAACTTTCAGCGATGAATGACCCGCAAAGTAGCTATGCACGTGACCGGATATTGTTTATTCTTCAGTGAAAGTAAATTACCTTACTATTTACCATCCATAATGTAACAAAAATTTGGTTTAAGGGCTTAAATTGAAACAGGACAACGATTGCAGGCAGTTTTCTAAGTAACAGCGGAAGAACGCTATGGACGCCATGGACGTCATAATGTTGTCATCGTCCAATCAAATTGGAGAGAACCATTCTGACCTCACATAATGATCATGTGACATCGCGTGAGTGAATGTATTCATTGAGATATGAACAAAATTCCGTCCCAATAGTTGATTTTTATTGGGTTTTTCTGCAAGAGGAATGGGAACACCTTCATGGGAAGCAACTCCTGCAAAATTATTTCTATCTCCCATGTCAATAGGGGTCAACTCATAAAGGAATGAATTTGCTCCTGCAAATTCTTCCCTTAAAGACACATTTTTTTCTCTATATGAAAGGGGTGGCCTGTCTAATTATCTGCAATAAACAAGTTCTTCGGGCCATAGTGCACATCAAAGGGTTATCTTATCTAAGTGATTATGAGGTGATTATGAGCAGAGACTCTCTGAGAGATATGTTTAAAAGGGGGCTCTGTAAGGGGAAATTATGTGATGGTATATTTTTTATTTTATTGAGTTTGTTTCCATCAAAATGTTATTTTAAATTACTTTGTTTTTATTTTAAAAAAAAAGTAAAGGAAAACATTGGCATTCATTGTTTCATTAACTTAAACATGAAAAGAAGTAAACTAAATGAACTGATTAAATCAAGATTAAATCAATCAATTAACATTTATTTATTTATTTACTTACTTATTTATTTATTATTTTTGAAATCATATAATGTCTAAAACATTAGCATTTTATAGTTTCTGTCAAGCTGCAACTGTATTTCTTGTTTTAGACACAATCATATCAGAAAAGAGAACCACCCATATCTTTATTCAGTAAAACAGGGGCCTAGAGGATTGTAGGATTTCTTATTTCTACTGAAAAAAACATACATCGTTGGTCCTCGTTAGAACCACCTCGCAGAGGCGATTCTAACAAGTATCCGCAATGTAAAATCATATTGTACGATAAAACTGGGGTTTAGAAAAGTATACATTATTTTTCTTAATTCTACTCAAAAACATATATTGTGGGTCCTCGTTAGACCACCCACGCAGACCACCCACGCAGAGGCTGTTCTTAAGAGTACTCACAATTAAATAATATTTTACCGCAAAACTGGGATTTAGAGGGGCTAAACGTTATTTTTTTTTATTTTTTCTCAAAAACATATATTGTGGGTCCTCGTTAGAACCGCATCACCGAGGCGGTCCTAACAAGTACCCACAATATATGTTTTGAGCCAAAATATTAAAGATATCAGATTTTTATAATTTTTGGTCATAAAATTTAACCAAGATATTTGAATATGCATATTTTTGCAATGATTGTAAATAATAGCGACTAAAAATTAAAAAAAAAATGTAATTAAAAAAAAAAGTGCGGAATATCAAAAGCAGGACTTAGTTATCAAACAAGCAAATTAATATATTTGAATTGATTGCCCTCTCTTGGCTCCCTACCTGTATGACAGTCAGAATACCCCAAATGTATCTTATCTCAAAACTGAATTTTTCAATAACCGGTCATTAGGGTGTTATGTAATCAAAAAATGTGTCTTTAAGGGTAGACCCCTTTTTCAGTGGGAGAGGCCTTATAGAAAAGCGAACAGGAAGACCCAAAAGTTGCCTCCCTTTGAAAAATGGCGGAAAAAAATCTGCCAGGTGTTCCCATTTCCCTTAAGGTGAATTGGAACACCTTGATGATTTGTCGGCCATTTTTCAAAGGGAGATAACTTTCGGGACTTCCTGTTCGCCTTTCTATAAGCCCTGTCCCACGGAAAAAGGGGTCTACACTTAAAGGAAAGAATTTGCTCCTCAGGAGCAAATTCTTTCCTTAAAGAGTTGACCCCTCTGGGAGACAAAAATACTTTTGCAGGAGTTGCCTCCCCTGAAGGTGTTCCCATTTCTCTTAAATGCACTGTGAATGTAAATATAAGGATGTAAAACAATTGCCCTTATTTTTATCATAAAAAGAGCCCCGCCAAGCGAATTTGTGTCTTCGAGCATTCCGTCATGACAAAGTTTAACTGCGCATGCCCAGCCATTCAGAGGGACCAGGGATATGGCTTTCTGTCAGAAGGTTCCTCTTGATTCACTGCTTGTATGAGCGAGCAGCGATTGTTCTGGCGAGACTGCGCGGATGCGCAGGCTCGCCTGAACCTTTGCTGCTCGCATAGGCGATAAGTACCAAAATCGCTTGACGGGGCCCATATATTGTCGCCGCTCGTTAGAACCACCCCACTTTCAAAGATGCACCCACAATCTATGTTTATAACGAGGAACTAAAACATCACTTTTCAACAGAAGTTGCTATTGTTAGAGACGTCTTACTGTCCTTTTGGCTTTCCGCTATCGATGTTTCCATTAAGGTCTGTTGTTTCATGTCTGTGTTTCTTTCCCTTTGGTGTCTCTGATGGGAGTTGTGGGTTAATTGTATCGATTCCTGATCATTGCCTCCACTTCTACTTTACACATAGGACAAAAATATCTATTTGTATGGCTATTCGTCCCACACCGCTGTCTCACTCTAGTTTGCCTATTATTGCTTAAACGTTGACATGAACACATGTACAATGTTGTGGAACTACATCTATTCGATATCTTGTTACACTTTCAAACCGGCAACTTAACGCATTTTTAAATTTTGACAATCGTTCATCCATTGATGTACATGTATATTAACTGCCACAATGTCATGTCCTTTGTCAACTTTTAATGAAATAGAAGTAAACATTAAGTATTTCATCAAAATTCTGCTAAGCGCCAAGGAAAGAATGTGACGAACTGTATACCCAGCAGGAACTCAACGTTGAAATAACGTTGAAACAACGTTGAAAACGTTGTTTCAACGTTAGTTCAACGTTGAGTCAACGTTTTGTGCCTGCAGGGTATGCACAATGTAGTTTTCAGAAAGCAAACTCTGGTTTTCAGATCAAATTAGACTACATGTATATAAATGTAAAGCAAGTTGTTTTAAGGAAATGGATACACCTTCAGGGGAGGCAACTCCTGCAAAAGTATTTTTTCTTCCATGTCAATACGGGTCAACTCTTAATTGAAAGAATTTGTTCCTGAGGAGCAAATTCTTTCCTTTAAGAGTGGACGCTTTTCAGTGGGACTGGGCTTACAGAAAAGCGAACAAGAAGTCCCAAAATTGTCTCCCTTTGAAAAATGGCTGAAAAATCTGCCCGTAAGCCACTCTTTAAGTTTTCCTTAGAAAGTAAGAAGACTAAAGGCTCAGGCTTCTTTTGTTTCATTTGCGAGATTCAATTCTGTTTTAACATGTTGTTTTTCAAGTTTCTTTTTTAATTTTATCTGGACTTCTGTCAGTTTTGCCGTATTTTCACCATGCAGAATTTGTAACGCATAACATTTCGAAATACAATGCCTGACAAATCAAACGCAAGAAATCCTTGAATCAATAGGAAAACGTTGCGGTATGCAAGAACAAGAACATTTTATTTATATGGATTCCATATTGTTGTTTTACAACAACCTGGATGTCCAAATGGATCCGATCATTCCAAACACTCATCGGAATCTAAATCGCTAACTGGATGCTTCTTGTAATTTGATCACGGTTGCATTATCCTATTATATTACACCAGAAATTGACCTGGGCAAGCCCATGATCAAAATGGATGCAAATAAAGACGCCTGTGATTTGATCTAAATTACAAATGACCTCCAAACACAACTAGAGCTGCCGCCTAACGGGCGCCAATTATACCCCCGCATGCGTTGCCCGACAAATTTTTACAAGTATTTGACCTTGAGGAAGGTCAACGTAAAGGTCAAGGTCAGGTTTGTGTATATCAATCTTAAGTACTAGTGGCAAGGTGTGTGGTGTGTGAATATTAAAGTAATCGGTCAAAGAATAAGGAAGTTATGAGCAATGTTAAAGTTTTTTGTAACGGACCGACGACAAATTTTTACAAGTATTTGACCTTGAGGAAGGTCAACGTAAAGGTCAAGGTCAGGTTTGTGTATATCAATCTTAAGTACTAGTGGCAAGGTGTGTGGTGTATGAATATTAAAGAAATAGGACAAAGAATAAGGAAGTTATGAGCAATGTTAAAGTTTTTTGTAACGGACCGACGACAAATTTTTACAAGTATTTGACCTTGAGGAAGGTCAACCTAAAGGTCAAGGTCAGGTTTGTGTATATCAATCTTAAGTACTAGTGGCAAGGTGTGTGGTGTGTGAATATTAAAGAAATCGGTCAAAGAATAAGGAAATTATGAGCAATGTTAAAGTTTTTTGTAACGGACCGACGACAGACGACAGACGACAGACGACAAGCTGACTCCTATATACCCCCTTCAAACTTCGTTTGCGGGGGTATAATAAAACAGTGCCAGAGCTGATCTTTTTCTTAATCAGTTGTCATTCTGAATTCAGAATTAAACCTGATCATCAGTCGATAGCACTTTGACTATAGTGCAAAAGAAGTGAAATACGTCACGTGCTGGGAATTGGTGACGTCATGTACACACGTAAGAAGAGACATAAACCACATTTACGCAGCTATATAATACTCGTTTATACTTAAAACAACAGCGCACTCGGTATTTACAGACTTGCAATGCCCGCAGACATAATTTGCCGTATTTTAAAAGGTGGTGATTAACTTATTTGAAAAAGATTAACAGCAGCACAACAACTGGTCAATTATAATCTGGCAAAAAGATCGTTTGGACTTGAAAAATCAAAAATTACCTCATGCCCCTGACTGTGTGATATTGAGTAGATCAAACATACTTATTGCTTATATGCAGTCACGTCATTAACCAGCGATATGAATAGGGAAGATGACTGATTGATTGCTTTATTTATTTATTTCAGTATCACATATAAATAGCATACATGCTGGAAAAACAATTCATACACAATGTTAAGTACACACAATCGGTACATAAACTTTAACGGGGTGCCGTGGCCTAGTGGATAAGTGAGCTGACTCTAATGATCTCTCGCCGCTGTGGTTAAAGTAGAAGGGAATCGATACAATTAACTTACTCCACCCATCAAAGACACCAAAGGGAAAGAAAAACAAACATTAAGCGACCAGACCATAATGGAAATCTAAACAAAGGAAGGCCATAAGGACAGTTACTTTCCCACAAAATGACCATATGGCCATCCAAAATAAAAAGACACAAGTGATACAAACAGTTAGTAACAAACAACACCATAAATAAACCGCCACAGAAGAACCGCCTTGGAACGGTCAGTGGAATGATTTCCACTGGGGGGCTTAAATCGATTTTACGTGGCCACAATCCTCGCCCTTTCTTCCGTCGCGATTTAGACAAATAATTTGTTCAGTCCGCATGAAGGCCTCTTAACTCATCAGTGCAACATCTCCGTGAACACTAAAAATCAAAGAACCACAGAGGTGAGACAACGGTGAGGACTCGACAGCAAGAAACCACTGAAATGCTGGAGCAAAAGAAAACCAACAGTAAGCCTGGCTCGAGTTACATTTGAGACGCCAATATCTGGAACAGAAGGTCCTGGAGTTTGTTTTCCGGGTACTCCGATTTTCGCCCACCTCTGATTACCGATCGGCTCGATATAAGTGAAATGATCTTGAAAAAGCCGTAAAACATATTCAAAAACATAAAAAACTATACATTGCAATGTTCATTTGGCTTACCAATTATAACCAAATATGACACAAAGACGAGAGAGCGACAGTACAATATCGCCAGTTTTAATATCGAAAATTTCAAACCTTCATCTATTGTTCGCACACCCAGAAAAATACAATTTATCATGACGTGGCTTAAGCCTATCAAGGAACAAATAAATAAAACTTTTACCCTAGATGCGTTTTTGAGTTTCATTTATATATATATATTTCTCTATTTTACTTTTGTACCTTGTGGTTTTTTTGTTGTATTTAAGCCCCCACCTGATGAGTTAGGAGGCCTTCATGCGGACGGAACAAATTATTTGTCTAAATCGCGACGGAAGTAATGGCGAGGATTGTGGCCAAGTAAAATCGATTTAAACCCCTAGTGGAAATCTTTCCACTGACCGTTCCAAGGCGGATCTTCTGTGGCGATTTATTTATGTTGTTGTTTGTTACTTACTTTGTGTATCACTTGTGTCTTTTAAGTTTGGATGGCCATATGGCCATTTTGTGGGAAAGTAACTGTCCTAATGGCCTTCCTTTGTTTGGGTTTCCATTGTGGTCTGGTCGCTTGGTGTTTGTATTTCTTTCCCTTTGGTGTCTTTTATGGGTGGAGTAAGTTAATTGTATCAATTCCTGATCTTTGTTTTGCTTCTACTTTACTATGTGTATCACTTGTGTCTTTTTATTTTGGATGGCCATGTGGCCATTTTGTGGGAAAGTAAAGGTCCATATGGCCTTCCTTTGTTTAGGTTTCCATTATGGTCTGGTCGCTTAATGTTTGTGTTTCTTTCCCTTTGGTGTCTTTGATGGGTGGAGTTAGTTAATTGTATCGATTCCTGATCTTTGTTTTACTTCTACTTTACGTCATCTTAAACTAGGTATTCAAGAATTTCATAAGAAGTTTGTTTTGGCCCCTGCAGACAAGGCCGCTAACAACCTCGTCGTTGTGTGACGGCTCCACTATGTTAACACGCTTAAGCAGGAGGTTGGTGGTACTAAGGCCTAAGAACTTCAGCCTTTAGATGAAGAGAGAGCTATAGTAGATGAACATATTCGTCATTCAGCCACCAAGTTTGCTGTGTGTGTTACAGAAGGCCAAGACAAGCTCTCTACGCTATACTGGTTACCAAAACTTCATAAAAGACCCTACAAAGCACGGTTTATTGCAAATTCTAGCTCTTGCACTACCACTGAACTTTCTAAAGTATTAACATCCTGTCTTATTGCTATTAAAACGCATGTGATTTAAATATTGTTATACAGTCTTTGAAAGATTTGGAAGAAATCTGTTTTGGTCTATAAAAAAATTCGAATGAGGTTTTAAATAAATTGAAATCCAGACGTTTTCGTGCTTCTAGTCTGTCTACTTACGATTTTTCTACTCTTTACACTACACTTCCTCATAATCTTATAAAAGAAAAGCTTAATGATTTAATTGAATGGACTTTTCACAGAGAAGATTCTCTCTATCTTGCATGTAATGTCAGAAATGCATTTTTCACTTCTAAAGAGCATAAGAATTATACACTTTGGTCATGTCAGAAAGTGTGTGATGCCCTCACCTTTCTACTTGACAATATTTATATTAGATTCGGTACTAAGTTATTTAGACAGATTGTGGGTATTCCGATGGGTACGAATTGCGCACCTCTTGTGGCTGATCTGTTCTTGTATTGTTATGAAAGAGACTTTGAATCGACTGCCTATTCGAAATTCGCAAAATTGCATTATGTTTCCTCTGGCTTTCTTTGCCGGATCATTACAGGGTCACTGATGAGGCTTTATTAACCGAAACTACGTAGTATGACCCATCTTCTTTCTTATGAATGTTTTCATTGCTCTTAAAGGAACTCATTTTTGATTTTTATTCATCTGAGTCTAACTCTTGGTTTTCTTTTGCTCCAGCATTTCAGTGGTTTCTTTCTGTCGAGTCCTCACCGTTTTCTCACCTCTGTGGTTCTTTGATTTTTTTTGTGTTCACAGAGATGTTGCACTTATGAGTTAGGAGGCCTTCATGTGGACTGAACAAATTATTTGTCTAAATCGCGACGGAAGTAAGGGCGAGGATTGTGGCCACGTAAAATCGATTTAAGCCCCCCAGTGGAAATCTTTCCACTGACCGATCCAAGGCGGTTCTTCTGTGGCGATTTATTTATGTTGTTGTTTGTTACTTACTGTGTGTATCACTTGTTTCTTTTAATTTTGGATGGCCATATGGCCATTTTGTGGGAAAGTAACTGTCCTTATGGCCTTCCTTTGTTTAGGTTTCCATTATGGTCTGGTCGCTTAATGTTTGTATTTCTTTCCCTTTGGTGTCTTTGGTGGGTGGAGTAAGTTAATTGTATCGATTCCTGATCTTTGTTTTACTTCTACTTTTCATGTTGTCGCTTTCCATTGATAACCAATCTGAAATTATTGAAGCTTTTAGCTCCACTTCTAGATATTTGGATGATTTATTAAATATTATTTCGATGGTTTGATCAGTCAGATTTACGCCCCAGAACTTCAGTTAAATAAAGCAAAATCTTCTGATACAGAGGCCCCGTTTTTGGATTTACATCTATCTATTGTAGATTGGTTTGTTTCGTGCAAAATGTATGATAAACGAGATGACTTTGATTTTGAGATTGTAAATTTTCCTTTTTTTGATGGTGTTTTTCCTCGTGCGCCAACCTATGGCGTTTATATTTCGCAATTAATTCGATTTGCTAGAGTGTTTAGTCATGTATCTGACTTCAACATTCGTAATAAATTATTAACGGCTAAACTTCTTAATCAGGGTTATCGGTACCATAAAATACGCAAAGCATTTTCAAAATTTTATAGACGCCATTCTGATTTAATTTCAAAATTCAATATTGGACTTAAATCTCTTCTGCAATAGGGTCTATCGGAACCCGAATTTTATGGTGACTAAGTATATAAATTTAGAAAAATATGTAACCGCAATGACTTCAGCACCCAATTTCGTAAATTCATTCTTCGATATAAAAAAAGATTGGGTACAACATGGATGTTATACGACAGACAGCCTGCATGGTAGTTAACCCAATCACGGTTGGCAACTTTGCTTCCCTCTTTAATTGCACGTCGGTGGGTCAGGCCTCAGATTCTATGACGATTCCAACGTAAAGGCTTAGTGAGAATAAGAGAGATCTAATTCAAGGTAATGTTGGTTGGTGCCTGATGCTCTGTCTCTGGTCGGGCCCATCGGAGTCTAACTGTTGGTTTTCTTTTGCTCCAGCATTTCAGTGGTTTTTTGCTGTCGAGTCCTCACCGTTGTCGCACCTCTGTGGTTCTTTGATTATTTGTGTTCACGGAGATGTTGCACTGATGAGTTAGGAGGCCTTCATGCGGACTGAACAAATTATTTGTCTAAATCGCGACTGAAGTAAGGGCGAGGATTGTGGCCACCTAAAATCGATTTAAGCCCCCCCCCCCCCCAACAGTGGAACTCTTTCCAGTGACCGTTCCAAGGCGGTTCTTCTGTGGCGGTTTATTTATGTTGTTGTTTGTTACTTCTCACTGTGTGTATCACTTGTGTCTATTTATTTTGGATGGCCATTTGGCCATTCTTCTGGGAAAGTAACTGTCCTTATGGCCATCCTTTGCTTAGGTTTCCATTGTGGTCTGGTCGCTTCATGTTTGTGTTTCTTTCCCTTAGGTGTCTTTGATTGGTGGAGTAAGTTAATTGTATCGATTCCTGATCTTTGTTTTACTTCTACTTTAAACCCATCAGTATTTTTACTGACCGTTCTAAGTCGGTGCCTTCATGTTATGTGTTAGTGGTTCTGATTCTTTACCTAATCATATATGTTTGTGCGTTGGTGATTCTGATTCTTCCCCTTTTGGTTGTTCGTGTTTAGTTACCTTTGTTCTTCCAGTTTAATGTTTGTCATGTTGGTAATTCTGATTCTTTCCCCTATCATGTGTATTAGATAGAGGATCTTACATGAGTGTTCATGTATTATTGAATTTATTAAACGAGTTGAGGAAAAGGGATAAAATGCGAGGCTTTGCCGAGCATTTTATTCCTTTTCCTCAACGAGTTTAATAAATTCAATAATACATGAGCACGAATGCAAGATTCTATTTATCATATGGCATTTTAAACACATTTTATTCACGATTGTTTACAAAAATGTCAATATTCCGCTGTTAGTAAACGCGAAGTCGTTAAGGACGTCGTACATGTAACGTTACGGGACGTATCTAGCTAATTTGCATATTTAATCCACTAGTGGATTATCGAAAATATTACATGGCGTTATTACACTGTCAGACGCGACGTCATGTGATAATCCGTTTTAATCAGCTTTGGATATCCTGATTCACCATCTGGGTGGGAAAGAGCTGCTGACTCGGTTTACCTGTTGTCCGTTTTGTTTACTGTCGTCACTCCATGTTTCGCCTTCTTTCCCTAGTGATATTATGGGAAGAATTTGGAATCCGATTGTATCTGTTCCTGATTGTTTCTCTTTTTTAGTTTCGTTGTTATAAACGCACAGGCGGATTAGATGAGTCTCTGTCATCTTTGTAGATCAGATTTTCCTAAACCAGTATATACTAAAGAATTACTTACCAACAGTCCATATCTCTACTCTGCCAATGGCCACAGGGGCACAGAATTCCATCTGCCACGACGGTGTCTTGTGTAAACCAGTGTAAGAGTATGTGGTGAATGAGCCATCAATTGCATTCGTCGCTGGGTAGTAATAATCGTATTGCGATGTAGTCTGATTAACAGCCTTGTATACCGTTGCTAAGTTTACATTATCATCTTCTATTGGTAATTGGCGTGCTGCGTAACAAACATAAAGAAAATGACGATTTATGTAAGTGTGTATATTTTTAACATCTTTCGTCACTTTGGTTGGCCTGTACCTCGTTAGGATAAAGCACAATGTGAGCATATATTATCCTTCCAGGGTCTGAATCTGACAGGTTACCTTACAATCGATATTTATACTCCAAATATACAGTTTTAATGCCTCTAATGCGAATCTAATTAGTGCCAACTACCTATATCTTCTGACAGGAAAAACCAACAGCCTCTTAATACGTTTTATTCTGAAAAAGAAGGTTGTATAAGGTTTTATTTGTCTGGCGAGTTACTGATTGAACATTTTGCTAAATGATAACATAACATTAGGAAACATTCTGATAAAAGACATCATCACGAAAATATGCCTATATAATACTGACCCCTTTGAACCCCACTTTTGTATAGTAAAATCGGGGTTACCCTTTTATAGAACATATTTAACGTCACTACAGCTGATGTGTTGGAATGTGTGGCGGCCGTAAAAAGTCTCCCTGCCCTACATCATAGTGTAGTTTATATTTCCTTGTCCTTTGGGATCATTGATTCCATTGTGGAATTTGTGAAAATATTTGAGGGTCACTGATGCAGCCTAATTGGCCGAAACTAGCTAGTCTGGTCCAGAAAACATGTACACTTCATATTTTCCATTTCTATGGTGTATTTCTTGCTTCCAAAGGATAACCCTTTTATAGAACATATTTACAGGGGTAGCCCTTATTTTTCTTATTTCTGCTCTAAAATATAGATTGTGGGTACTCGTTAGAACCGCCTCGATGAGACGGTTCTAACAAGTACCCACAATCTATATTTTGAGCAGAAACAATAAAAATATCATGATTTTTCGACCGAAAATGTTTGTTTTTGGTGCGGTAAAGTTTACAATGTATTTGTATAGGCGTGTTTTCGTAATATTTTCTAACCATTTTGGGTAAGGAATGCCGAGTTTCCATTACGATAACGCATGCGCGTGACAAAGTGCATTCTTTCACATCTGCAGTAGGGGTTATCTTTACTGATGAAAAAAAGTGTATTTTTTTTTCTTAATTATACTTGTGACATAGCATCTGGATCTTCTCTTTGTTTGAATCGGCTGACTGGGACAATTCTAACGCGTACTACTCTAAAACTATGTCTTAAAGCTGAAATAAGAAAAATAATACATCCTGTTTACCCAAGTTTCTTCTAGTATGTAAATTTTCCTTTCTTGGATGGTTATGTTCCTTGCGCGGCATCCTATGGATTTGTCAGAGTGTCTAGTCAACTGACATCAACACTCGTAATAAATTGTTAACTGCTAAACTTCTTAATCAGGCTTATAGGTATTTAAAAATTACGAAAATCTTTTTCTAAGTTTTATTGACGTCATTCTGATTTAGTTTTAAAATTCGCTGTTCGACTTAAATCTCTTCTGCAACAAGGCCTATCGGAACCCGAATATTATGGCGACTGGAAAGTAACTGTCCTTTTGGCTTTACGCTATTGATGTTTCCATTGGGGTCTAGTTATTTCATGTTTGTGTTTCTTTGGCTTTGGTGTCTCTGGTGGCAGCTGTTGGTTAATTGTATCAATTCCTGAGCATTGCCTTCACTTCTATTTTACTCAAAGTTTTAGCCAATATTGGTTGGTACCCGATGCTCAGTCACTGGTCGTGCTTACTGGAGTGTAACTGTTAGTTTTTTTTTCAAGCATTTCATGATATCGAGTCCTGGTCGTTGTTTCATCTCTGAAGTCGTTTGATTTTCTGTTCTCGGAGATGTAGCAATGGTAGTTAGAAACAAAAGTGAAAGCAATGATAGGAATCGATACAATTAACCCACAGCTCCCATCAGAGACACCAAAGGGAAAGAAAAGAAGCGTTAACATGAAACGACAGACCCTAATAGAAGCATCAATAGTGGAAAGCCAAAAGGTCAGTTACTTTCCCACAAATTGGCCAATTGGCTATCCAAATCAAAATAATATAAGCGATACAAACCCTCAAAGACAAACCATAACAAAAATAAACCGCGACAGAAGAACCGCCTTTGAACGGTCAGTGAAACGAATTCCACTGGGGGGCTTAAATCCATTATACGTGGCCACAATCCTCCCCCTTACTTCCGTCGCGATTTAGACAAATAATTTGTTCAGTCCGCATGAATGTCCCCTAACTCATCAGTGCAACATCTGCGTGAACACAAAAAAATTAAACAACCTAAGAGATGACACAACGGTGAGGACTCGACAGCAAGAAACAACTGAAATGCTGGAGCAAAAGAAAACCAACAGTTAGACTCCCATGGGCCCAACCAGAGACAGAGCATCAGGCACCAACCGACATTACATAGTATAGATTCTCTCTAATTCTCAGTTAAGTAGAAGTGGAGGCGATGATCAGATATCGAAACAATTAACCTACAGCTCCCATCAGAGACACCAAAGGGAAACAAATACAAACATGAAACAACAGACGCAAATGGAAACAATCAATAGCGGAAAGCCAAAAGGACAGTTACTTTCCCACAAAATGGCCAATAGGCTATCCAAAATAAAATTATATAAGCGACACAAACACCCAAAGACAAACCATAACAAAAATAACCCGCAACAGAAGAACCGCCTTGGAACGGGTCAGCGGAAAAGAAATTGCACTAGGGTGGGTGGGGGAGTGGGCTTAAATCGATTTTACGCGGCCACAATCCTCGCCCTTACTTCCGACGCTTTTAAGACAAATAATTTGTTCGGTCCGCATTAAGGCCTCCTAACTCATAAGTGACATATCTCCGTGAACACAAAAATGTAACAAGCATAGAGATGAAACAATGGTGCGGACTCGACAGCAAGAAACCACTGAAATGCTGGAGCAAAATAAACCAGCAGTTAGACTCCGATGTAAAGCCTTTACGCTGGAAAATAGAAGTGGAGGCAATGATCAGGAATCGATACAAATAACCCACAGCGCCCAACAGAGGCACCGAAGATGAAACAACAGACCCAAACGGAAACACCAACAGCGGAAAACCAAAAGGACAGTTACTTTCCCACAACATGCCCAATTGGCTATCCAAAATAAAATAACATAAGCGACACAAACACCCAAAGACAAACCATAACAAAAATAAACCGCGACAGATGGACTGCCATGGAACGGTCAGCGAAATGAATTCCACTGGGGGCTTGAACTGATTTTACGTGGCCACAACCCTCGCCCTTACTACCATAGCGATTTAGACAAATAATTTGTACAGTCCGCATGGAGGCCTCCTAACTGATCAGTGCAACATCTCCGTGAACACAAAAATCAAACGACCACAGAGATGAAACAACGGTGAGGACTCGACAGCAAGAAACCATTGAAATGCTGGAGCAAAAGAAAACCAAGTGTTAGACTCCGATGGGCCCGACCAGAGACAGAGCATCAGGTGCCAAACAACATAAGCCTTTACGCTGGAACCGTAATAGAATTTGAGGCCTGACCCACCATCGTGCAATTAAAGAGGGAAGCAAAGTTGTCAACCGCGATTTGGTTAACCACCATGCATACAGTCTGTCGTATAACATTTATGTTGTACCCAATCTTTTTATATCGCGGAATGATTTTACCAAACTGCAGATATCATCAAGACAAACATTCTGGTAAAGTTTCATGAAGATTGAAGCAAAATTGTGGTCTCTAGAGTCTTAACAAGATAAATGTTGACGGCGCACGACGCACGTACGACGGACAAAAGGTGATCACAAAAGCTAAGCTCAGGTGAGCTAATAATATTTGATTAAACATGACATTACCTCTGCAAATTGGTGGAGTACCCGACCAGGTACTCGCCGACGAACAGATTCTGGTAAGATCCCCTGAGACAGGATCATGCTCATAACACGGTTGACATGTGTAATAAAGTCGCTCTTTTGGCACAAAATACTAATTATCTTGGTAGGTAGAGTAATAAGTGGCATGTTCTACTTCATCTGGTGGCAAACACACGGCTGAAAAATAGAGAATACCAGGTTGGTGTCTTTTGATATCAAGTTTATCAGGTAAGGCTTCGAGCACGCTTGTAGAATCGCGAGGTCAGCCCGTGTACACTGTTAAATTAGCAATTCACGGTCAGTCCTCAGTGCGTCCAAGCATTCCGGGGGCCGATATATTAAGTATCAGCTGACCATGTTTTTCCTATGATATTTATTTTTCAAGTAATTTTGCCATTTTTCCCAGTTACAATAACATTTTTGTCATTTTCCAGTAGTCCTGTTCATTCAACAAGAGGGCACAATGGCCCTATATCGCTCACCTGTGTACCAGAAAATCATTAGTGTAGGAGACCACTTGACATTGCTACATACTAAATATCTAAGCTCAGGCAAAGCGGTGTCCATGCTTATAAACCCTACTGGTTTCATTGGGCAACAGGGCTTGAGATGTAATTTCATCTCAATGTCTGGTAAAAGTCCCACAAAATTGGAAGAGACATCTCCAAAATGACCTATACAGTGTTGATGGGGATGTAAAACCACAAATCAAACAAAAGCTGTGCCTTATGGTTTTGGAGAAAAATGATGCTTTTAAGTTTTTTCCAGTTTAAGTCTATTGGAGCTAATGAGCCCTGGGGCTGGACCAATTTTGACCCAAAGGGCATGGTTGGCAGGATTTATGTAGGCGACCATTTTGTGTTGCTATATACTAAATATCTAAGGTCTGTACTTCATGGTTTCAAAGAAGATGTTTGAAGCCTTTTCCATTATAAGTTTGTTGGAGTTTAGGGGCCACAGGATTTGGACCCAAGGGGCATGATTGGCAGGATTCATGTAGGCGACCACTCGACATTGCTACATGCTAAATACCTAAGCTCTCGGACTTATGGTTTCAGAGAAGATTTTTTCCCCATTTTAAGTTGTTGTTTTTTTTTCATTATAAGGGCCCTGTGGTTTCAGAAGAAGATTTTTGAAGTTTCTCCAATTTTAAGTCTATGGAAGCTAAAGAGCCCTGGGGTGGGGCCAATTTGGATCCCAGGGGCATAACTGGCAGGATTTATGTAGGTGGCCACTTGATGTTGCTACATACTAAAAATCTAAGCTCTGGGCCTTATGGTTTCATAGAAGAAGATCTTTTAAGTATTTTTCCATTATAAGTCTATTGGAGGTGATGAGCTGGGGCGAGGCCAATTTTGACCCCAGGGGCAGGGTTAGCTGGATTTATGTAGCTGGCTATTTTATGTTGCTAGATACTAAATATCTAAGTTCTGTGCTTCACAGTTTCTGAGAAGAACATTTTTGAAGCTTTTTACCATTATGAGTCTATGGGAGCTAAGGGGCCCCGGGGCGTGGCCCATTTCGACCCAAGGGGCATGATTAGCAGGAAATATGAAGGTGACCACTTGCCGTTGCTACATGCTAAATATCTAAGCTCTGGGCGCTGTGGTTTCAGAGAAAAAGATTTTTGAAGTCTTTTTTCCATTATGAGTCTATGGGAGCTAAGGGGGTCCCAGGGTGTGGCCCATTTGGACACCAGGGGCATGATTGGCAGGATTAATGTAGGTGACCACTTGCCATTGCTACATGCTAAATATCTAAGCTCTGGGCCCTGTGGTTTCAGAGAAGACGATTTTTAAAGCTTTTTTTCCATTATGAGTCTATAGGAGCTAAGTGGCCCCGGGGCGTGGCCCTTTTGGATTCCTGGGGCATGATTGGCAGGAATTATGTAGGTGACCACTTGCGATTGCTATGTGCGTAATATCTAAGCTCTGGGCGCTGTGGTTTCAGAGAAGAAGATTTTTGAAGCTTTTTTCCATTATGAGTCTATGGGAGCAAAGGGGCCCAGGCGCGTGGCCCATTTGGAACCCAGGGGCATGATTGGCAGGAATTATGTAGGTGACCAATTGCCCTTGCTACATGCTAAATATCTAAACTGTGGGCCCTTTGGTTTCAGGGAAGAATATTTTTGAAGTTTTTTTTTCCATTTTGAGTCTATGGGAGCTAAGGGGCCCCAGGGCCTGGCCCATTTGGACCCTAGGGGCATGATTGGCAGGATTTATGTAGGTGACCGCTTGCCATTGCTACATGTTAAATACCTGAGGTCTGGGCCCTGTGGTTTCAGAGAAGAAGATTTTTGAAGCTTTTTTCCATTATGAGTCTATAGGAGCCAAAGGGCCCCGGGGGGTGGCCCGTTTGGACCCCAGGGGCATGATTAGCAGGAATTATGTAGGTGACCACTTGCCGTTGCTACATGCTAAATATCTGCGCTCTGGGCCTTGTGGTTTCAGAGAAGATTTTTGAAGCTTTTTTTTTTCCATTATGAGTCTATGGGAGCTAAGGGGCCCCGGGGTGTGGCCAATTTGGACCCCAGGAGCATGATTGGCAGGAATTATGTAGGTTACCACTTGCCGTTGCTACATGCCAAATATCTCAGCTCGGGGCCCTGTGGTTTCAGAGAAGAGGATTTTTGAAGCTTTTTTTTCCATTATGAGTCTATAGGAGCTAAAGGGCCCCGGGGCGTCGCCCGTTTGGACACCAGGGGCATAATTGGCAAGAATTATGTAGGTGACCACTTGCCGTTGCTACATGCTAAATATCTAAGCTCTGGGCCTTGTGGTTTCCGAGTAGCAGATTTTTGAAGCTTTTTGTTCAATTATGAGTCTATGGGAGCGAAGGGGCCCCGGGGCGTCCCCCATTTGGAACCCAGGGGCATGATTGGCAGGAATTATGTAGGTGACCACTTGCCATTGCTACATGCTAAATATCTAAGCTCTGGACCCTGTGGTTTCAGAGAAGAAGATTTTTGAAGCTTTTTTACCATTTTGAGTCTATGGGAGCTAAGGGGCCCCGGGGTGTGGCCAATTTGGAACCCAGGGGCATGATTGGCAGGAATTATGTAGGTGACCACTTGCCGTTGCTACATGCTAAATATCTCAGCTCTGGGCCCTGTGGTTTCAGAGAAGAAGATTTTTGAAGCTTTTTTCCATTATGAGTCTATAGGAGCTAAAGGGCCCCGGGGCGTGGCCAGTTTGGACCCCAGGGGCATGATTGGCAGGAATTATGTAGGTGACCACTTGCCATTGCTACACGCTAAATATCTAAGCTCTGGGCCCTGTGGTTTCTGGGAAGAAGATTTTTGAAGCTTTTTGTTCCATTATGAGTCTATGGGAGCGAAGGGGCCCCGGGGCGTGGCCAATTTGGACCCTAGGGGCATGATTGGCCGGAATTATGTAGGTGACCACTGGCGGTTGCTACATGCTAAATATCTGAGCTCTGGGCCCTGTGGTTTCAGAGAAGAAGATTTTTGAAGCTTTTTTCCATTATGAGTCTATGGGAGCTAAGGGGCACCTTGGTGTGGCCAATTTGGACCCCAGGGGCATGATTGGCAGGAATTATGTAGGTTACCACTTGCCGTTGCTACATGCCAAATATCTCAGCTCGGGGCTCTGTGGTTTCAGAGAAGAAGATTTTTGAATGTTTTTTTTCCATTATGAGTCTATAGGAGCTAAAGGGCCCCGGGGCCAGGCCCGTTTGGACACCAGGGGCATGATTGGCAGGAATTATGTAGGTGACCACTTGCAGTTGCTACTCGCCAAATATCTCAGCTCTGGGCCCTGTGGTTTCAGAGAAGAAGATTTTTGAAGTTTTTTTCCATTATGAGTCTATAGGAGCTAAAGGGCCCCGGGGCCTGGCCCGTTTGGACCCCAGGGGCATGATTGGCAGGAATTATGTAGGTGACCACTTGCCGTTGCTACATGCTAAATATCTAAGCTCTGGGCCTTGTGGTTTCCGAGTAGAAGATTTTTGAAGCTTTTTGTTCCATTATGAGTCTATGGGAGCGAACGGGCCCCGGGCGTGGCCAATTTGGACCCCAGGGGCATGATTGGCAGGAATTATGTAGGTGACCACTGGCCATTGATACATGCTAAATATCTAAGCTCTGGGCCCTGTGGTTTCCAAGAAGAAGATTTTTGAAGCTTTTTGTTCCATTATGAGTCTATGAGAGCGAAGGGGCCCCGGGGCGTGGCCAATTTGGACCCTAGGGGCATGATTGGCAGGAATTATGTAGGTGACCACTGGCCATTGCTACATGCTAAATATCTAAGCTCTGGACCCTGTGGTTTTAGAGAAGAAGATTTTTGAACCTTTTTTTTCCATTATGAGACTATGTGAGCTAAGGGGCCCCGGGGTGTGGCCAATTTGGACCCCAGGGGCATGATTGGCAGGAATTATGTAGGTGACCACTTGCCATTGCTACATGTCAAATACCTTAGCTCTGGGCCCTGTGGTTTCATAGAAGAAGATTTTTGAAGCTTTTTTCCATTTTGAGTCTATAGGAGCTAAAGGGCCCCGGGGCGTGGCCGGTTTGGACCCCAGGGGCATGATTGGCAGGAATTATGTAGGTGACCACTTGCCATTGCTACATGCTAAATATCTAAGCTCTGGGCCCTGTGGTTTCCGAGAAGAAGATTTTTTAAGCTTTTTGTTCAATTATGAGTCTATGGGAGCGAAGGGGCCCCGGGGCGTGGCCAATTTGGACCCCAGGGGCATGATTGGCAGGAATTATGTAGGTGACCACTGGCCGTTAATACATGCTAAATATCTAAGCTCTGGGCCCTGTGGTTTCAGAGAAGAAGATATTTTAATTTTTTCCCATTGTAAGTCTATGGGAGCTATATGTTGCCATGGCAACCACAATTCCCATCTGATCAGCACAAAAACCTTATGCAGCCTTTCCCCTTTCCTAATGATGCTTCTCATGCAATTTGATCAAGATTGACCATGGGGTATTAGAGATATACTTATTTGAAATTGTTTACGGACGCACGGACGCACGAGACGGACGCACGGACGGACGCACGACGGACGACAGACAAAAAGTGATCACAAAAGCTCACCTTGTCACTACGTGACAGGTGAGCTAAAAAAAGTGTAATATGGATTCGATTTTTTTTTTCAGTCACGACCAACACCATCACGAAAAGACGCCTATATAATTTTGACCCACTTGAACCCCACTGTTATATACAGTAGAACTTCGATGGCTCGAACACCGATGGCACGTTTACCATGGCTGAGTCGAACCCATTATTGAGCCCCTATAGAAATCCTGTACATAAGAAACAGTGGGGATAATTTAAGTGATTTTCGCTTTTTTTACTTGCAAATGTATGCTGTGTGTACTCATTAGAATCGCCTCGATGAGGCGATTCAAATGTGTACACACTACATACACTGTCATTATAGAACACAGAAAAGATGTCAAAAAGGATCTATTTATGCCCCCTGACAATAACCCTAAGTGGCTCGAACTACCCCTGTCTCGAACAGATTTTCGAGGTCCCTAAAGTGTTCGAGCCATTGAAGTTCGACTAGTAAAATAGAGGTGAAGGCAACGATCAGGATCGATACAATTAACCCACAGCTCCCATCAGAGACACCAAAGGGAACGAAACACAAACATGAAACAACAGACCCTAATGGAAACATCAATAGCGGAAAGCCAAAAGGACAGTTACTTTCCCACAAAATGGCCAATTGGCTATCCAAAACAAAAAATACAAGCGACTCAAACACCCAAAGACAAACGATAACAAAAATAAACCGCGACAGAAGAACCGCCTTGGAACGGTCAGTGAAACGAATTCCACTAGGGGCTTAAATCGATTTTACGTGGCCACAATCCTCGCCCTTACTTCCGTCGCGATTGACACAAATATTTTTTCAGTCCGCATGAAGGCCTCCTCACTCATCACTGTGAGGACTCGGCAGCCAGAAACCACTGAAATGTTAAGTTTCTTTTGGAGTGTAAGCATCATAAGGCTGATGGATTCTTGTGATCATCTTTAGTGGTTATAAGGTTCGGATAATTTATAACCACTTTAAATCGATTTAAGCCCCCAGTGGAATTCGTTTCACTGACCGTTCCAAAGCGGTTCTTCTGTTGCGGTTTATTTATGTTATAGCTTGTCTTTTAGTGTGTGTATCGCTTTTTTATTTTGTTTTGGATAGCCAATTTGCCATTTTGTGGGAAAGTTACTGTTCTTTCAGCTTTTCACTGTTGATGTTGCCATTAGGGTCTAGTTGTTTCGTGTTTGTGTTTCTTTTCCTATGGTGTCTCTGTTGGGTGCCGTGGGTTAGTATTATCGATTCCTGATTATTGCCTTCACTTCTATTTTCGAGCTTCTTAATTAATTTGTTTTCTCTGTTGACGACTTGTAGTGGGCTACAAATACAAGATAATATAAAGAGGATATTTACATTTTTTCGATGAATACCAAAAATATTTCATCGAGTGTGTTGAAAATATAAGAATTTTTACGAGTGCGAAGCACGAGTGAAAATACTGATGTTTCCAACACATGAGATGAAATATTCTTGATATTTATCGAAAAAAAAAGTAAATTTTCTTTTTATTTGATAATATTTTAGGACACTTACTGTTACTGATCAATCGGATCTACGTCACAATTTTGGACTTGGCTTTGACATCACAACTGTCAGTTGCAAACCATAAACAGATCGCCATTTTTAATACAGCATTTTTACAGTTCCAAGAATGCTTTTTCAACGTATTTTACAGAATTATTTTATATATGACATGAATTTTGGCGAGAAAAGTAGTCCAGGCTGCTACTGTGAAAATAATATGGTCATGTTATTTTTCACACTGTGAAAAAATAATAAATTCACAGTGTGAAAATATCACTTTTATTTGTTTCAGATATGCATTGAGTTCACTGCTATGTATAAAATGAAAAAGAATATTCGATGGCGATTGGTCTGTTGCTAATAAGACACCAACTAAACACCTAAGTTGTCAGCAAAGTCTATTCACATCTCATGAATTTACTTAGATCTAACAATGTTCAAAGAAAAGAGTACAAACAGCTGGTCAATTATCATCATTATATATAATTGTAAAGTAACTCGCCGCAAAGCCATTTCGATAATTGCAGAAGGACATTTGCTTAAATAAATAATTAATGTGCATTAATTCTGTGGAATCCCGGGTCAGACAGACTCTCGTCTTAGCCACAATTTGTATTTACCCGGCATTATAAAAACACGCCTATACAAATACATTGCAACCTTCATCACCGAAAAAGATAAAAAAATTGTAAGATGAATAATTCGGATATTTTTCTTATTTCTGCTCAAAATATAGTTCGGGGATTCTCGTTAGAACCGCCTCATCAAGGCGGTTCTAACGAGTTACCATAATCTATGTTTTAGAACAGAGATAAGGAAAATAATTGCAAATTCAAGCTTTTGTACTACCACTGTACTTTCCAAATTATTGACATCATGTTTTACTGCCATCAAAAAGCATGTGATAAAATATTGCGACAAAGTCTTCGAAAGATCAGGTAGAAACTCTTTTGGTCTTTAAAACCTCTAATGAAGTTTCAAATAAATTGAAATCCAGACGTTTTCGTGCTTCAAGTCTGTCTACTTATGATTTTTTCCAACCTTTACACTACACTTCCTCACAATCTTATAAAAGAAAAACTTAATGATTTAATTGCATGGACATTTCATATGGAAAGTAGAAGTAAAACAAAGATCAGGAATTGATACAATTAACTTACCCCATCCATAAAAGACACCAAAGGGAAAGAAATACAAACATTAAGCGACCAGACCATAATGGAAACCTAAACAAAGGAAGACTCCCTCTATCTGTATGTAATGTAAGAAAGGCTTTTTTCACTTCCGAAGAGCATAAAAATTATACTTTATGGTCATGTTAAAAAGTGTGTGAAACTTTCACCTTTCTACTTGACAATATTTACATAAGATTTGATGCTAAGTTATTTAGACAAGTTGTGGGTATTCCGATGGGTACCATTGGCGCACCCATTGTGGCTGATCTGTTTTTGTGTTGTTATGATTAAGGTGAAACTATACCAAGTTTAGTGGCACAGAGGCCTTTCTGATATTTAATCTTCATCAGTGTGTCTAAACCCCAAAGTTTTGAAACCGAAACGGATGATGGACAAGACCCGGCAAACACAGCACATCCCCTCCCGAGCACACAACGACCGACGTAGCTCATGAGACATGTAAGCTGGAGGCATCAGGCAAGAGACACCCGATCCAGATAGGCGTCCCCAACCGAGCCAACATCAGAAAACATTGGCCACGCTCTACGGAAGTCCCGGGAATCAGGAAGGAGATGTCCAAAGTAGCGAGACTTGCCATATTTAAAATATAACAAAACGTGGTAGCCAAATCCGCTAAGATACATGTCTCGCCTGACAAGTCAGTCTTAGTTTTAGAAAAGTTAGAATTTTATGCTGCAAAGGTTAAAGATATAATATAGTTATTTAAATCAGTACTTGAATGCCAACGTCAACACGGCAGTATCAAAGAAAGAGAAAGAGACTTCATTACAGGGTCACTGATGAGGCTTTATTAGCCGAAACTACGAAGTATGGCCCATCTTCTTTCTTATGAATGTTTTCATTGCTCTTAAAGGAACTCATTTTTGATTTTTATTCATGATGTCCCTTTTCTACAGATTCAATCTGAAATCATTGACTCGATTTCTTGCTGCCGAGTCCTCACCGTTGTTTCATCTCTGTTGTTGTTTGATTTTTGTGTTCATGGATATGTTGCACTAATACGTTAGGAGGCCTTCATGCGGTCTCTGGTCGGGCTCATCGGAGTCTAACTGTTGGTTTTCTTTTGCTCCAGCATTTCAGTGGTTTCTTGCTGTCGAGTCCTCACCGTTGTCTCACCTCTGTGGTTCTTTGATTTCTGTGTTCACGGAGATGTTGCACTGATGAGTTAGGAGGCCTTCATGCGGACTGAACAAATTATTTGTCTAAATCGCGACGGAAGTAAGGGCGAGGATTGTGGCCACGTAGGGTCGATTTGGGCCCCCCAGTGGAATTCTTTCCACTGACCGTTCCAGGGCGGTTCTTCTGTGGCGGTTTAGTTATGTTATTGTTCGTACTTATTGTATCACATGTGTCTTTTTGTTTTGGATGGCCATTAGGCCATTTTGTGGGAAAGTAACTGTCCTTTTGGCCTTCCTCTGTTTGGGTTTCCATTATGGTCTGGTCGTTTCGTGTTTGTGTTTCTTTCCCTGTGGTGTCTTTGGTGTGGGGAGTAAGTTAATTGTATCGATTCCTGGTCTTTGTTTTGCTTCTGCTTTTTATTTTCTATTGATTAATGATAAAACACCTTAAATTTTAGTGATTACTGACCCTGCCAACACAGAACAGCACAAAACAGCGGGCCAACGTCGGGCCGATAGCGGTACGACGTTGCCGCTATCGGCCAGGCGATGGCCCGTCATTCCTTGCTGGCTGGGGATATTTTGGGCTTAAAATTTAACGAATAAGGCCAAAAAGCCTGAACTTTACTGATTTTCGTGAAAATGGCTTGCTCTGTCTCTGGTCGGGCTCATCGGAGTCTAACTGTTGGTTTTCTTTTGCTCCAGCATTTCAGTGGTTTCTTGCTGTCGAGTCCTCACCGTTGTCTCACCTCTGTGGTTCTTTGATTTTTGTGTTCACGGAGATGTTGCACTGATGAGTTAGGAGGCCTTCATGCGGACTGAACAAATTATTTGTCTAAATCGCGACGGAAGTAAGGGCGAGGATTGTGGCCACGTGGGGTCGGTTTAGGCCCCCCGGTGGGGGTCTTCCACTGGCCGTTCCAGGGCGGCTCTTCTGTGGCGATTTGTTTATGTTGTTGTTTGTTACTTACTGTGTGTATCACTTGTGTCTTTTGGTTTTGGATGGCCGTGTGGCCATTTTGTGGGAAAGTAACTGTCCATATGGCCTTCCTTTGTTTAGGTTTCCATTATGGTCTGGTCGCTTAATGTTTGTATTTCTTTCCCTTTGGTGTCTTTTATGGATGGAGTAAGTTAATTGTATCAATTCCTGATCTTTGTTTTACTTCTACTTAACAAATTATTTGTCTAAATCGCGACGGAAGTAAGGGTGAGGATTGTGGCCATGTAAAATAGATTTAAGCCCCCCCCCCCCCCCCCCAATGGAATTCGTTTCACTGACCGTTCCAATGCGATTATTCTGTCGCGGTTTATTTTTGTTATGGTTTGTCTTTGAGTGTTTGTATCGCTTATAGTATTGTGTTTTGATAGACAATTGGCCATTTTGTGGGAACGTTACTGTCCTTTTGGCTTTCCGTTATTGATGTTTCATTAGGGTCTGCTGTTTCATGTTTGTGTTCCTTTCCCTTTGGTGTCTCTGATGGGGGCTGTTGGTTAATTGTATCGATTCCTGATCATTACTTCCACTTCTATTTTGCAAACTATAATGCTGTCTATGAAGAGACTCAATACAACCGAATCTCAGATTTTCGTTCTTTTGTGTGTTCTTTGCTCCCAAAGGCAACCTTTCAGCTTTTTATTCTACCTCAAAACAGCTTGTGTTAAGTGTCGAGTGGCGGCCGTAAAAAGTTCCCAGGTGTTTCACCATAGTGCAGATTATATTTTATTTTTCCTTTGGGATTACTGAGCCCATTCTGGTTGCTTTGGAAATCGAATATCGCTTAAGCCGGTGCTAGGGGGCGTATGCAGCCTTGCAAACTATAATGCTGTGTATGAGGAAAATCAACAAAACCGAGTCTATGATTATCGTTTTTTGTTTGCAAAGGCAATCGTTTAGCTTTTTAGTAATGCTAGAGTTTTATAACATATGTATAGTATACCAACGTGTTATGTTCCGCTTTTTTGCGGTATTCTGTAAACCGGATAAGAGATTTGGAGGTATAACTAAAGGTTCCAGTTTATGAGGGTCCCTGGGAGCTGGGGAAGTTCTTTTGAGTTCAAAACATCAACGTCCGTTCACGGAGATGTTGCACTGATGAGTAAGGAGGCCTTCATGTGGACTGAACAAAGTATTTGTCTAAATCGCCACGGAAGTAAGGGCGAGGACTGTGGCCACGTAAAATTGATTTAAGCACCCCCCCCCCCCCAGTGGAATTCGTTTCACTGGCCATTCAAAGGTGGTTCTTCTGTCGCGGTTTTGTTTTTGTTTGAGTGTTTGTGTCGTTTATATTATATTTTATTGGATAGCCAATTGGCAATTTTGTGGGAAATGAACTGTCCCTTTGACTTTCCGCTATTGATGTTTCCATCAGGGTTTGTTGTTTCATGTTTGTGTTTCTTTCCCTTTGGTGTCTCTGATGGGAGCTGTGGGTTAATTGTATCGATTTCTGATCGTTGCCTTCACTTCTGTTGTGGGGTTAAAATGGGTCAAAATTATATAGGCGTGTTTTCGTGATGGTGTCGTAGTGACTGAAAAAAAAAATCGAATCCTTATATATATGGAGGATCTTACATGAGTGCTCATGTATTATTGAATTTATTAAACGAGTTGAGGAAAAGGAATAAAATGCGAGGCTGTGCCGAGCATTTTATCCCTTTTCCTCAGCGAGTTTAATAAATTCAATAATACATGAGCACGAATGCAAGATTCTATTTATCATATGACATTTAAAACGCATTTTATTCACGAGTGTTTACAAAAATGTCAATATTCCGCCGTTAGTAAACGCGACGTTGTTAAGGACGTCGTACATGTAACGTTACGGGACGTATCTAGCTAATTTGCATATTTAATCCACTAGTGGATTATCGAAAATATTACATGGCGTTATTACACTCTCAGACGCGACGTCATATGATAAAGCCAGTTTTATAATCTCGCATGTGTGCTTTCTTTCTTACTGATAAAAATAATAATGGTATTGGAATAGCATTTGAAAATATTCCACCTACAATGTAAAATTCCTGTCTAGTCGTGTGACTTACCGTACACGTCTACTTCAGCTATATTCAGAACAGCTTCTCGATCCATTCTGTTTATTTTCAGAAAGTTTCCCGTTCGAAATGGATAGCAATAAATAAGCTTCGTAGAACCTAGATCTAGAGGACCTTCATAGGTATCACAAAGCATCTCACCAACTTCGGGAAGAAGATTCCTCAGTTGACCAGCTAAAATTCAATAAAAACAAAAGAGAAAGCGTGGAAAAACTGACATTTGCTGACACTAGGAAACTTATTTTAGTGAGAATGTTGTATTTTATTGTGTACTGTTTTTCTCTGACTGTACACGTAAACAACCATAAAAGACAGTTTTCTGTCATACACGTACTGACTTTTCAAATATTGGTTCTGATTAAGTTTTTGGCAATTTTACTGAAATTTTAGAACTTCACAACAATGAAAGTGGGGGTTAGGATCCCGTAAAGTTATCTTAAACTCACCAGTATTTTTACTGACCGTTCCAAAATAGAAGTGAAGGCAATGATCAGGAATCGATTCAATGAACCCACAGCTCCCAACAGAGACACCAAAGGGAAAGAAACCCAAACATGAAACAACTAGACCCTACTGGAAACATCAATAGCAGAAAGCCAAAAGGACAGTTACTTTCCCACAAAATGGCCAAATGGCTATCCAAAACAAAATAATATATGCGCTACACACACGCACAAAGACAAACCATAACAAAAATAAACCGCCACAGAAGAACCGCCTTGGAACGGTGTCACGACAAGGTGTTTCTTATTTTTCAACCCGAAACTTATAGGCATGTAATTACTTGTTCTCTTACAAGAGAGCAATACTGACATGTTTACAAATTAATCGATTTGTTTATATTTTTGTGCTACGGTAGCTAGGCCTTGTCAAGAAAACTGTTCAATTAATTTTTCCTTGATAAACGTAGGTTTCTTCGTTCTTTTCGGACGGTTTTGGACCTGCACACAACAAAACATATGTTCTTGATGGTAGTTCCGTCTGTCACATCAGACAGATCTTGTTAAGAGGGCATATTTTCTAACCAACTAACCTTCTTGAACCCTGTTTTTCTCTGTTGGCTGGCCTGTGCAATACTCCATACAGGTGACGTCTCGATTAGGCGACCTCGACTTTTGCGAGCTATTGTGGCAAGGCCATCGCATGATAGTATACGTGTGCTGACACATCCCTATACATGTATAAGTAACTGACCGCTCAACATCGGGTGTGGGACATTATTTACAAAGCCGATGTTGCAGTATCGAACATAGGCCGATAGCAGTGAGTTAAATGATTTTTATTTATAATCTTTGATTCTTAGATGCAGCGCTATTCTTGCTTGTCAGTATACTTCATGTGTTAGTATTGCCATTTCTTTTCCCTGTACAGCACATAAGGGTGGCACCTTAGTGTTGTGCAAGGAAGAATTGGAACTTAAGCGCTGGATCTATTGCTTACATGGATCGCAATCTATTGTAAGGGTAGATAATTTTGGCGATTTATGTACCGTTCATTGTAGGGGCAGAAAACTGCATTAGGATTAATAGTTACCGTGGCCACAATTCTCGTCCTTACTTCCGTCGCGATTTAGACAACTAATTTGTTCGGTCGGCATGAAGGCCTCCTAACTCATCAGTGCAACATATCCGTGAATACAAAATTCAAACAACCACAGAGAAGAAACAACGGTTAGCTCGACAGCAAGAAACCACTAAATGCTGGAGCAAAAGAAGATCAACAGTTAGACTCCGATGGGCCCGACCAGATACAGAGCATCAGACGCCAACCAACATTACATAAAGTTAGATACTCTCTAATTTTCAGTAAGCCTTTACACTGGAAACCGTCATAGAATCTGAGGACCCACCGGCGTGCAATTAAAAAGGGAAGCAAAGTTGCCAACATAGACTGGGTTAACTACCATGCATGCAGTCTGTCGTATAACATTTATGTTGCACCCAATCTTTTTATATCCAAGAATGATTTTACGAAATTGGGTGCTGAAGTCATTGCATTTATATATTTTTCTGAATTTATATACTTAGTCACCATAAAATTCGGGTTCCGATAGACCTTGTTGCAGAAGAGATTTAAGTCCAACATTGAAATTAATTCGGAATGACATCTATAAAATTATGAAAAGGCGTTGCGTAGTTTATGATACCTATAAAAAAGAAGTGAAGGCAATGATCAGAATAGATACAATTACCCCATGGCTCCCACCAGAAACCCCAAAGGGAAAGAAAAACAAACATGAAACAACAGGCACTAACGGAAACATCAACAGCAGAAACCCTGATTAAGAAGATTAGCAGTTAACAATTTATTACGAGTGTTGAAGTCGGTTACATGGGGAGACACTCTGGCAAATCGAATTAATTGCGAAATCTAAACGCCATAGGATGCCGCACAAGGAACATCACCTTGCAAGAAAGGAAAATTAACAATCTCAAACTCAAAATCATCGCGTTTATCATAAATGCAAGAAACAAACCCATTTACAATAGATAGATGTAAATCCAAAAACGGGGCCTCGGTATCAGAAGAATATGCTTTATTTAACTGAAGGTCTTCGGGGTAAATCTGACTGATCAAACCATCGAAATAGGATTTTTTGCAAATCGGTGTTTTGCTGTGGTTCCTTCATGTTTTGTGTTGATGGTCCTGATTATTTCCCTTATCATATATGTTGTTACGTTGATGATTCTATTTATTTCCCCCTTTTTGGTTGCTCATTATAGTTACATTTGTCCTTCTAGTTTAATGTTTTTCATGTGATGATTCAAATGTTTCCCACATTATGTCTATTGCTCCATTTTAATTTGATTTTGAAATTCTGAGTCACCGCCTTCACTTCTATTGGTTTAAAATTTGAGATTTCAACTGATTTGTAAATTTTAGTAATTTTACTTTTGATTCTACCTGGTTTAAGCCAAACACTATACATGTAAATTTGAACTCATGTTTTGATTAAGAAACTTTTGCAGGGCAGATTTCCTTTGTTTAAATTTGTTTCTATGGAGTCAGTAATCTTGGAAATGGGATCACGGGTCCTATATTTTCCATACACATATATAAATATACAAAACTTTTAGTTTTTTACACTTACAACATGTAATTTTATACTGCAAATCTATTTGTATTATAATGCACAAAAAGGATTCTTTTTTTAAATATCATAATTATGTTGTGCCATATTTGGTAATGAGTTTGAGGAAACAGGAGATTCCAAACATCATTGTGGGAGAGCAGGTAGTTTGGCATCCTCCAAAGTAGAAGTAAAACAAAGATCAGGAATCGATACAATTAACTTAATTCACCCATCAAAGACACCAAAGGGAAAGAAACACAAACATTAAACGACCAGACCATACTGGAAACCTTAACAAAGGAAGGCCATAAGGACAGTTACTTTCCCACAAAATGGCCATATGGCCATCCAAACTAAAAAGACACAAGTGATACACATAGTAAGTAACAAACAACACCATAAATAAACCGCCACAGAAGAATAAGTTAATTAGTCTATTATCAGCCAATCAGAATGTCTGGATAAGGTATGGTGGTGCTAATTACCCTTCAGAATCTGGGATGTGATTCTGTTACGAAATGGATAATGGTGAAGCCTACCTTGAGTTTCAGCGCAACTAAATAATTTTAGAAGATATATGGTAAAGCCAGTGCGACTAAATTATATTAAATGATATATGGTACGGACAAATATTGACATCTTTCGTTTATCGTATGACTATAGTACGGTGTATTGATACGCAATATGTAAGGGTATTACACGCCATACAGTAGGCAGCCATATGTCTATTTTTCATGTATTTTGCCAAAAGTCGCCAGTCGTCAAATAGTGTCATATATATATATTCACGCGGAAAATATGTTATTCGTAGTGATAATATACTGACATGTTATACCATTGGTTCCTATGGAATTTTGACCAGTCGCCTTCAAGGGAACCCCATTTTAGTAGTATTACGAGCCAGGCGTAGCAGAAAGATAAAGCAAACAAGCCTTATGGAAAAGTTTAACAAAATTTACCTGCAAACAATCTTTAACCTGTAGAAGTAAGACAATTAAATGTAATTAGCTCTGTTATGAAATATGATTGAATGAATCTATTTTCCTTGATTCCACAGAATTCACATTCCGAAATGAAATATAATATCCTTTGACAATCCAACACAGAATTCAGAATAAACCCAAACGTCAAACTCCAAAGTCCGACTCAAAGAGAAAAATCAAGATCTTTTATAGACCCTAAGAATTCTCTAGAACGTTCTAGTGGGCTGTGGAATAAGATTAGGTACTTTTCTAAAAATAATGCAAACCTGCACTTTCTGGAAGTTTCCAAGTACTTTTCCTTGTAAACAAGTTATTTTCAAATAAAATTAATCTCTGACTCATTTCTTTCCAGAAAGTTCTTAGCACTGTTAGATCACCCTGTGGGAATCAGAAAAATAAATTCTTATGCATAACAAGTAGGGATCTTGTTTGTTTTTGTTTGATTTGCGGTTTAACGTCCCCGTCAACACTGTAAAGGTCATTTTGGAGACGTTGCTTCCAATTTTGTGGGACTTTTACCCGATCTTGAGATGAAATGACATCTCAAGCCCTGCCGCCCATGAAACAAATAGGGTTTATTAACATGGACGGGCCGACTCGCACCGCTTTGCCTGGGCAGGCTTAAATCCTCTAAGCGGTTTTACCAGTACTCATGTGCGGTTCGGTTTCAGCTCTGCGTGGAAGCATCATGCAGCCCATCTATTTCTTCAAGCCCCGATGGGCGGGGGCTGAACAAGTAGGGATCCCTGTTCTGTGTAATTTTGATGCATGGCATGATTTACATGTGTTTGGACAAAACGTTTAATCGCATGACTGTTCCATTGGTTAAACTCCTCTCATAAAGATGTATCTTTTTGTTTATGTTTAATATATAGTATGCTTGTAAATATATTATGAGTTTCAGTAATGCCTTAATAAAAATCATGTAATTAAACCTTGTCTAATAATATCAAAACATGGTAATAGAAGTGAAAATTTTTCCAAAGGGAAAAGATTGAACATTGAAAAATAGAAGTGAAGGCAATGACCAGGAATCGATACAATTAACCAACAGCACCCGTCAGAGACACAAAAGGAAAGAAATACAAATATGAAACAACAAACCCTAATGGAAACATCAATAGCGGAAAGCCAAAAGGACAGTTACTTTCCCTAAAAATGGCCAATTGGCTATTCAAAACAAAATAATATTAGCGATACAAACGCTCAAAGACAAACCATAACAAAAACAAACCTCGACAGAAGAACCGTCTGGAAGTATACCAAAGGGAATAAATGCACACTAATTCGTCCAAAGGAATAACCAAGAAAAGAAACAAAAATGCATCAAAATTCCAGCCACCACCAGAATTTGACTTTTGTTCGCTGAACAAATTGGAAGAATAAAAACAAAAAACAACAAAAAACAGAGTTTTAAGGTAAAAACTTGCCACAAAGTTGACAAAAGATTCGGGATAGTTACCAGTTGCTTCACTTATATATACAAAGGCATGGAAGCGGAAAACACCATGAGGTCATTCGGAATGACTTGGGAGCAATCAAAGAACTTGGAATTAGTAATTGAAAGGTTCGACGAACATTTTATACCCAATAATAAATATTCTAATAAAAATCAAAAATGAGTTCCTTTAAGAGCAATGAAAACATTCATAAGAAAGAAGATGGGTCATACTACGTAATTTCAGCTAATAAATAAAAATCAAAAATGAGTTCCTTTAAGAGCAATGAAAACATTCATAAGAAAGAAGATGGGTCATACTACGTAGTTTCGGCTAATAAAGCCTCATCAGTGACCCTGTAATGATCCGGCAAAGAAAGCCAGAGGAAACATACTGCAATTTTGCGAATTTCGAATAGGCAGTCGATACAAAGACTGATTAAAATCAAAATGGGGTCCAAATAATTAAAAAACTGTCTAGAATATGAGTCTAAACCAATAATTTATTTCTGATTTCTCAGAATATTCACGCTGATCTCAAAGGACCAAAAGTAAAATATAAACTGCACTATGGTTGATGTACGGGGAGACGTTTTACGGCCGCCACACGGCACAACACCAGCTGCAGTGAAGGCAAATAAAAATCAAAAATGAGTTCCTTTAAGAGCAATGAAAACATTCATAAGAAAGAAGATGGGTCATACTACGTAGTTTCGGCTAATAAAGCCTCATCAGTGACCCTGTAATGATCCGGCAAAGAAAGCCAGAGGAAACATACTGCAATTTTGCGAATTTCGAATAGGCAGTCGATACAAAGACTGATTAAAATCAAAATGGGGTCCAAATAATTAAAAAACTGTCTAGAATATGAGTCTAAACCAATAATTTATTTCTGATTTCTCAGAATATTCACGCCTCATCAGTGACCCTGTAATGATCCGGCAAAGAAAGCCAGAGGAAACATACTGCAATTTTGCGAATTTCGAATAGGCAGTCGATTCAAAGACTGATATAAATCAAAATGGGGTCCAAATAATTAAAAACCTGTCTAGAATATGAGTCTAAACCAATAATTTATTTCTGATTTCTCAGAATATTCACGCTGATCTCAAAGGACCAAAAGTAAAATATAAACTGCGCTATGGTTGATGTACGGGGAGACGTTTTACGGCCGCCACACGGCACAACACCAGCTGCAGTAAAGGCAAATAAAAATCAAAAATGAGTTCCTTTAAGAGCAATGAAAACATTCATAAGAAAGAAGATGGGTCATACTACGTAGTTTCAGCTAATAAAGTAGAAGTAAAACAAAGATCAGGAATTGATACAATTAACTTACTCCACCCATAAAAGACACCAAAGGGAAAGAAATACAAACATTAAGCGACCAGACCATAATGGAAACCTAAACAAAGGAAGGCCATAAGGACAGTTACTTTCCCACAAAATGGCCATATGGCCATCCAAAACCAAAAGACACAAGTGATACACACAGTAAGTAACAAACAACAACATAAATAAATCGCCACAGAAGAGCCGCCTTGGAACGGTCAGTGGAAGATTTCCACTGGGGGGCTTAAATCGATTTTACGTGGCCACAATCCTCGCCCTTACTTCCGTCGCGATTTAGACAAATAATTTGCTCAGTCCGCATGAAGGCCTCCTAACTCATCAGTGCAACATCTCCGTGAACACAAAAATCAAAGAACCACGGAGGTGAGACAACGGTGAGGACTCGACAGCAAGAAACCACAGAAATGCTGGAGCAAAAGAAAACCAACAGTTAGACTCCGATGAGCCCGACCAGAGACAGAGCATCAGGCACCAACCAACATTATCTCTCTAATTTTCGATAAGCCTTTACGTTGGAGCCGTCATAGAATCTGAGGCCTGACCCACCGGCGTGCAATTAAAGAGGGAAGCAAAGTTGCCAACCGTGATTGGGTTAACTACCATGCATGCAGTCTGTCGTATAATATCCATGTTGTACCCAATCTTTTTATATCGAAGAATGATTTTACGAAATTGGGTGCTGAAGTCATTGCGGTTATGTATTTTTCTGAATTTATATACTAAGTCACCATAAAATTCGGGTTCCGATAGACCTTGTTGCAGAAGAGATTTAAGTCCAATATTGAATTTTGAAATTAAATCAGAATGGCGTCTATAAAATTTTGAAAAGGCTTTGCGTAGTTTATGGTACCGATAACCCTGATTAAGGAGTTTAGCCGTTAATAATTTATTACGAGTGTTGAAGTCAGTAACATGACTACACACTCTAGCAAATCGAATTAATTGCGAAATATAAACGCCATAGGATGGCGCACGAGGAACATCACCATCCAAAAAAGGAAAATTTACAATCTCAAAATCAAAGTCATCGCGTTTATCATAAATTTTGCACGAAACAAATCCATCTACAATAGATAGATGTAAATCCAAAAACGGGGCCTCGGTATCAGAAGAATTTGCTTTATTTAACTGAAGTTCTAGGGGGTAAATCTGACTGATCAAACCATCAAAATAGGTATTATCAATATTTAATAAATCATCTAAATATCTAGAAGTAGAGCTAAAAGCTTCAATAATTTCAGATTGGTTATCAATGGAAAGCGACAAAATGAAGTCTCTTTCATAACAATACAAGAACAGATCAGCCACAAGAGGTGCGCAATTAGTACCCATCGGAATACCCACAATTTGTCTAAATAACTTAGTACCGAATCTAATATAAATATTGTCAAGTAGAAAGGTGAGGGCATCACACACTTTCTGACATGACCAAAGTGTATAATTCTTATGCTCTTTAGAAGTGAAAAATGCATTTCTGACATTACATGCAAGATAGAGAGAATCTTCTCTGTGAAAAGCCCATTCAATTAAATCATTAAGCTTTTCTTTTATAAGATTATGAGGAAGTGTAGTGTAAAGAGTGGAAAAATCGTAGGTAGACAGACTAGAAGCACGAAAATGTCTAGATTTCAATTTATTTAAAACCTCATTCGAATTTTTTATAGACCAAAACAGATTTCTTCCTGATCTTTCAAAGACTTTATCACAATATTTAATTACATGCGTTTTAATAGCAGTAAGACAGGAAGTTAATAATTTAGAAAGTTCAGTGGTAGTGCAAGAGCTAGAATTTGCAATAAACCGTGCTTTGTAAGGTTTTGTTATGAAGTTTTGGTAACCAGTATAGCGTAGGAAGCTTGTCTTGGCCTTCGTTAACACACACAGCAAACTTGGTGGCTGAAAGACAAACATGTTTATCTACTATAGCTCTCTCTTCAGCTAAAGGCTGAAGTTCATAGGCCTTAGTACCACCAAGCTCCTGCTTAAGCGTGTTAACATAGTGGAGCCGTCACACAACGACGACGTTGTTAGCGGCCTTGTCTGCAGGGGCCAAAACAAACTTATTATGAAATTCTTGAATACCTAGTTTAAGATGACGTAAAGACGTCTTGGGCTTAGGAGGTAATAAGTTAGTATTTTGAGAAAAGAAAGAAATGCGTTTATTCACTAGTTTTAAAATGGTAAGTTTCCAGTCCTTAAGGGCTTTATGCTCAACATACTCTCGCTTACACCATCGATTACCGAATTCATTTAAGGAAGCAGCGATTTCATCTCTACATTTACTGAAATCAATTTTAGAAGGAAACCGATATTTCGGTCCTTTAGAAAATATATTCCTTATCCTAGAATCAGGAATAATTTTCAAATTGCCAGTAATTACATGACCAGCAGCAGGACAGCAATACTTTGAGTTTTTACAATCACATGAATCAGGAGTATTAGTATCAATATCAAGATCTGAAACAAGTTTATTGAAATTAAAAATGATAGATCTAACAGGTTTGTTATATTTATAGCAAATTATAGGTGTTTCAGTATTTTGAAAATAAGCAGGAATGGAAGAAAGCACCGATCTCTCACGGAAGATACTGGGCAAATCTATAAAATCCATACCCTTATTAATGAAGGATATTTTGAAGAAATGGCGTTTATGATTAATTTCAGAATCAATGTAAGGACGGAGAGTATGCTGAGTATAGCCTCTAGTTAAGAGAGCCGCATCATATAACTGATGAGAACTATCGTAGAATTTATTCGCCTCGGTGTCCAGAAGACGTAAAACAGAAACGGGTAATGAACTTAAAAATGAAAGCATAGAGTGGCGTCCATGATTTAATAATATAATTGACAGTCATTTCAGTCTAGTATTGTTTCGTTTAAACGCACGTGATTTACGTTTAAAGTTACCATTTTTCCTGGTGCCGTGAGATCTAGTTCTGCGTTTTCGACATTCCAGGAGTGAGAAAATATCAAAGTCCGGCATTCTGGAAATATAACCCTCATGATAAATGTTGTCATTAAAACCCAGTGGAAAAGGGGTCTGTAAAAATTTAATCCATTTCAATTCAGCTTCATGTCTTTTGATTATTTTGAATCTAGATGTAGAATTTGCATCATAATAAAGTTTTTCCACTGGTTGTATAACAATGTTATTTACAGAATGACCTGTACGTCGAAAGTGACGGTACAAGAAAGTGTCAGTTTTCTTAGGCTTACTCATTCTACGATAATGCTCGTTAAATCTAGTTTTAAGCATGCGGTTAGTTTGACCGACGTACTGCATATTACAGTTTGCAGCACGTCAAGTAATTAGATAAATTAAATCTGTAGACTGTCATGTCAAATCAGACATGTTAACTACAGAGAAGCGTCTACCGTTTACAGATGAAGTAACGGTAGACGCAGTGCTTAAATGCGAACAACATCTGCACCTCTTGGCATTGCACTTAGAAATACTAGGATACATTCCACTTCTTTTCCACGGATTAGTATATTTTCGAAGGATTGGCGATTTGAGAGGAGATAGTCTTATACGAAGACTACTCCCAAAAACATTGGTATTGCCTGCTCCTTTGAGATTAACTGAAGTTACAGAAGACAAATTTAAGGGTCTAACCAATACCGAAGGCAACATAGTATTAAAGTTCTTAATAGAATGAGGAATCCGTACAGAAGAAGCAGAGTGTAATCTAAGGGGTGATATTGATATTTTAAATGTATTTGTAATACTCATTTTGGTTAATAAAGCCTCATCAGTGACCCTGTAATGATCCGGCAAAGAAAGCCAGAGGAAACATACTGCAATTTTGCGAATTTCGAATAGGCAGTCGATTCAAAGACTGATATAAATCAAAATGGGGTCCAAATAATTAAAAACCTGTCTAGAATATGAGTCTAAACCAATAATTTATTTCTGATTTCTCAGAATATTCTAGCTGATCTCAAAGGACCAAAAGTAAAATATAAACTGCGCTATGGTTGATGTACGGGGAGACGTTTTACGGCCGCCACACGGCACAACACCAGCTGCAGTGAAGGCAAATAAAAATCAAAAATGAGTGCCTTTAAGAGCAATGAAAACATTCATAAGAAAGAAGATGGGTCATACTACGTAGTTTCAGCTAATAAAGCCTCATCAGTGACCCTGTAATGATCCGGCAAAGAAAGCCAGAGGAAACATACTGCAATTTTGCGAATTTCGAATAGGCAGTCGATTCAAAGACTGATATAAATCAAAATGGGGTCCAAATAATTAAAAACCTGTCTAGAATATGAGTCTAAACCAATAATTTATTTCTGATTTCTCAGAATATTCACGCTGATCTCAAAGGACAAAAAGTAAGACAGAAAGATGTGTTTGTTGCATTAAGGACATATCTGATCACTCCTACTGCTGAAGCAGAATATAGATATACTCCTTCAGAACCCATGATCGGTAGACATCCGCGTATACATGTTCCTTACTCACCGGAGAAACTGTTGCTAAAATGGCCGAAATAGGAACAAATGAATGAAACTCACTTAAAAGGTAAAATAGCACAAGAATATTTCTTAAAAAAAAACGTCATGCAGCGCAAAATTATCGCAGGGGGGGGGGAGGGCAATATAAGGATTAAACTCAATCACGAAAAACGTTGGGAGAAAGACGGGACAGTGTAGAGTAGAAATTTCAAAATAGTACAACATAAATTTTCCAGCGTAAAGGCTTACTGAGAATTAGAGAGAATTTAATTGTATGTAATGTTGGTTGGTGCCTGATGCTCTGTCTCTAGTTGTGCCCATCGGATTCTAACTGTCGGTCTTCTTTCTATGTTCTTGGCGATGTTGCACTGATGAGTTAGGAGGCCTTCATGCGGACGGAACAAATTATTTGTCTAAATCGAGACGGAAGTAAGGGCGAGGATTGTGGCCACGTAAAATCGATTTAAGTCCCCCAGTGGAATTCTTTCCACTAACCGTTTCAAGGCGGTTCTTCTGTGGCGGTTAATGTTGTTGATTGTTACTACTCACTGTGTGTATCACTTGTGTCTTTTTATTTTGGATGGCCATTTGGCCATTTTGTGGGAAAGTAACTGTCCTTATGGCCTTCCTTTGTTTAGTTTCCATTTTGGTCTGGTCGCTTAATGTTTGTGTTTCTTTCCATTTGGTGTCTTTGGTGGGTTGAGTAAGTTAATTGTATCGATTCCTGATATTTGTACTTCTACTTTGGTCATAGCAGAATTATATTATTATGTAAACTGTGTATGTCCCTACTACACTATCAAACCATGGACCTCAGCATTTTCTTTGCTTCCCTATTTAATTGCACACGGTGGGTCCGGCCTCAGATTATATGACGGTTCCAGCGTAAAGGTTTATGTTGGTTTGTACCTGATGCTCTGTCTCTGGTCGGGCCCATCGGAGTATATCCTTTGTTTAGGTTTCCATTATGGTCTGGTCGCTTCATGTTTGTGTTTCTTTCCCTTTGGAGTCTTTGATGGGTGGAGTAAGTTAATTGTATCGATTCCTGATCTTTGTTTTATTTCTACTTTGCATCCCTGACGAAATGTTGACTGCTTGTGGATCAAAGTTCACTACTGAGGTAATGAAAGAAGTCAGCAGACTGCTTTCTCTTCAGCAATTAACTACAAGTCCAGGGCATCCGATGTGCAACGGATTATCGGATAAATTGAACGTTTCCACGCTACGTTAAAGCAGATGTTACGTCGCATGTGTGCTGAACGTCCAAAAGACTGGGATAAATATTTGCCAGCTTTATTATTTGCGGTTAGGGAAGTCCCACAAGAGTCATTAGGATTGCCCCTTTTGAATTGGTATACGGACGTAGCGTGAGAGATCCAATGGCAATATTAAGAGAATTATGGGCTGGTGAGGTACGCGATGAGCAAGTTCTTTCGACATATCAGCACGCTATAGAGCTCAGATACGGTAAGAGCAGACATGCAAGTTAGCGCGTGATAATTCAGAGGAGGTTCAGATTAAGCAGAAAACGGCAAAGGCGCGAGGTCGCGTAAATTTGACGTCGGAGATAAAGTACTCATGTTACTACCGACTGAGAGTAATAAATTATTGCCTCAATGGAAAGGTCCCTATGAAGCAGTTGAGGTAGTTAACAGAATAAAATTGACGCCAATAGTAATGTTAGCACATATCACGCTAACATGTTGAAGCAATATGTGGAGCGTCAGCATGTGACATCACATTGTTTGCTATCTGCGGAGTCCGTCCCGTCAAATGAAAATGATGACGTTGATGATTTCACATTGGAAGATTGCGCTATTCCCACGGCAAAGCAACTCGAGACGATTAAGGGTGTCAATATTTCAGAAACGTTAACGCAAGAACAGCGTGAAGAGATAAACACGTTAATAAGTACTGTCAAGTGTACCGGGACAAACTGTCCAAATACAACATGACAAAAAGTTGCTAACGTCAGAACCAGTGAGGTCAAAAGAATATGCCATACCATATAAAGTACGGGATGTAATGGAAAAAGAAATTCAAGACATGTTAGATTTAGGAGTTATTGAACCATCAATATCTCCATATTAATCCCCTGTAGTACTTGTTCCTAAACAGACGGTTCGGTGCGGTTCTGCATTGACTTCCATAACCTTAACAAAGTGTCAGCGTTCCATGCAGAACCAATGCCGAATATGGAGGAGTTTATAAATAGAATGTCGGGGCACAAATACTTCAGTAAATTAGATTTATCGAAGTGTTATTGGCAAATGAAAATTTCATCTAAGGCAAAACCCCTTACGGCGTTTAAAACTCCTAAAGTCTCCCCGTACATCAACCATAGTGCAGTTTATATTTTACTTTTGGTCCTTTGAGATCAGCGTGAATAATCTGAGAAATCGGAAATAAATTATTGGTTTAGACTCATATTCTAGACAGGTTTTTAATTATTTGGACCCAATTTTGATTTATTTCAGTCTTTGAATCGACTGCCTATTCGAAATTCGCAAAATTGCAGTATGTTTCCTCTGGCTTTCTTTGCCGGATCATTACAGGGTCACTGATGAGGCTTTATTAGCCGAAACTACGTAGTATGACCCATCTTCTTTCTTATGAATGTTTTCATTGCTCTTAAAGGAACCCATTTTTGATTTTTATTTGCCTTCACTGCAGCTGGTGTTGTGCCGTGTGGCGGCCGTAAAACGTCTCCCCGTACATCAACCATAGTGCAGTTTATATTTTACTTTTGGTCCTTTGAGATCAGCGTGAATAATCTGAGAAATCGGAAATAAATTATTGGTTTAGACTCATATTCTAGACAGGTTTTTAATTATTTGGACCCAATTTTGATTTATTTCAGTCTTTGAATCGACTGCCTATTCGAAATTCGCAAAATTGCAGTATGTTTCCTCTGGCTTTCTTTGCCGGATCATTACAGGGTCACTGATGAGGCTTTATTAGCCGAAACTACGTAGTATGACCCATCTTCTTTCTTATAAATGTTTTCATTGCTCTTAAAGGAACCCATTTTTGATTTTTATTTGCCTTCACTGCAGCTGGTGTTGTGCCGTGTGGCGGCCGTAAAACGTCTCCCCGTACATCAACCATAGTGCAGTTTATATTTTATAACCAATCTGAAATTATTGAAGCTTTTAGCTCTACTTCTAGATATTTAGATGATTTATTAAATATTGATAATACCTATTTTGATGGTTTGATCAGTCAGATTTACCCCCTAGAACTTCAGTTAAATAAAGCAAATTCTTCTGATACCGAGGCCCCGTTTTTGGATTTACATCTATCTATTGTAGATGGATTTGTTTCGTGCAAAATTTATGATAAACGCGATGACTTTGATTTTGAGATTGTAAATTTTCCTTTTTTGGATGGTGATGTTCCTCGTGCGCCATCCTATGGCGTTTATATTTCGCAATTAATTCGATTTGCTAGAGTGTGTAGTCATCTAACTGACTTCAACACTCGTAATAAATTATTAACGGCTAAACTCCTTAATCAGGGTTATCGGTACCATAAACTACGCAAAGCCTTTTCAAAATTTTATAGACGCCATTCTGATTTAATTTCAAAATTCAATATTGGACTTAAATCTCTTCTGCAACAAGGTCTATCGGAACCCGAATTTTATGGTGACTTAGTATTTAAATTCAGAAAAATATATAACCGCAATGACTTCAGTACCCAATTTCGTAAAATCATTCTTCGATATAAAAAGATTGGGTACAACATGGATATTATACGACAGACTGCATGCATGGTAGTTAACCCAATCACGGTTGGCAACTTTGCTTCCCTCTTTAATTGCACGCCGGTGGGTCAGGCCTCAGATTCTATGACGGCTCCAACGTAAAGGCTTATTGAGAATTAGAGAGATCTAATTCAAGGTAATGTTGGTTGGTGCCTGATGCTCTGTCTCTGGTCGGGCTCATCGGAGTCTAACTGTTGGTTTTCTTTTGCTCCAGCATTTCAGTGGTTTCTTGCTGTCGAGTCCTCACCGTTGTCTCACCTCTGTGGTTCTTTGATTTTTGTGTTCACGGAGATGTTGCACTGATGAGTTAGGAGGCCTTCATGCGGACTGAACAAATTATTTGTCTAAATCGCGACGGAAGTAAGGGCGAGGATTGTGGCCACGTAAAATCGATTTAAGCCCCCCAGTGGAAATCTTCCACTGACCGTTCCAAGGCGGCTCTTCTGTGGCGATTTATTTTATGTTGTTGTTTGTTACTTACTGTGTGTATCACTTGTGTCTTTTAGTTTCGGATGACCATATGGCCATTTTGTGGGAAAGTAACTGTCCTTATGGCCTTCCTTTGTTTAGGTTTCCATTATGGTCTGGTCGCTTAATGTTTGTATTTCTTTCCCTTTGGTGTCTTTTATGGGTGGAGTAAGTTAATTGTATCAATTCCTGATCTTTGTTTTACTTCTACTTTACTTTTGGTCCTTTGAGATCAGCGTGAATAATCTGAGAAATCGGAAATAAATTATTGGTTTAGACTCATATTCTAGACAGGTTTTTAATTATTTGGACCCAATTTTGATTTATTTCAGTCTTTGAATCGACTGCCTATTCGAAATTCGCAAAATTGCAGTATGTTTCCCCTGGCTTTCTTTGCCGGATCATTACAGGGTCACTGATGAGGCTTTATTAGCCGAAACTACGTAGTATGACCCATCTTCTTTCTTATGAATGTTTTCATTGCTCTTAAAGGAACCCATTTTTGATTTTTATTTGCCTTCACTGCAGCTGGTGTTGTGCCGTGTGGCGGCCGTAAAACGTCTCCCCGTACATCAACCATAGTGCAGTTTATATTTTACTTTTGGTCCTTTGAGATCAGCGTGAATAATCTGAGAAATCGGAAATAAATTATTGGTTTAGACTCATATTCTAGACAGGTTTTTAATTATTTGGACCCAATTTTGATTTATTTCAGTCTTTGAATCGACTGCCTATTCGAAATTCGCAAAATTGCAGTATGTTTCCTCTGGCTTTCTTTGCCGGATCATTACAGGGTCACTGATGAGGCTTTATTAGCCGTAACTACGTAGTATGACACATCTTCTTTCTTATGAATGTTTTCATTGCTCTTAAAGGAACCCATTTTTGATTTTTATTTGTTTCAATTCAAAACTATGCCCTTCGGTTTGGTAATCTCTGAAGCAACATTTTGCAGGTTGATGAGAAAGATCCTGTCCGATCTTTCTAACGTTGATAGTTTTGTCGATGATACGTGGATCTTTACCAAAACTTGGAAATACCACTTAACGTCATTGCGTGAAGTTCTGGATAGACTAAGGACAGTCAAACTGACGGCAAAACCAGCAAAATGTATGACTGGGAATGCAGTATCGAGCATCTTGGTCATTGTGTAGCTGCTCAGTCAGTATGGCTGCAAGAGGACAAGATACAAGCCATAAAGGATGCTTCTCAACCTTGTACTAAAAGACACATGAAGTCATTTCTTGGGTTAGCTGGTTTCTACCGCCGGTGAATTCCGAATTTCTCACCAATAGCTTCCCCTATGACAGATCTAACTAATACAAATAGACCAAACAAGACCACAGGTTGGGGGCTTGAAGAAATAGATGGGCAGCATGTTGCTTCCACGCAGAGCTGAAACCAAACGCACATGACTACTGGTTAACCGCTTATAGGTTCTAAGCATGCCCAGGAAAAGTGGTGCGAGTTGGACCGTCCATGCATATAAACCCTATTGATTTCATTGGGCGGCAGGGCTTGAAATGTCATTTCATCTCAATGTCGGGTAAAAAGCCCACAAAATTGGAAGCAACGTCTCCAAAATGACTTTTTGCAGTGTTGAGGGGGACGTTAAACCCCATATCAAACAAACAAAGACCATCATGAAAAAGCTTTCCAGACCCTGAAGAATAGACTCACGTCTAGTCCTATTCTTCGCCTTCCTATCTTTCGTGATGGGAATCCGTTCATACTCCGGACGGGCGCTTCTGATGATCGTATAGGAGTCGTTTTGCTTCAAGAATTTGAAGGTGAATGACAACTTCCCATTGCTTATGCCAGCAAGAAAATTCTGCCTCGCGAAATAAACTACTCGGGTTCTCAAGATGACCAGAAATGTTGCTTAGGACCTCGTGTCAGTTTACTTACATGCGGTCTAGTGAAATTCGATAATTGAATTGAATTCATTCTCTTCAACCGAATACCAGTTCACTAGTGAAATATCAAGGTCCACCCAAAGTGGACATATCTTTTTTTTTGCCGGCACATTTTTTTCTTTGGTTTGCTTCGTTTTCCTTTATTCGCGTGCTTTGTTTTATTTGTTTCTATATAATGTTCACGTCACAGTCCCAAGCACAAAACACAGTTTTGCCTTCGGGACAAGCGCCGTGAAATGTCATAGAAACGAATATAGTGTTGAGTGTTGGTATTGTTGTATGTACTTGTTGATAAAAATTTACGTCTTGTATATTACATCATCTGCCTTGCCCTACAATTGCCAGTTCACCTGTCAGAAATCACCCTTGGTCGTCTTGTCAGCATGTGGGTTTGCGGGAGGCCGTAACCCTACATGTAACACCACCGCATTTCGTAAAACCCTTCTTTGCTTTGATATAAAAAGATTGGGTACAAAATAAATGTTATACGACAGACTGTATGCATGGTAATTAACCCAATCACGATTGACAACTTTGCTTCCCTCTTTACTTGTACGCCAGTAGGTAAGGCCTAAGATTCTATGACGGTTCCAGCGTAAAACAGAAGTGATGGCAATGATCAGGAATCGATACCATTAACGCACAGCTCCCATCAGAAACACCAAAGGTAAAGGAATACAAACATGCAACAACATCAATTGTGGAAAGACAAAAGGACAATTACTTTCCCACAAAATGGCAAACTGGCTATCCAAAACAAAATAATATAAACGCTACAAACACTCAAAGACAAACCATAACAAAAATAAACCGCGACAGAAGAACCGCCTTGGAACGGTCAACGGAACGAATTTTACTGGGGGGCTTAAATCGATTTTACGTTGCCTCAATCCTCGCATTTACTTCCGACGCGATTTGGACAAATAATTTGTTGTCCGCATGAAGGCCTCCTAACTCATCAGTTCAACATCTCCGCGGACACAACAAAATCAAACAACCACAGAGATGAAACAACGGTGAGGTCTCGACAGCAAGAAACCACTGAAATGCTGGAGAAAAAGAAAACCAACAGCAAGACTGGGCTTAATGAAAATTAGAATTAAATTTTATGTAATGTTGATTGGTGCCTGATGCTCTGTCTCTGGTCGGGCCAATCGGAGTCTTACTGTTGATTTTCTTTTGTTCCAGCTTGCAGTGTTTTCTTGCTGTCGAGTCCTCACCGTTGTTTCATCTCTATGGTTGTTTGAATTTTTTGTGATCTCGGAGATGTTAGACTCTGTCGGGCCCGACCAGAGACAGAGCATCAGGAACCAGCCACATGATAAATAATTGAATAATCAATTCTCAGTAGGCCTTTACGCTGGAACCGTCATAGAATCTGAGGCCTGGCCTACCTGCGTACAAATTAAGAAGGAAGCAAAGTTGTCAACCGTGATTGGGTTAATTACCATTCATGAAGTCTGTCGTATAACATTTATGTTGTAGCCAATCTTTTTATTTCAAAGAAGGATTTTACGAAATTGGGTGGTGAACTCATTTCAAATAGTAGGTAAGGCAATGATCTCCGTTGAAGACCAATCAGAAATCATTGACGCCATTAGCTCGATTTCTAGATGTTTGGATGATTTATTATATATTGACAATGACTATTTCGATGGTGTGATCAGTCAAATTAACCGCCCCTACAGAACTTCAGTTAAATACACTCATTCTTCTGCTACATAGGGCATGTATTTGGATTTACATCTATCTATTGTAGATAAAGGTCATGTAAAATCGATTTAAGCCTCCCCCCTCCCCCAGTGGAATTCTTTCAACTGACCGTTCCAAGGCGGTTCTTCTGCGGCGGTTTATTTATTTTGTTGTTTGTTACTTACTGTGTGTAACACTTGTGTCTTTTTTTTTTTTTTTTGATGACCATTTGGCCATTTTGTGGGAAAGTAACTGTCCTTATGGCCTTTCTTTGTTTAGGTTTCCATTATGGTCTGGTCGCTTCATGTTTGTGTTTCTTTTCCTTTTGTGTCTTTGATGGGTGGAGTAAGTTAATTGTATCGATTCCTGATCTTTGTTTTACTTCTACTTTTTTTCTTGCAAAATTTATGATAAACGTGATGATTTTGAGTATTTGTAAATTTTCCTTTCTTGGATGGTGATTTTCACGAGTGTTGAAGTCAGTACTCACTCTGGCAAATCGAATTAACTGCGAAATATAAACGCCATAGGATGGAGACGAGGAACATCACCATCCAAAAAAGGAAAATTTACAATCTCAAAATCAAATGATCGCGTTTATCATAAATTTTGCAAGAAACAAATCCACCTACTATCAATAGATGTAAATAAAAAATGGATCCTCTGTATCAGAAGAATTGGCTTTATTTATCTGAAGTTCTGGGTTGGGGGAAAATTGGACTGATCAAACCATCGAAATAGGTGAACATTTAATATCATCCAAATATCTAGAAGTCGAGCTAAAAGCTTCAATGATTTCAGATTGGTTTTCAGCAGAAAGGGACATCATGAAGTCTCCCTCATAACAAAACAAAAACAGGTCAGCAACAAGGGGTGCGCAATTAGTACCCATCGGAATACCCACAACTTGTCTAAATAGCTTAGTACCAATCCTTATGTAAATATTGTCAAACAGAAAGGTGAGAGCTTCACAAACTTTCTGACATGACCATAAAGTATAATTTTATGCTCTTCAGAAGTGAAAAACGCTTTTCTTACATTACATGCAAGATAGAGGGAGTCTTCCTTATGAAATGTCCATTAAATTAAATCATTAAGTTTTACTTTTATATATTATGAGGAAGTGTAGTGTAAAGGGTGGGAAAATCATAAGTAGACAGACTTGAATTTAAGCCCCCCAGTGGAAATCTTCCACTGACCGTTCCAAGGCGGCTCTTCTGTGGCGATTTATTTATGTTGTTGTTTGTTACTTACTGTGTGTATCACTTGTGTCGTTTGGTTTTGGATGGCCATATGGCCATTTTGTGGGAAAGTAACTGTCCTTATGGCCTTCCTTTGTTTAGGTTTCCATTATGGTCTGGTCGCTTAATGTTTGTATTTCTTTCCCTTTGGTGTCTTTTATGGATGGAGTAAGTTAATTGTATCAATTCCTGATCTTTGTTTTACTTCTACTTTGAAGCACGAAAACGTCTGTATTTCAATTTATTTGAAACTTCATTAGAATTTTACCCGATCTTTCGAAGACTTTGTCGCAATAGTTTATCACATGTTGTTTTGATGGCAGTTAAACATGAACCCAATAATTTAGAGATTACAGTGGTGATACACGAGCTTGACTTTGCAATAAACCGTGCTTTGTATGGCCTTTTATGAAGTTTAGGTAACCACTATAACGTAGGAAGCTTCTACCCCCACTTCAACCCTCTAACCTCACTTCATGCGGAGAAATATTGGGTTTACATGGGGATATGATAGTCTTTCGATGCCTGCTTTTGTCTGCATTAAATCGAAGTGTGGGTATCCATTAAAACCGCCTAACTGATGAGCAGCTACAGTCTATATTTAGAGCAGAAATAAGAACAGCATCACACTTTTGTCAGAAAAATAACTTTTATGTAGAAATTAGACAACACACAATGTCACAGGCTGTTTATCTTAATGCACTTTAAATAAAGAACAGAATGGCAACTTTTGTCAGCAGATCCAGATAAGGTGGCTAGTGGCTTAATTTTCAATATCGGCATTCTTAATTTGAGTTAACCCATTTAGTACCAGAAACCCCCAAAAAGGGTACCCTGGCAAACAGTGCATGCCCAGATCAGACGCCACAGAATGCGGCGTCTGATCAGGGCCTCCACTGTTTGCTTAAAGTTAAGTCATTTTCCCAAACAATTTTGTAGAAAACACAACCTGACACCCCTAAAATTTTAAATGCACTAATGCTATATATAAGTAGGACGATTCTATTTGGTACAGAAAGTGTTAAAATGCTACTTACTGCAACAGTCATTTCCGTTGGATACACGCACTGTATAAAGAGTGACTGGATTACAGAATTGCACTTTCCACCATGGATAGTCCTGAACATCCGTTTGAGTAAGCGTATCGTTAGATCCATCTAGTGCTAATGCGGCAGGGTGTGGGTTAGTTGAATTTTCCGAACTTTGTGTGGCAGCTTTGTAGCGTAATGGTGTGTTTGGAAAATATAATGCTGTGTCTGTAACAAAAATAGATTGAAGGCAATGATCAGGAATCGATACACTTAACCCATAGCTCCCATCAGAGACACCAAAGGGAAAGAAGCACAAACATGAAACAACTAGATCCAAACGGAAACATCAATAGCGGAAAGTCAAAAGGATATTTATTTTCCCACAAAATGGCCAAATGGCTAGCCAAAACAAAATAATATAAGCGATACACACTCAAATACAAATCATAACAAAACAAGCCGAGACAGAAGAACCGCCTTGGAACGGTCAGTGAAACTAATTCCACTGCAAAGTAGAAGTAAAACAAAGATCAGGAATTGATACAATTAACTTACTCCACCCATAAAAGACACCAAAGGGAAAGAAATACAAACATTAAGCGACCAGACCATAATGGAAACCTAAACAAAGGAAGGCCATAAGGACAGTTACTTTCCCACAAAATGGCCATATGGCCATCCAAAATTAAAAGACACAAGTGATACACACAGTAAGTAACTGCACACGCCCCCTAGCACCGGCTTAAGCGATATTCGACTTTTCAAATTAACCAGAATGGGCTCATTGATCCCAAAGGAAAAGAAAATATAATCTGTACTATGGTGAAGCTCGGGGATACTTTTTAGGGCCGTCACACGTCACTTAATACCAGCTGCACTGAGGTAAAATAAAAAGCTAAAAAGTTGCCGTTGGAAACAAAGAACACATAAAAATAACGAAGATCGCAAACTCGGTTTTCTTGAGTCTCTTGTAGAACACCAATATATTTTGCAAGGTTGAATACGCCTCCTAGCACCGGCTAGCATTCGATTTTCAAAGTAATCGGAATGGACTCATGGATTCCCAAGGAAAAGAAAATATTATCTGCACCATGACAAAACACGTGGAGACATTTGACGGCCGCCAACCGGCACTTAACACCAACTGCAGTAAGGCCAAATAAAAGGCTGAAAGGTTACCTTTGGAAACAAAGAACACATAAAAGAACAAACATCGGAGACTCGGTTTTATTGTGTCTCTCTACAAACAGTAATATAGCTTGCAATACTGCATACGCCTCCTAGCACCGGCTGTTTGACACAATCAGCAAGATACGAAATAATAAAACAAAGAAAAATTCTGGGTGGCTCCCTATCTAAATAGCTAAAATTGTGAACACGATGGCCGCCAGATCTATAAAAAAGGAAAAATCTTTAAACGCCAACTCCTACTGTACCCTTGGGCCAATTTCATTCAAGCTTCACAGAAACGCTGCTTTGATGACCCTTTACCAAAATAGCTTAAACGGTTCCGCTCCAGTGAGCAAAATGGCATTCAGAGCTAAAATAGAAAAACATCGTAAATTTGCTTCAAACGCGAACTCCTCCTAAACCCTTGGGTCAATTTGATTGAATGTTGCCTGGCTGGCTCCTTACCAAAATAGCTAAAATCGTTGAGCTCCGATGTACAAGATGGCCACCAGAGCTAAAAATAGAACAATCTTTAAACGTCAACTCCTACTGTAACCTTTGGCCAATTTCATTCAAACTTCACAGAAACGTTGCTTATGTGACCCTTTACCAAAATAGCTATAACGGTTCCGCTCCAATGTGCAAAGTGGCCACCAGAACTATAGATAGAAAAACATTGTAAATTTGCTTCAAACCTGAACTCCTCCTAAACCCTTGGGCCAGTTTGATTCAAACTGCATAGGCATGTTGCCTTGGTAACTCCCTTCAAACATAGCTAAATTTTTTCCGGTTCGATGAACAAGATGGCAACCAGAGCTAAAAATAGAATAATTTTTAAACGCCAACTCTTACTGTACCCTTGAGCCAACTTCATTCAAACTTCACAGAAACGTTGCTCAGGTGACTCTTTACCCAAAATAGTTAAAACTGATCCGCTCCAGTGAGCAAAATGGCCGCCAGCGCTAAAAATAGAAAAAAAAAACATCTTAAATTTGCTTCAAACGCTAATTCCTCCTAAACCCTTGGGCCAATTTTATTCATACTTCACAGGAATGTTGCCTGAGTGGCTCCCTACCAATATAGCTAAATCATTCCGCTCCGATGAACAAGATGGCCGTCAGAGCTAAACTAGAAAAATCTTTAAACGCCAACTCCTACTGTTCCCTTGGGCGAATTTCATTCAAACTTCACAGAAACGGTGCTAAGGCGACCCTTTACCAAAATCGCTTAAACAGTTATGCCTCAGTCGGCAAAATGGCCACAAGAGCTAAAAGTAGAAAAACATTGTAAATTTGCTTCAAACACGAACTCCTCCTAAACCTTTGGGCCAATTTGATTCAAATTTCATTGAAATGTTGCCTAGGTGACTCCCTACCTAAATAATTAAAACCGTTCCGCTCTGGCGAACAAGATGGCCACCAGGGCTAAAAATAGACAAAAAATCTTTGAAGCCTCATGGGAATGTTGCTTAGGTGACCATCTACCAAAATAGCTAAAACAGTTCTGCTCTGATGAGCAAAATGGCCGACATAGCTAAACATAGAAAAACATCGTAAATATGCTTCAACGCAAATTCCTCCTAAACCCTTGGGCCAGTTTGATACAAATCTCACAGGAATGGTTTGTAGACGCCTGCATATTAAAAACGCTAAAATCGTTCCGCTCTGACAAACAAGATGGGCACCAGAGTTAAATATAGAAAAAATCTTGATACGACAACTCCTCCTGTACCCTTGAGCCAATTTTATTCAAACTTCGCAGGAGTAACGCCTTAATGACCTTCTACCGTAATAGCTTAAACGAGCTTTGCTCGGATGAACAAAATGGCTGCCAGAGCTAAAAATAGAAAAATATCGTAAATTTGCTTCAAACGCAAACTCCTCCTAATCCCTTGGTCCAATTAGATTCAAACTTCACAGGAATGTGGCCTTGGTTGTCATTTGGGTGACATGGAGACTCCCTACCTAAATAGCTAAAATTGTTTCGCTCTGACAAACAAGATGGTCGCCATAGCTAAAAATGGGAAAAAAACTTCTAACGACAACTCCTTCTGTACCCTTGGGCCACTTTCGTTCAAACTTCATAGGAATACAGATCACCCTCTACCAAAATAGCTAAAACAAAATGGCCACCAGAGCTAAAATAGTAAAAACATTGTAAATTTGCTTCAAACGCGAACTCTTCCTAAACCCTTGGGCCAATTTGATTCACACTTCACTTGAATGTTGCCTAGGTGGCTCCCTACCAAAATAGCTATTTTTTTCTACTCTGACGAACAAGATTGCCACAAGAGCTAAAAATATAATGTACTAGAGACAGTGACACTCAGGTGAGCGATTCAGGGCCCTCTGGGCCCTCTTGTTTAAAATACCTAAACATGTCTCTTATGCTAACCCCACACAAAGAAGGACATTTTACCACTAGATATTTTTTTCTGCCGGTTATCAATATATATGGTTATCAATATTATCAATATATCTATCGAAGAATACATGAAGATGGTGATTTGTTTGTCTCTCTGAATTGAGGTTTAACGTCCCCGTGAATAGTGTATAGGTCATTTTGGAGACGTTGCTTCCAATTTAGTGGGACTTTTACCCAACATTGAGATAAAATGACATCTCAAGCCAAATCCTCCAATGAAACCAATAGGGTTTATAAGCATGCACGGGCCGACTCGCACGCATAGATTATCTAAGCGGTTTACCAGTACTTGTGTGCTGTCGGTTACAGCTCTGCGTGGAAGCACCATGCAGCCTGTTTATTTCTTCAAGCCCCAACGGGCAGGGGCCATGAATATGGAGATACATACAAGTACCTGAATTATGCAAAACTAATAATATTGTAACAATGATGGATCATCATCGGATTAACTAGTCCGTGAAATGAAGACCCGTAAATCTCATTTTATACAGAAAAAAAACTTGTGTTAACGGGGGTATACATTATTTTCTTTATCTCTGCACGAGAGATAGGTTATGTGTACTCCTTAAAAACGCCTCAATGAGGCAGTTGTAACGAGCACCCTCGACCTAGATTATTAGTTTGTTTGTTTGACTTGATGTTTATCGTACCCGTCAACACTATATATGTCATTTTGGGAACGTTGCTACCAATTTTGTGGGACTTTTACCCGACATTTGCCAGGGCAGTAATAGATCCTCTAAGCGGTTTACCAGTACTCGTTTGCGGCCAGATTCAGCTCTGCATGGTAGCATCTTGCAGCCCATTTATTTCTTTAAGCCCCGATGGGCGGGGGACGACCTAGGTTATTGGTACTCGTTAAAACCACCTAAATGGGGCGGTTCTTATGAGCTAGAACCACCCCAATGGGGCGGTTCTAACGAGCACCCGTAACCTATGTTTGGAGTAAAAATTAAAAAAAAAAAATACATTTTCATCCAAAAATTGTCCGTTTCTGAGATATGCACTATGTCACACGGATGTGTTACCGCAATGATGCTGATCCGAGTCTTTGTTGGATGAGCATGCCTGAAAATAATTTCCGCTTGGCGCGGCTAGTTCATGTTGTTTACTTCTACGGACGTGTCGCGGTTTATTTTTGTAAACGTTCGTCTGCTTGTATCTTTTGCTTATATCTTTTTATTTTCGATAGCCGTTTGGCCTTTTTGTGGCTAAGTTACTGTCCTTGCGAGGATCGAACCGGCTACCTCTCATTCTCAAACCACTGCTTTACCACTGCAACATAGCGCTCCACCAGTTCGAGTACAGTGCAAATTCTTTCACCAGAAACTGACAACTGGCCTTCTTGCGTCAGCGGAAGGAAGAGAATGACCGTAGAAATGATTTCATGATCAATCTCCACGAAAGAATGTTGCCTCGGCCGTCTACCGAGACCAGCTCACAATCTATATCTTAGAGCAGAAATAAGGGTTTATCCCTGACAACCCCAGTTTTACTATATCAAATCGGGTTTAAGGTGGTCAGAATTATATGGGCGTGTTTTTGGGATGATATCTGTATTAAACATCGCGGTGAAGCCGAATGGAAAGGCTCATAGCTTGCACAGCAATTGTTGTATGCCAGAGCAAAGGAACAACAACCATTTAAATACGGGATATTTGGCCAGGGACAGAGTACTGAGAAACGGTACCTTAAATATCAAAGAACTATATCTGAGTGGTTATTAGAATACAAAATTTGACAAGGCTTTGGCAAAGCCAAATTTGAATAAATCACAAAATTTTAAATGTATTACCTGCGCAAACTGGTGTCGAGCTGCTCCAATTACCATTAGTAAGGCAAGTCATAGACAGATTACCTGATGTCAAAACGGAACAAGCGTCACACTCATACGTGACTACGTTACCGGAACCATACACTAGTTTCATAGGGCTCATGGTGGCGAATTCAACCGCAGTAGGTGGTAGACAGCCGGCTATCAATGAATTTGAATATTAATATATACTACAACATGTCACAAACAAAGGTGTGCATTAATTAAAAAAACACCGTGAATAAATACAGTAAAGTTAATGATTTACTAAAAAATAATATAACGTTTTGGCTTTCATAAAATTGTATTGTTTTAACAGTTAGACAATTTCACCTCCCAAAATTTCACTGCACTGGTTGAAATAAATAGTTCTTTTTACTTCCGTATTTTATTCTGATGTGTCAAACACGCAGCAATGAAATACTTTTATTATTGAATTGAACGAAATAAAGGTTCCTCCCCGAACCACATTTATCCGGTCAGTAATCGTCTCTAGCCATACGAAAACACGCCTATTGTAATAGATTGAAAATTTGCCACTTAAAAATGAAAATTTTCCGATAACAAAATCCGATACTTTTCATATCTCTGCTCCAAGTATTAATTGTGGGTACTAGTTAGAGCAAAATAAGAAATACCCCTGTAAACCCCAGTTTTACTGCGACAAATTATTTGAAAGATCAGGGAGAACTCTGGTTTGGTCTATAATAAATTCTAATGATGTTTTAAATAAATTGAAATCCAGACGTTTTCGTTCTTTAAGTCTGTCTGCTGATGATTTTCCACCCTTTACATTACACTTCCTCACAAGAAAAACTTGTACATTTCATCTATCTTGCGCGTAATGTAAGAAATATTTTTTTCATTTCTGAAAAGCATAAAAATTATACTTAATTGTCATGTCCGAAAGTGTGTGAAGCTCTCACCTTTCTACTTGATAATATTTACATAAGGTTTGGTACTAAATTATTTAGAGAAGTTGTGGGTATTCCGATGGGTACAAAATTGCGCACCCCTTGTGGCTGATCTTTCTTGTTTTGTTATGAAAGGGACATTTATCTATTGTAGATGGATTTTTTTCTTGCAAAATTTATGATAAACGTGATGATTTTGATTTCGAGATTGTAAATTATCCTTATTTGGACGGTGATGTTCCTCGTGCGACATCGTACGGGGTTTAGATTTCGCAGTTAATTTGATTCGCTAGAGTGTCTAGTCATGTAATACTATCCGACTTCAACACTCGTAATAAATTATTAACCGCTAAACTTCTTAATCAGGGGTATCGGTATCATAAACTACGTAAAGTAGAAGTAAAACAAAGATCAGGAATTGATACAATTAATTTACTCCATCCATAAAAGACACCAAAGGGAAAGAAACACAAACATCAAGCGACCAGACCACAATGGAAACCCAAACAAAGGAAGGCCACAAGGACAGTCACTTTCCCACAAAATGGCCATATGGCCATCCATAAAGCCTTTTCTAAGTTTTTTAGACGTCATTCTGATTAGGTTTCAAAATTCAATATTGGACTTAAAACACTTCTGCAACAAGGCCTTTCGGAACCCGAATTCTATGGTGACTTAGTATATAAATTTTGAAAAATACATGCCTGTAATGACTTTGGTACCCAATTTTGTAAAATCGTTCGTCGATATATAAAGATTGGGTACAATATAAATGTTATAAAACAGACTGCATGCATGGTGGTTAACCCAATCACGGTTGGCAACTTTGCTTCCCTCTTTGATTGCACACCGGTGGGTCGGGCTTAAGATTATATGACGGTTCCAGCGTAAAAACATAAATGGAATTTTATTTTATTTTAGTATTCTTTATGTTGGTTGGCGCCAGAGGCTCCGTCTTTGGTCGGGCCCCTCGGAGTCTAACTGTTGGTTTTCTTTTGCTACAGCAATTCTGTTGTTGTATGCTGTCGAGTCCTCAACCTTGTTTCAACGCTGTAGTTTTTTTATTTGTATGTTCTCGGAGATGTTACACTAATGAGTTAGAAAGCCTTCATGCGGACTAAACAAAATTAGTTTAAACCGCGACAGAGGTAAGGGCGAGGATTATGGCCATGTAAAATCGATTTTAGCCCCCCTCCACCCCAGAGGAGTTTTTTCCGCTGGCCGTTCCAAGGCGGTTCCAAGGCGGTTCTTCTGTGGTGGTTTATTTATGCTGTGGTTTGTAACTTACTGTATGTATCACTTGTGTCTTTTTATTTTCGATGGCCATTTGGCTATTTTGCGGGAAAGAAACTGTCCTTATGGCCTTCCTTCGTTTAGGTTTCCATTATGGTCTGGTCGCTTCATGTTTGTGTTTCTTTCCCTTTGGTGTCTGTGATGGGTGGAGTAAGTTAATTGTTTCGATTCCTGATCTTTGTTTCACTTCTACTTTTTATGATATTCCTTTCCGTTGAAAACCAATATGAAATCATTGAAGCCGTTAGGTCGAGTTCTAGATATTTGGATGATTTATTAAATATTGACAATACCTATTTGGATGGTGTGATCAGTCAAATGTACCCCCAAGATCTTCAATTTAATAAACAAAATCCTTCTGATACCGAGGCCCCGTTTATGGATATAAATCTTTTTATTGTAGATGGGTTTGTTCCATGCAAAATTTATGATAAACGCGATGATTTTGATTTTGAGGTTGTAAATTTTCCTTTCTTGGATGGTGATGTTCCACGTGCGCCATCCTATTGCGTTTATATTTCGCAATTAATTCGATTTGCCAGAGTGTCTAGTCATGTAACTGTCAAGACAGTATCTAATTCTTTGTAATGTTGGTTGGTGCCTGATGCTCTGTCTCTGGTCGGGCCTATCGCTGTCTAACTGTTGGTCTTCTTTTGCTCCAGCATTTCAGTGGTTTCTTACCGTTGAGTCCTCACCGTTGTTTCATCTCTGTGGCTGTTTGATTGTTGTGTTCACTGAGATCTTGTTCTGATGAGTTCGGAGGCTTTCATGCGGACTGAACAATTTATTTGTCTAAATCGCGACGGAAATAAGGGCGAGAATTGTGGCCACGTAAAATCGATTAAAGCCCCCCCCCCCAACGCCCCACTGGAATTCGTTTCACTGACCGTTCCAAGGCGGTTCTTCTGTCGCGCTTTATTTTTGTTACAGTTTGTCTTTGAGTGAGTGTATCGCTTATATTATTTCGTTTTGGATAGCCAGTTTGACATTTTGTGGGAAAGTAGCTGTCCTTTTGGCTTTTAGATGTTTCCATTAGGGTCTAGTTGTGTCATGTTTGTTTTTCTTTCACTTTGGTGTCCCTGATAGGAGATGTGGGTTAATTGTATCGATTCCTGATCATTGCCTTAACTGCAATTTTACTATATGAAAATGGGGTTGGAGGGGTCAAAATTATATAGGCGTGTTTTCGTGATATACAGTCTGTATGCCATTATTTAACTGTATGGACTGGCTACTTATTGTTTTCATCTTTCCTGGGCACAGTTGTTCAAAACATCATTAGCTTAACGATCTCGTTTGTCGTCAAAAGTTAACTGTTCCAGTAGGCAAATAGCTAATACGGTGGTATTTTTGCAGAAAAAATATGAAAAGCTACTTAAATTCTTTCAGCAAAATATTAGTATATATGCCATATTAAATTATCTAAGTTTTCAAGGACTTCGTTAGTTTTGAAAAAGTTATCCCAGATGTTCCACTCTTTTGGTACCGTTATTTAAGGGTTACTGATTAGGCATAAGGGACCGAACCTAGATAGACGGGTTCAGAAAATTTGGAAAACTTCACAACTCGCAGCAATAAGGTGTATCCCCAGCTTCAAAGGATAACTTTCGCTTAGAATACATCTAACATCCCTACAACTGCTGTTAATGAAATATACGGAGGTCGCTTAAATCAATCTGCCGTTCACAATTGCGAAGATTACATTTCTAGACAATGGGAGTATTGATTACATTGTCAAATTTGACTATTTCAGGTTCAGTCCCTCCCCCACACCCAATAAAAATGAACACTCCGTAACTTGCATCTCAACGGTGAAATCTTAGCTTCCAAAGGACAAGTATACTCACACAAACTCATAACGCAACAAGATAAAATGTTTAAATTCTAGGGAAGATAGGTTAATAGAACTGTGCAGGTGATACATGATGATCAACTACCGCTGGATAAGTGGTTTCTGTAACCGTTCATTTAGATACATTCCGATTGGCCAAAACAACGTTTCCTGGCACTACATGCTTACTGTCCACTTGTAAAATCAACAACAAATTTTCAGTTCAGCTTCCTCAGACGTTAGCCAACCCAGTTGAGCTGAGTCAATAGCAATCAATCACGCAACTAAAGCATTTTCTACAAATCAAATAGTACCCGTCCAGATCAGGCGCCACATGGACCAAATATTACGATAATAAACATGTTTTGTTAGGTTATCTTGCAATACACACTAGACTGGCACAAGATTGTTTGTCCGATATTAATGTTGCATTGTGTGCTAAGAATAGCACAGCTATTAACCCTTATCTTGCTGAATATTCATTAAAGCCACACCCATTTCTGACTTTGAACGAATCAGATAACTTGATGTAATTTATTGCTACAAATTCATAAACTGAATGCCAAACAGTGTAGATCCTGATCAGATGGCTTCTTCAGAAGCCATCTGATCTGGATCTACACTGTTTGCAAAGATAGGAGTTGTCCTGAACAGCATGATAAGAGTTAATAGCTCAAACCTGTCAGAAAATCGGTCCGTTTTGCAAAATGTTTGCTTCTGTAGTCTTAGATTACATATTAAAATCTATTGCATCCATATTCTGCGTCTCTTATACAATAGTGCATACACTGTAATGCAAAATGAACATCGCTGTTATTCCAAGAAATAAGAGATTACTTTAATGCAGCCTAGTTCGATAATGGTTTTCTAATGGATCCTAATGCATATTATCCTGTTTTTATCAACCAAATTTTGCTTATTGCCCACAAAACCCTTACTGGACAAAACATGCAGATTATTTGTGTTCACGGAGATGTTGCACTGATGAGTTAGGAGGCCTTCATGCGGGCTGAACAAATTATTTGTCTAAATCCCGACGGAAGTAAGAGCGAGGATTGTGGCCATGTAAATTCGATTTAAGCCCGCCCCCACCCAGTGGAATTCGTTTCCGCTGACCGTTCCAAGGCGGTTCTTCTGTTGTGGTTTATTTTTGTTATGGTTTGTCTTTGTGTGTTTGGGTCGCTTATATTATTTTATTTTGGATCGCCTATTGATAATTTTGTGGGAAAGTAACTGTCTTTTTGGCTTTCCGCTATTGATGTTTCTATTAGGGTATGTTGTTTCATGTTTGTGTTTCTTTCCTCTTGGTGTCTCTGATGGGAGCTGTGGGTTGATTGTATCGATTCTTGATCATTGCCTCCACTTCTATTTCCTATTTTACGCATAAATAAAGGCTTTATCTAATTCAAACAAACGTAGGGTGATTTTATGGCACATCAAACATTTGGGGGGGGGGGGTCATTTAACCCGAAAATGTCTCATAAACAGGGATATTTTCCTAAGTTAACGAAATCTTGTCACACCCCAAGTACGCACCGTGCATCGGGGCTTGAAGAAATAGATGGGCTGCATGATGCTTCAACGCAGAGCTCAAACTGACCTCACATGAGTACTGGTAAACCACTTGGAGGATCTAAGCCTGCCCAGGCTAAGCGGTGCGAGTGGGACCGTCCATGCTTATATGCCATATTGGTTTAATTGGGCGACAGGGCTTGAGATGTAATATCATCTCCACGTCTGGTACAAGTCCCTCAAACTTGGAAGCAACGCCTCTAATATGGCCTATACAGTGTTGACGGGGACGTAAAACCTCAAATCAAACACATCCCAAGTACTGGAAATGTATCATGCATTTCACTTTTAGTAAGACACATCAGCTCCATAAAGAGGCTCGTGTCTTGCGTTTGTGGCAAACTAATGAAGCAAACGATATTTTTGTGATGCATTTTTGATATAACTTCCAGGCCATGAACAAGATGTTCTTGTATCATTGATTAGTTCAAGATTACTTACAAATAACTGTGTTGCTGCTTCGGCACTTTGGGTTATTATATTATTCAAATAACAGATGTATAATTGATTGACGGCTCTGTTTTGGTCTATGATAAATTCGAATGCGGTTTTAAATAAATTGAAATCCAGACATTTTCGTGCTTCAAGTCTGTCTACTTACGATTTTTCCACCCTTTACACTACACTTCCTCATAATCTTATAAAAGAAAAGCGTAATGATTTAATTGAATGGGCTTTTCACAGAGAAGCTTCTCTCTATCTTGCATGTAATGTCAGAAATGCATTTTTCACTTCTAAAGAGCATAAGAATTATACACTTTGGTCATGTCAGAAAGTGTGTGATGCCCTCACCTTTCTGCTTGACAATATTTATATAAGATTCGGTACTAGTTATTTAGACAAATTGTGGGCATTCCGATGGGTACGAAATGCGCACCTCTTGTGGCTGATCTATTCGTGTATTGTTATGAAAGAGACTTCATGTTGTCGCTTTCCATTGATAACCAATCTGAAATTATTGAAGCTTTTAGCTCCACTTCTAGATATTCAGATGATTTATTAAATATTGATAATACCTATCTGGATGGTCTGATCAGTCAGATTTACCCCCCAGAACTTCAGTTAAATAAAGCCAATGCTTCTGATACCGAGGCCCCGTTTTTGGATTTACATCTATATATTGTAGATGGGTTTGTTTCGTGCAAAATTTATGATAAACGCGATGACTTTGATTTTGAGATTGTAAATTTTCCTTTTTTGGATGGTGATGTTCCTCGTGCGCCATCCTATGGCGTTTATATTTCGCAATTAATTCGATTTGCTAGAGTGTGTAGTCATGTAACTGACTTCAACACTCGAAATAAATGGTTAACGGCTAAACTTCTTAATCTGGGTTATCGGTACCATAAACTACGCAAAGCCTTTTCATAATTTTATAGACGCCATTTTGATTTAATTTTCTAAATCGCAGCCGAGTACAATCAATTGACGCCCCACCCCCCCTCCCCACCAACCCAATGGAATTCGTTTCACTGACCGTTCCAAGGCGGTTGTGTCACGTTTTATTTTTCTTATGGTTTGTCTTTGGGTGTGTGTGTGTAACTCTTATATTTTTGTTTTGGCTAACCAATTGGCCATTTTGTGGGAAAGTGACTGTCCTTTTGGCTTTCCGCTGTTGGTGTTTACATATTGGTCTAGTAATTTGTTGTTTGTGTTTTTGTCCAGTTGTTTTCTCTGATTGGAGCTGTAGATTATTTGTATCGATTCCTGCCTCCACTTTTATTTTGCAAATTTTAAGACTCGACACTTTGGCGAACCGAATTAAGAGCGTAGAATGAAGAATGAGGAGCACCACCATTCAACAAGAGGGCCAAATTGTCCTATATCGCCCACCTGTGTACCAGAAAATCATTAATGATCTTTTAAGAATGCCCATCGATGCTTGAAGAAACAGTCTGGGCTACATGGTGCTTCTATGCAGAGCTGGAACCGACCACACATGAGTACTGGTAAACAGGTTCTGAGCCTGCCCAGGATTAGTAGTGCCAGTTGGACTGTTCACGCATAATGACCCAATAGTTTCATTGGGTGGACAGGGCTTAATCGATGTCGGGCAAAAGTCCCACTAAACTAGAAGCAACGTCTAAGAAATGACCTACACTGTGCTGACAGGGATGTTAAAACTCAAATCAATAAACAAGGGCAGGTAACTCCAAAGTTGTTTGTCTCATGCAGCTAAAATTCGAACTCTATGTAGACTTATGTACCTCCTTGTAATCTGCAAGTTTGATGAAGATCAGATCAGAAATGGCGGAGAAAAAGTGGAGACGTCGTTTTCCCGTATTGTAAGTCTATGGAATCTTTTTGTTTCCATGGCAACCACAGTTCTGATCAAAACTGGTCCAAAACCTACTGCAGTAAATCCCTAAACCCAGTGATGCTGCACATAAAATTTGATTGGGATTGGCCAGCTAGTCACTTAGATATTCAAGTTCAAAGGTGTGGACGACGGAGCGAGGTTTTATGCTTGTTCTCGTTTACTGAAAGTTTCAAAAATATCAGATTAGAAACGGATAAGAAAAGGTGGAGACATTATTTTTCACTAGTATGTATGCTCAAGGGCAGGTAATTTGAAAGCCTTTAGTCTCTTGTGGTCCAATTTCGAACTAAACATAGACTGTAAGCTCCTTCAGGTTTTTCTGGAAGTTTGATGAAGGTCAGGTTAGAAATTGCAAAGCAAAGTTGGAGACATTGTTTTCCCATTGTAAGTCTTTGGGAAAATTTTTCACCCTCAAGGGGATGTAACTGGAAATCCGGTGGTCAGATGCAAGCCAAAATCGAAGTCATTAGATATTTTATGCCTATCCTCGTTTACCAAAAGTAACAAAAAGATCATATCAAAAACAGTTGCGGAAAGCTGGATACACCATTTTTCGCTAATATTTATGCTCAAGGGCAGGTAACTCAGAAGTCATTTGACCTGCTTGGTCCAAATTCAAACTCAAGATAGACTGTATGTCCCTCCTTGTTATCTGCAAATTTGATGAAGTAGAAATAAAAAAAGATCAGGAATCGATACAATTAACTTACTCCAAGAACTGATTTGAAATGGTCGAGAAAAGCTGGAGAAGTCGTTTTCCACTTGTAAGTCTATGGGAAAATCTTTCACACTCAAGGAGATGTTACTTGAAAACCACTGGTCAGATTCAAGTCAACTTCGAACTAGCTCGAGATTTTATGCTTGTCCTCTTTACCAAAAGTTTCAAAATGATCCAATCAAAAAAAACGGCTGAGAAAAGCTAGAGACACCATTTTTCACTTATATTTATGCTCAAGGGCAAGTAACTCAGAAGGTGTTTGTCCTGTGCAGCCCATATTTGAACTCAACGTAGACTGTAAGCCCCCCCACCTGGTTATCTGCAAGTGTGATGAAGATCGGATCAGAAATGGCGGAGAAAAAGTGGAGATGTCGTTTTCCCCATTATAAGTATATGGGAAAAACTTCTCACGCTCAAGGGGTGTAACTGAAAGAACCGCTCGTCAGATTCAAGCCAAATTCGAACTCGTCCAAGATTTCATGCTTGTTCTCGTTTATGAAAAGTTACAAAACTGATCAGCTCATAAACGACAGAGAAAAGCTGGAGACACCATTTTTCACTTATATATATGCTCAAGGGCAGGTAACTCCAAAGCTATTTGTCCCATCCATCCCAAAATAAGAACACGGCGTAGACTGTAAGCCCCTCCTGGTTATCTGCAAGTTTGATGAATATCGGATCAGAAATGGCTGAGAAAAAGTGGAAGTGTCGTTTTGCCAATTATAAGTCTATCGGAAAGAAAATCACGCTCAAGGGGATGTAACTGGAAAACCGATCGTCAGATTCAAACCAAATTCGAACTCGTCCGAGATTTTATGCTTGTCCGCGTTTACGAAAAGATACAAAAAAAATCAGATCATAAACGGTTGAGAAAAGCTGGAGACACCATTTTTCACTTATGTTTATACTCAAGGGCAGGTAACTCCAAAGCTGTTTGTCCCGTGCAGCCCAAATTCGAACTCGACGTAGTCTAAAAGCCCCTCCTGGTTATCCGCAAGTTTGATGAAGATCGGATCAGAAATGGCCGAGAAAAACTGGAGACGTCGTTTTCCCCAGTATAAGTCTATGGAACATTTTTGTTTCCATGGCAACCACAGTTCTGATCAAAACTGGTCCAAAACCTAATGCAGTCAATCCCCCAACCCAATGATGCTGCAAAAAACAATTTGATTTAGATTGGCCAGCTAATCACTTAGCTACTCAAGTTCAAAAGTGACGACGACGGAAGGACGACGAACGGATGACAGATGCCTACCAATACTATAAGCTCACAATTTGTCAGCCTTCGGCTCAGGTGAGCTAAAAGATCAGATCATAAACGGTTGAGAAAAGCTGGAGACACCATTTTTCACTTATGTTTATACTCAAGGGCAGGTAGCTACAAAGCTGTTTGTCTCGTGCAGCCGAAATTCGAAATCGATGTAGACTGTAAGCCCCTCCTGGTTATCTGCAAGTTTGATGAAGATCGGATCAGAAATGGCCGAGAAAAAGTGGAGACGTCGTTTATTCCAGTATAAGTCTATGGAACATTTTTGTTTCCATGTCAACCACATCTGATCAAAACTGGTCCAAAACCTTATGCAGTCAATCCCCTAACCCAGTGATGCTGCACAAAACAATTTGATTGAGTTTGGCCAGCTAATCACTTAGATATTCAAGCTCAAAGGTGTGGACGACGGAAGGACGACGAACGGATGAGCTAAAAGATCAGATCATAAACGGCTGAGAAAAGCTGGAGACACCATTTTTCACTATTTATACTCAAGGGCAGGTAACTCCAAAGCTGTTTGTCCCGTGCAGCCCAAATTCGAACTCGACGTAGACTGTAAGCCCCTCCTGGTTATCTGCAAGTTTGATGAATATCGGATCAGAAATGGCTGAGAAAGAGTGGAGACGTCGTTTTCCCCATCATACATATGTTCTATATAAGGGATCTATATAAGTCTATGGGAATTTTTTTCACGCTCAAGAGGATGTAACTGGAAAACCCTCGTCAGATTCAAACCAAATTCGAACTCGTCCGAGATTTTATGCTTGTCCTCGTTTATGAAAAGTTACAAAAAGATCAGATCATAAACGGCTGAGAAAAGCTGGAGACACCATTTTATACTTATATTTATGCTCAAGGACAGGTAACTCCAAAGATGTTTGTCTCGTGCAGCCGCAATTCGAAATCGATGTAGACTGTAAGCCCCTCCTGGTTATCTGCAAGTTTTATGAAGATCGGGTCAGAAATGGCCGAGAAAAAGTGGAGACGTCGTTTTCCCCATTTTAAGTCTATGGAACCTTTTTGCTTCCATGGCAACCAGAATTCCAATCTGATCAGCCCAAAAACCTTATGGAGCATTTCCCCCTACCTGATGATGCTTCTAACCGGCCCCGATAGCTCAGTTGGTAGAGTGTCCGCTCCGGGGAACGGGAGGTCTCGGGTTCGATCCCCGGCCGCGACATACCAAAGTCGTTAAAATGGTACTAGCTGCTCCTCGCTTGGCACTCAGACTTACGGGGTAGAGCTAGGACTGGTCGATCCAGTGTCAGGATAATGTGACTGGGTGTGGTATCATGTAATGTGTCTGGGACATGATACTTCAGTGAGGCAGCACTATAAACGTGAGCATTGAGCTCCCTGTCGCAACCAGACACCGTCGTGATATGACTGAAAAATTGTTGAAAGCGACGTTAAACCCGAATTCACACACACACACACACTGATGATGCTTCTCATGAAACCAAGATTGACCATGGGGTATTAGAGATATACATATTTGAAATTAGGTCGCACGGACGCACGCACGGACGCACGCACGCACGCACGCACGAAGGTTCTAAAGGGTAAATTTGACTTATTACGAAAACACGCCCATATAATATTTCCACCTTAAACTTTATACAGTTAAACTGGGGCTTTACGTTGTTATACATTATTATCTATTATTTTTGTTCAAAAAGGTATATTTTGCGTAGTCGCCGAGGTATTCGCAATATATTTTTTGTGCAGAATCCGATGTCAAAAAACACTATAATTGATTTGCTTCTATCGCGGTTTCATTGCTTTGCAGATTTTCAAGAAGACATATTGAATAACATACATATATGTTGTCTGTTATGACCATATAGTGCATTATTGTTTTATTTATTTTTGTTTTGTTTTGCTCTACGGAAGCGGATGAAAACGTTTTCATTTCATTACATACAAGAAAAAGAGAATCTTGGAATGTCAATAAAATCATTATATTTAAGTTGTAAAAGTAATAGTACCGAAATTTATAGTCGACCACGTATAAAGCCCCAGCCCCCTCCACCAGAAAAATGTTTCACTGATAGTTGTAAGGCGGATCTTCTGTGATGCTCTATATTTGGTATAATTCGTCTTTACATGTATGTATTGCTAATATCTTTTCATTTTGGGTGGCCGATTTGCCTTTCCAGTCCTTTTGGTTTTCCGTTGCGACGTTTTCAATATGGTGTAAATGCTCTTTCCTTTTGGTGTCTTGGATGAGAGGTATGATGTAATTTTATCGATATCTGATCATTGTCATCACTTCTTTCATTTAGGCAACATATTTTTCAAACTGTATAATGAATGATATTGGACTTATGGTGATCCAGTACTGTCCGAGCACTTGCGATAAATGACAGCGAGTAGGAAATACTATCACATACTGCAATTACGTGTATTTTTACAAAACAAATAAAAATAGCACGTTTTCGCATGATGACATGTTCTATATTTGGGTCACACCAAGCGTAAAGAGGTCTTTGTGCTCCCGCCTATCGGTGCTTTGAGAAATATATTTGCTGCATGATGCTTCCGACCAAATCTGAGTACTGATAAAGCACTTAGAAGTTCTATTCTTGCACATCAGACAAGGAAATCCGCGATTTTACCCTGGGATAGATATTTTTGTTCTGGCCCTGGTGTTCCGATCCTAAATCGAATATAATCACGTGTTTGATAAATGCACTGGTTGATTACGACCTTGTGTGCGCCGTCGTTAAGTGTGATGTCATGCACGATCCTTGACGTCACTTTACATTCCTGCAGTGTCAACACAATATGGCGGACGATGGTAACCGAAGTGACTGCAGCACTAAAAATCTGCGTTTAGAAATCGAAGGTATGCAAGAAAAAGATTCCAATATGGGTGTAAGGGGTGCATAGAAAAATCCGTCCCTCGGGATCACTGTCCGACAGTGTCCCTCGGGTCGGATTTTTCCATCAAACCCTCACACCCATATAAGATTCTTATATGCTCGTCCAGAAAATGTGGTACGAGTCCGATGGTTCCTTCAATCCTAGCTGTTTTGGGCAATGAAGCTCAGTGTTGTATAAAATGACCACAAAGTAGGGCGCAACGTCTCCAAAATGACCTAAATTGTGTTGGTGGGGACAAAAACCTCAACACAAACAAACAGGTCTTCAAGCATGTCCGTTGAGCAAAGACTGATATCAGCCTGTGCATCCACATTTCCTCTGTGTGTTATATAATGCTCATCAACCCAAAGCTTTCTCACTCAGATTTAGGACAATTTGTATTCCGACCAGGTATGTGCACAGGTTATTGTGTGACTCCAAGCTTAAAAACAACTTTTCCCTTGTTGGGGCAAAATCAAAAGTACATTACCAAAGACTTGAACTTCAGCCAGATTTAAAGCAGACTGAAATGTCTTGTTCTGCTGTATTTCAAGAATCGTTCCTAAGATCGGTCCGTTCCTACAGGTAACTTCAGAACAACCACCTAGAGGTACCTGGCCGTCGATGGAACCACAGCTAATACTGTCTACGTTTATATGGAGAGAGTGTAAACTATCAACTGAAAGGACATAAAAATAGATAAGTAGACCGTTGTTTAAGTTTCCATTACGAAAACACGCCTATACAATTACATTATAAATTTTACCGCCGAAACAAAAGGCAACTTTTAAGATGAAAAGTTATGAAAATTTTCTTATTTCTTCTCAAAATATAGATTGTGGGTACACGTTAGAACCGCCCTATCGAACGAGTTCTGACGAGTACCAACAGTCTATATTTCAGAGCAGAAATAAAAACAAGATAAAGTTCACCCCTGTAAACTCAACCTGTTGGTGTTCTTTTGCTCCAGCATTTCAGTGGTTTCTTGCTGTCGAGTCCTCACCGTTGTTTCATCTCTGTGGTTGTTTGATTTTTGTGTTCACGGAGATGTTGCACTGATGACTTAGGAGGCCTTCATGCGGACTGAACAAATTATTTGTCTTAATCGCGACGGAAGTAAGGGCGAGGATTGTGGCCACGTAAAATCGATTTAAGCCCTCCCCCCCCCCCCACCCCCACCCTCAGGGGAAATCGTTTCCGCTGACCGTTCCAAGGCGGTTCTTCTGTGGTAGTTTATTTTTGTTAATTTGTCTTTGGGTGTTTGTGTCGCTTATATTATTTTATTTTGGATAGCCTATTGTCCATTTTGTGGGAAAGTAACTGTCCTTTTAGCTTTCCGCTATTGGTGTTTCAATTAGGTCTGTTGTTTCATGTTTGTGTTTCTTTCCCTTTGGTCTCTGATGGAAGCTGTGGGTTAGTTTATACTTATTTAATTTAGTTGGATTGCGATGGAAGCTGCAAGCTTATTTACGAGCGCTCTCGAACACTCATTCAGGATGTTTTCACTCGCGCGAGAGAGAGGCAGTGACTATTACACCACTGCTACCCATTTACACCTGGGTGGAATGAGGCAGTGTCATTATGTGCCTTGTGGGTTGATAGTATCGATTTGTGATCATTGTCTCCACTTCTATTTTGCTATATGTATATAAGTGCGGTTAAATGGGGTCAAAATTATATACGCGTGTTTTCGTAATGTCAGCGTTTTCTATGGTTTGATATTTTGTCCAATTTCATTTTTGGTATTTATTAACACAAAAAGCATGCGATGGTTGTCTTAATATTATTATCGGTACGAGTGAGTCGCGAAGCAAACAGCAAATAATACATATCTTTTCACTAGCAGGCGAACCGGTCAATTAGAATACTTTCCATTCTATAAGAAAAAGCTCTAGGATGAAAATGTTGGTCGAACTGCAAGGATGCAGAGCCTGGCCATCACGAAAACATGCCTATATAATTTTGAGCCCCTTGAACCCAACTTTTATATAATAAAACTGGGGTTTACAGGGGTGAACCTTATTTTTCTTATTTTTGCTCGAAAATATCGATTGTTGGTACTCGTTAGAACCGCCTCGTTTAGGCGGTTCTAACGAGTACCTACAATCTATATTTTGAGCAGAAATAAGAAAAACATCACAATTTTCATCTTAAAATTTTCTTTTTTTTCGGCGGTAAAGGTTACAATGTATTTGTATAGGCTTGTTTTCGTAATTCCTTGTTCTGTTTCTTGTTCTCCTGATTCATTGCCTATAGTGTTCCATTGCAACATAAGCCCTAGTTATGGAAAAAAACAAGATTATGAAAGTGAGTGGGGTAATTCAACATTTATCTGTGGTTTTGTTTGTTTCATTTTAGATTTAACGTCCCCGTCAACACTGTAATGGTCATTTTGGAGACGTTGCTTCCAACTTTCAGGGACTTTTACCCGACATTGAGATGAAATGACATCCCAAGCCCTGTCGCCCAATGAAACCAATAGGGCTTATTAGCATGGACGGTTCGCCTCGCACCGCGGTTCCTGGACAGGCCTAGATCCTCTAAGCGGTTTACCAGTACTAGTGTAAATAGTCTACTAAATATCATGAGCCTAGTTGAAGCGGTTCTCCAGATATTATGCTCACAAGGTTTCCCCATAGCCACAATGCGTAAGTCCAAAAAAGAGCGTAACTCCATTAAATATTTTCGGAAATTCATGAAAAGTTAATCATGTCATCTATACCTTAGACCCAAACTGTCTACTAAATATCTTGAGCCTAGCTGGAGCAGATCTCGTGATATTTTGCTCACAAGGTTTCCCCATTGCCACAATGCTTAAGTCCGAAAAGGAGCGTCACTTCATTAAATATTTTCGGAATTTCATCAAAAGTTAATCATATCATCTACACATTAGACCCAAACTCTCTACTAAATATCATGAGCCTAGCTCAAGCGGTTCTTCAGATATTTTGTTCACAAGGTTTCCCCTTAGCCGCAATTCATAAGTCCGAAAAGGGATGTTACGCCGTTAGATATTTTCGGAATTTCGTCAAAAATTAATCAAGTCATCTACATCTTAGACCTAAACTGTTTACTAAATATCATGAGCCTGGCTCAAGTGGTTCTGCAGATATCTTGCTCACAAGGTTTCCCCATAGCCACAATGCATAAGTCCGAAAAGGGGCGTAACTCTGCAAAGACAAGTCCGCAAAAACATAATACGTATCCGCTTATTTTTCATGCAAATTCAATATATGAAATTTCGAGATCCTAGCTCAATCCTTTCTTGAGTTTCCTACAAGTTGAAAGCGTAACAGACAGACAGACAGACGGAAAAGACAGAACTAATATGCCCCATCAACTTCTTCGAAGTTGGGAGCATAATAAACGGTATTTTAATATGATCACTGTCGTGAAGCAAACTTGAATGTCTTTGGTGGGATCTGTGGGTTAATTGTATCGATACCCGATCACTACCTTCTCTTCTATTTTTATATTATAGTGGAGCCTGATATTTCCTGGGTTCGACCGTCCATGATCTGTCTGATCTTTTTTTTTTCTGCTTTGACATCGGATTCTTGTTGAGTTCTCAACCCTGATTCAAGATAGTATTAATCAATACATTATCATTTTACTATGAATTTTATTTTGACTCACTGTTGTTGCTATTTTTACTGCATTGGAACTGAGGTTGAGGATTTAAATTTTATAAACATCGGAGTTTAAGCCCAATGGTAGTTTTACTGCTGACCATCCCAAGGCGGTCGTTCTTCGACAGTGTCTTATTTGTTAGTTGGCTTTGTGTTGTTGGTTCGGGTCTCGTCTGTTTTTGTGTTTGCCTCCATCTCACTTACTTTCTAAAGCCGACTTGATATAGCTGCTTTCTTTGATTGTGGCCTTTCACAATCAATTCGATTTGCCAGAGCGTCTAGTCATGTAACTGGCTATAACACTCGTAATAAACTGTGAATTGCTAAACTCATGTTTATCGGTATCATAAACTACGCAAAGCCTTTTCAAATTTTTGTAGACGTCATTCAGATTTAATTTCAAAATTCAATGTTGGACTTAAATCTCTTCTGCAACAAGTTCTATCGGAATCCGAAATTTATGGTGACTTAGTATATTAATTCAGAAAAATATATAATTGTAATGACTTCAGCACCCAATTTCGTAAAATCATTCTTCGATCTAAAAAGATTGGGTATAACATAAATGTTATACGACAGACTGTATGCATGTTAGTTAACCCAATCACGGTTGACAGCTTTGCTTCGCTCTTTAATTGAATGCCGGTGTGTCTGGCCGCAGATTCTAGGGCGGTTCCAGCGTAAAAAGGCTTACCTGGAAATAGAGAGAATTTAATTTTATGCAATGTTAGTTGGTTTCTGATGGATGCCCTTTTTCTGGTCTACATCGCAACGGAAGTAAGGACGAGGATTACAACTGCGTAAAATCGATTAATCCCCCTAGTCCCCAAGTAGAATTGGTTTCACTGACCGTTCCAAAAACATCGACAGAAGAACCACCTTGGAACGGTCAGTGAAACCAATTCCACTGGAGAGTGGGCGGGGGCAGGGCTTAAATCGATTTTACGTGGCCACAATCCTCGCCCTTACTTCCGTCGCGATTTAGACAATTAATTTGTTAGGTCCGCATGAAGACCCCCTAACTCATCAGTACAACATCGCAATGAACACAAAAATCAAACAACCACAGAGAAGTAACAACGGCGATGACTACACAGCAGGAAACCACTGAAATGCTGGAGCAAAAGAAAACCTATAGTTAGACCTAGACTCCTAGACTCCGATGCGCCCGACCAGAGACAGAACATCGGGCACCAACCAACACTACATAAAATTAAAAACTCTCTAATTCACAGTAAACAAAGATCAGGAATCGATACAATTAACTTACCCCACCTACCAAAGACACCAAAGGGAAAGAAATACAAACATTATGCGACCAGACCATAATGGAAACCTAAACAAAGGAAGGCCATAAGGACAGTTACTTTCCCACAAAATGGCCATATGGCCATCCAAAATTAAAAGACACAAGTGATACACACAGTAAGTAACAAACAACAACATAAATAAATCGCCACAGAAGAACCGCCTTGGAACGGTCAGCGGAAAGATTTCCACTGGGGGGGGGGGGGGGCTTAAATCGATTTTACGTGGTCACAATCCTCGCCCTTACTTCCGTCGCGATTTAAACAAATAATTTGTCCAGTCCGCATGAAGTAGAAGTAAAGCAAAGATCAGGAATTGATACAATTAACTTACTCCATCCATAAAAGACACCAAAGGGAAAGAAATACTAACTCATCAGTGCAACATCTCCGTGAACACAAAAAATCAAAGAACCACAGAGGTGGGACAACGGTGAGGACTCGACAGCAAGAAACCATTGAAATGCTGGAGCAAAAGAAAACCAACAGTTAGACTCCGATGGGCCCGACCAGAGACAGAGTATCAGGCACCAACCAACATTACCAAGAATTAGATCTCTCTAATTCTTAATAAGCCTTTACGTTGGAGCCGTCATAGAATCTGAGGCCTGACCCACCGGCGTGCAATTAAAGAGGGAAGCAAAGTTGCCAACCGTGATTGGGTTAACTACCATGCATGCAGTCTGTCGTATAACATCCATGTTGTCCCAATCTTTTTATATCGAAGAAAGATTTTACGAAATTGGGTGCTGAAGTCATTGCGGTTATATATTTTTCTGAATTTATATACTAAGTCACCATAAAATTCGGGTTCCGATAGACCTTGTTGCAGAAGAGATTTAAGTCCAATATTGAATTTTGAAATTAAATTAGAATGGCGTCTATAAAATTTTGAAAATGCTTTGCGTAGTTTATGGTACCGATAACCCTGATTAAGGAGTTTAGCCGTTAATAATTTATTACGAGTGTTGAAGTCAGTTACATGACTACACACTCTAGCAAATCGAATTAATTGCGAAATATAAACGCCAAAGGATGGCGCACGAGGTACATCACCATCCAAAAAAGGAAAATTTACAATCTCAAAATCAAAGTCATCGCGTTTATCATGAATTTTGCACGAAACAAACCCATCTACAATAGATAGATGTAAATCCAAAAACGGGACCTCGGTATCAGAAGAATTTGCTTTATTTAATTGAAGTTCTGGGGGGTAAATCTGACTGATCAAACCATCGAAATAGGTATTATCAATATTTAATAAATCATCTAAATATCTAGAAGTGGAGCTAAAAGCTTCAATAATTTCAGATTGGTTATCAATGGAAAGCGACAACATGAAGTCTCTTTCATAACAATACAAGAACAGATCAGCCACAAGAGGTGCGCAATTCGTACCCATCGGAAAACCCACAATTTGTCTAAATAACTTAGTACCGAATCTAATATAAATATTGTCAAGTAGAAAGATGAGGGCATCACACACTTTCTGATATGACCAAAGTGTATAATTCTTATGCTCTTTAGAAGTGAAAAATGCATTTCTGACATTACATGCAAGATAGAGAGAATCTTCTCTGTGAAAAGCCCATTCAATTAAATCATTAAGCTTTTCTTTTACAAGATTATGAGGAAGTGTAGTGTAAAGAGTGGAAAAATCGTAAGTAGACAGACTTGAAGCACGAAAATGTCTGAATTTCAATTTATTTAAATACTCATTCGAATTTTTTATAGACCAAAACAGATTTCTTCCTGATCTCTCAAAATCTTTATCACAATATTTAATCACATGCGTTTTAATAGCAGTAAGACAGGAAGTTAATAATTTAGAAAGTTCAGTGGTAGTGCAAGAGCTAGAATTTGCAATAAACCGTGCTTTGTAAGGTCTTTTATGAAGTTTTGGTAGCCAGTATAGCGCAGGAAGCTTGTCTTGGCCTTCGGTAACACACACAGCAAACTGGGTGGCTGAATGACAAATATGTTTATCTACTATAACTCTCTCTTCAGCTAAAGGCTGAAGTTCATAGGCCTTAGTACAACCAAGCTCCTGCTTAAGCGTGTTAACATAGTGGAGCCGTCACACAACAACGACATTGTTAGCGGCCTTGTCTGCAGGGGCCAAAACAAACTTCTTATGAAATTCTTGAATACCTAGCTTAAGATGACGTAAAGACGTCTTAGGCTTAGGAGGTAATAAGTTAGTATTTTGAGAATAGAAAGAAATGCGTTTATTCACTAGTTTTAAAATGCTTAGTTTCCAGTCCTTAAGGGCTTTATGCTCAACATACTCTCGCTTACACCATCGATTACCGAATTCATTCAAGGAAGCAGCGATTTCATCTCTACATTTACTGAAATCAATTTTAGAAGGAAACCGATATTTCGGTCCTTTAGAAATTATATTCCTTATCCTAGAATCAGAAATAATTTTCAAATTGCCAGTAATTACATGACCAGCAGCAGGATAGCAATACACTGAATTTTTACAATCACATGAATCAGAAGTATTAGTATCAATATCAAGATCTGAAACAAGTTTATTAAAATTACAAATGATAGATCTAACATGTTTGTTATATTTATAGCAAATTATAGGTGTTTCAGTATTTTGAAAATAAGCAGGAATTGAAGAAAGCACAGAGTTCTCACGGAAGATACTGGGCAAATCCATAAAATCCATACCCTTATTAATGAAGGATATTTTGAAGAAATGGCGTTTATGATTAATTTTAGAATCAATGTAAGGACGGAGAGTATGCTGAGTATAGCCTCTAGTTAAGAGAGCCGCATCATATAACTGATTAGAACTATCGTAGAACTTATTCGCCTCGGTGTCCAGAAGACGTAAAACAGAAACGGGTAATGAACTTAAAAATGAAAGCATAGAGTGGCGTCCATGATTTAATAATATAATAGACAGTCACTTAAGTCTAGTATTGTTTCGTTTAAACGCACGTAGTTTACGTTTAAAGTTACCATTTTTCCTGGTGCCGTGAGATCTAGTTCTGCGTTTTCGACATTCCAGGAGCGAGAAAATATCAAAGTCCGGCATTCTAGAAATATAACCCTCATGATAAATGTTGTCATTAAATCCCAGTGGAAAAGGGGTCTGTAAAAATTTAATCCATTTCAGTTCAGCTTCATGTCTTTTGATTATTTTGAATCTAGATGTAGAATTTGCATCGTAATAAAGTTTTTCCACTGGTTGTATAACAATGTTATTTACAGAATGACCTGTACGTCGAAAGTGACGGTACAAGAAAGTGTCAGTTTTCTTAGGCTTACTCATTCTACGATAATGCTCGTTCAATCTAGTTTTAAGCATGCGGTTAGTTTGACCGACGTACTGCATATTACAGTTTGCAGCACGTCATGTAATTAGATATATTAAATCTGTAGACTGTCATGTCAAATCAGACATGTTAACAACAGAGAAGCGTCTACCGTTTACAGATGAAGTAACGGTAGACGCAGTGCTTAAATGCGAACAACATCTGCACCTCTTGGCATTGCACTTAGAAATACTAGGATACATTCCACTTCTTTTCCACGGATTAGTATATTTTCGAAGGATGGGCGATTTGCGAGGAGATAGTCTTATACGAAGACTACTCCCAAAATCATTGGTATTGCCTGCTTCATTGAGATTAACTGAAGTTACAGAAGACAAATTTAAGGGTCTAACCAATACTGAAGGCAACATAGTATTAAAGTTCTTAACAGAATGGGGAATCCATTTACGCTGGAACCGTCATAGAATCTGAGACCTGACCCACCGGCATGCAATTAAAGAGGGAAGCATAGCTGTCAACCGTGATTTAGTTAACTGACATGCATGCAGTCTGTCGTATAATTAGATTCTATAAGCCTTATTAACTGAAAGGACTAATTATCCAGGAATGTTAAAAACAACTGGTGTTTGAGTTTACATGTTTTGAAATCATGCTTCTGTATGCAAAACTTATTTCTATTGATATCTAATAGCTGGAGCTGTGATGACATTACATTAAAACGAACAATGCATTAATAATCCAAAGTTTCCGGTAATATATTTGTCAATGTGTTGAGGAAAATAGAAGTGGAGGCAATGATCAGGAATCGATACAATTAACCCACAGCTCCCATCAGAGACACCAAAGGGAAAGAAACACAAACATGAAACAACAGACCCTAATTGAAACTTCAATAGCGGAAAGCCAAAATGACAGTTGCTTTCCCACAAAATGGCCAATAGGCTATCCAAAATAAAATAATATAAGCGACACAAAAACTCAAAGACAAACCATAACAAAAATAAACCGCGACAGAAGAACCGCCTTGGAACGGTCAAGGGAACGAATTCCACTGAGGGGGTGGGGGAGGTAATCGATTTCACGTGGCCACAATCCTCGCCCTTACTTCCGTCGCGATTAAGACAAATAATTTGTTCAGTCAGCATGAATGCCTCCTAGCTCATCAGTGCAACATCTCTGTGAACACAAAAATCAAACAACTACAGAGATAAAACAACGGCGAGGACTCGACAGCGAGAAACCACTAAAATGCTGGAGTAAAAAGAAAACCAACAGTTAGACTCCGATTGGCCCGACCAGAGACAGAGCATCAGGTACCATCCAACATAAGCCTTTACGCTGGAACCGTCATAGAATCTTAGGCCGGACCCAACGGTGTGCAGTTAAAGAGGGAAGCAAACAAAATGCTGAGATCCATGTTTTGATTGTGCTGTATGGGACATACACAGTTTACATAATAATATAAGTCTGCTATGACAAAATATGCACAGAAGCAATGGCGTCATATATTTGTAATGCAAAAATAAACTGATTTTCACCCAGATGAAATTTGTGTTTGTGTGTGTTTTTTCCTATAGTAATAAATCATATCACATATAACTAAATAACCGTATCATATTATTCATAGTTATGGATAATTTGATTAATTAATTAATTGACTGATTGATAGATTGCTGGATCGGTTAATATAGCAGACTGGTTGATTAATTGACTGACTGATAGATTTGTTGATGGGTGATAGATAGTGTCATGGTTTATATACGCGTCCAATGTTCTATAAAAGGGGCAATCCTTAGAGGACAAGGACTACAACACAGTACTGAAAACTGTAGAATGCACAAGATATTTTCTGGATCAGACTAGCTAGTTTCGGCATCTCAGGCCTCATCAGTGACCCTCAAATATTTTCAAATTTCTGCAATGGAATCAATGAGTGTCACCATCACGAAAACATGCCTGTATAATTCTGACCCCCTTGAACCCCAATTCTTTTAGTTAAACTGGGGTTTACAGGGGTAAACCATATTTTTCTTATTTCTGCTCTAGAGTATAGATTGTAGGTACTCGTTAGAAACGTCGCGATGAGGCGTTTCTAACGGTTACCCATAAACCATATTTTGAATAGAAATATAAAACATATTACAATTTTTCACCTTAACATATTCCTTCTTTCGGGGGTAAAATTTACAATGTTTTGTATGGGCGTGTTTTCGTAATTCTTTGCGTTATATCCCGGAGAAAGGGTGAATGGAGAGAAGAAATAATAGATGCGGTGAAAGAGAGAGGCAGCGTTTAAAGAAGAATATTAATGAAAGTGAAGAAAAATAACGGAAATGAAAACATAGCCACTATCCTTAACAACTGTAGGACAAAGTCAAAATCAACTGGACGACCCAGCGACACAAGATGCATGCCATCTTAACCTCGCTTAAAAAATCCTAAGATTCATAGTTATGATATGTTTTTATTCAGAGCCTTGAAACAGGTCCCTTTCTTGACAGTTTTGTTGCACTGAAAGAAATCTCTGAAAGATTATTTGCATTGAAACTAGTCTCTATGTGACAATTTAATCACCTTAAAAAGTCTCTGTTTGATAGTTGCATTGCCTTGAAACAAGTTTGTATTTAAAAGTTTTGCAGCTTACAAACCATTGATACTTTACACATCAACTGGTTTTGTTTCAACTAAAAGGGGGTGCCCATAAGGCCCTTTTCCTGCCCTGGAACAAAAGTCTTCATTTTCTCCTGATATATTGCCTATAGTGTCCCATTTACTAAAATAGTATTGGTTTTGTAACGTAAGCCCTAGTTATTGAGAAACATGATAATGAAAGTGGGTGGGCTAACTCAGCATTAATCTGAGGTATCATGTTTTACGCACTGTTTCTTTTTTAAAATATATCACACCCACTCATTATTTCCTCTGTTTGTTAGACAAATGTATTGGGTAAATTCCTACTTAAATTTTCTTCCTCTAAAGTAAAATACTACACCTGCAGCAACTATTTTATTAACATCGTCAATTTTTGTTAATTTTGCATCTTCAAATTCAATAAATCCTAGCCTATCTCCAAAACTAAATGGCAAATTGTTTTCAAACTTAGGATTGTGGCCACGTAAAATCGATTTAAGCCCCCCCCCCCAGTGGAAATCTTCCACTGACCGTTCCAAGGCGGCTCTTCTGTGGCGATTTATTTATGTTGTTGTTTGTTACTTACTGTGTGTATCACTTGTGTCTTTTGGTTTTGGATGGCCATATGGCCATTTTGTGGGAAAGTAACTGTCCTTATGGCCTTCCTTTGTTTAGGTTTCCATTATGGTCTGGTCGCTTAATGTTTGTATTTCTTTCCCTTTGGTGTCTTTTATGGGTGGAGTAAGTTAATTGTATCAATTCCTGATCTTTGTTTTACTTCTACTTTACTTGAATTTAACAATGGAAGAGAACAAAGTGTTGATTAGGTTTTGGTGACCTTGACCTAATATTTAAGGTCACTTAGGCTGGTCAAATGTCAAAATTAGGGGTGACCATTTCGGCCATGTTTCTGTTCCTGAACAAAAAGCTTCAAATTTTCCTAATGCATTGCCAATAGAATTCCTTTTACTAAGACAATCTAGGTTTTGCAAAGTAAGCCCCAGTTATGGAGTTAAATGATTATGAAGTTTGGTGGGGTAATTAGATATAATGCTGAGGTATTGTGTTTTATGCACCATATATCTTTAAAATATAGCAAACACAGTCACAACTTGCTCTGTTTGTTGGTTTGCCTTAGGTAACATCATATCTAGTTTTCTTCCTCTAAAGTTAAGTATGCCATCTGCGGCAACTCTTTTATGAAAACCTATTTCTGAGAATTTTGCATCTTGGAATGCAATAAATCATATTTTTTGTTTTGAATTACTCAAGAGATTCTTTTGAAATTAATCAGAATGTAAGATTTTGAGAATATAAAGGGCTGACAATGTTTGTGTGACCTTGACCTTATCTTGAAGGTCACATGGTCTGTGAGATTTTCAAAATTGAAAAGAATGTTTGTCTTTGTTTGGGAATTATTAAATTCAAATCCTGTGACATTTCATTGACTTACCCATATATCTATACTATTGGAACTTGCCTGAGGGCTTAGATTTTGGTGATCTTGACCTCATTTTCTAGGTCAAGACAGGCTTGATATCTACAATTACACTCATATTACTCTTTAGTCGAGCTGTCACTTAAATTATGCCGCATTACACCAGACTTGGCTGGATGTAGCATCTGGACATGAGTTGGTTAGATGTTCTGGGCCTTATTTTCAAGGGCCTTGTTTTCAAGGTCACCACAGAACAAAATAGGTCAAAATTTTTAAACTTCGCGTATACATGTAGTTTCTTTGGAACTCCTGACTTGATTCTTAGAAAATGGCTTAGATGAATTATTGGGCCATGATTTCAAGTTGGTTAACATTAACCTCATTTCAAGGTCATCAAAGGTCAAAGTAGATTGCAGTGCAGTAAACTAAAGCTTGTTTGCACAATTTGTGGGATAAATTGAGTGGACTGGATGCTAGTTTAACTGGCATAGTCACCAGGACAGAACAAGGGGCTTAATATGTAATGATAAACAAACAATATTAGGCTGTGGTGACCTTGTTTTCAAGGTCACAACACAATTAACAATGTCCAATTTCAGTCTGACCTAAAAATAAGGTCAAGATCACAAAAACCTGATCAACTGTGTGCACTCACAATAATATCTATATACACGTTTCAAAAGAATTCAAACACAGATATGAGAGATAAAGAAAGCTTCTGCGAATTCCAAGACTTAAAATAAGCAAAATGCACATTGTCATGTAAAAAAGCTGCAGTCCTTATATTTTCCTCAGAAGGGAAAAATAATAAGACAGGACTATGCTCTTGAGTAAATGAAGATCTGTTGTGATTGGGAGAGCGGGGCGGAGATGGTGATGGGTGAGGTCGGCAGAATGTGACCTTATTGGTGCATCGGATAATTTCAAAGACCATGTAACCATGTTGATAAGTTCAAGGTCACCATAACGTAGGCAACAGTTTGTTTTCTCCAAATACTGTCTTCAGATTTATTTCAATGGAATCTTTCATTTAATTCCAGAAATTTTTTTTTTGAATTCCAAGCTGCAAAATTCTCAGAAATAGAAGGTTTTCATAAAAGAGTTGCTACAAATTGCATACTTAACCTTAGAGGAAGGAAACTAGGTAGGATGTTACCTAAGGCAAACAAACAAACAAACACAGGAAGTTATGACTGCGTTTGCTATATTTTAAAAGAGGTGTGGTGCATAAAACACAATACCTTAGCATGGTATCGAATAAGCCCACCCAGTTTCATGATCATTTAACTCCTTACTAGAGCTTACTTTGCAAAACCTAGACTGTCTTAGTAAAAGGAACTCTATAGGCAATGTATTAGGAGAATCTTAAGCATTTTGTTCAGGAACAGAAAAATGGCCAAAATGGTCACCCCTAATTTTGACATTTGACCAGCCCAAGTGACCTTGAATATTAAGTCATGGTCACCAAAACTTAGTCAACACTTTGTACTCTTCCAATGTTAAATTCAAGTAAGTTTGAAAATAATTTGCCCTTTAGTTTCGGAGAAGGCCAGGATTTATTGAATTTGAAGATGCAAAATTATCAAAAATTGACTATGTTAATAAAATAGTTGCTGCAGATGTAGTATTTTACTTTAGAGGAAGAAAATTTAAGTAGGAATTTACCCAATACATTTGTCTAACAAACAGAGGAAATAATGAGTGGGTGTGATATATTTTAAAAAAGAAACAGTGCGTAAAACATGATACCTCAGATTAATGCTGAGTTACCCCACCCACTTTCATTATCATGTTTCTCAATAACTAGGGCTTACGTTACAAAACCAATTCTATTTTAGTAAATGGGACACTATAGGCAATATATCAGGAGAAAATGAAGACTTTTGTTCCAGGACAGGAAAAGGGCCTTATGGGCACCCCCCCCCCCCCCACACTTTATCATCAGCGCGATGGTTTGGACTTTAGGTTAGTCAACTTTCCATTTCAGATGGCGATGTTCCTAGTTCGCCAGCTAACACTGTTTATATTTTGCAACTTATACGCTTTTTAAGAGTGTCAAGTCATGTCGCTGATTTAATTTAATTGCTAAACTACTACATCAGGAATATCGATATCATACACTTCGAAAAACATTTTCTATGTTTTATCGCCGACACTATGATTTATTTTCTGAATGTAAGGTTGGATTGCAGAGTTTTGCTGCAGGGAATGTCACAGCCGGAGTTGTTTGGCGACATTTTATGTACATTCAGGATAATTAAAGGCAAAATAGAAGTAGAGGCAATGATCAGGAATCGATACAATCAACCCACATCTCCCACCAGAGACAACAAAGTGAAAGAAACACAAACATGAAGCAAAAGACCCCTACGGAAACCCCAACAGCGGATAGCCAAAAAGGACAGTTACCTTCCCACAAAATGGCCAAAAGGCTATCCAAAATAAAATAATATAATCGACACAAACACCCAAAGAGAAAACATAACAAAAATAAACCGCGACAGAAGAACCGCCTTGGAACGGTCAGCGGAAACGAAATCCACTTGGGGGCTTAAATCGATTTTACGTGGCCACAATTCTCAATCCACAAACCTAACTTTTCGGAACAATTTCATTAACCTACAAACGTTACAAACGCATGGGATTCAATATAACTGTCATTTAACAGTGTGCATGCATTGCAACCACGGTCAGACACGGCTTCTTTAATTGCACGCCAGTGGATCGGGATTCGCACTCCATGAAGGCTCTGACTTAAAGCTATTTGTGTTCGATTATCAAAATCGTCAACATGAGATAAAACGAGACGAATAAGTTGAGAAATATATACTTCATATGAAGGAGAACAAAATAAAAGAGGTTTATATATGACTTTGATGGAAGGCTGTAAAGGTAACCCATCACAAAAACACGCCTATATAGATTTGACCCCCTTGAACCCCACTTTTATATAGTAAAACTGGGGTTTCCGGGGGTATACCTTATTTTTCTTATTTCTGCTCTAAGATATAGATTGTGGGTACTCGTTGGAACCGCCTCAATGAGGCTGTTCTAACGAGTGCCCACAATCTATATTTTGAGCAGAAATAAGAAAAATATCACAATTTTTCATCATATTTTCGGCGATAAACGTGGCAATGTATTTATATAGGCGTGTTTGCGTAATGTTATTGATTCCTTATCATTACCACAAGAATATAACGAACTTTCTTTATCTTAACTCAAAATATAGATTAAGTTTACTCGATTTATCTTCCTTTATCAGGAGATTCTAATGGTCACACACAAATTGAATTTTAATATACATAAGAATTCTAAATACAAATAATGGGAAAAGTTTTAGGTTTACAGCAATTAAACATAAATTATACCAGATTGGTGTATTTTTCTAGTGGCAGATGTAGTTACCGTCGAAAAAAGGGACAATGCCCGGTGTTTATGTTGTGGGTGCGATACTCCGATAAATAACTGGAGGTTTTCGTATGCTGTTCTGAGTACGATACTCCGATAAAGATCTGGAGGTTTTCTTATGCTCTGACTGATGATGTCAGATAGTGGTTTAGTCATCATTCTTGGCTAATGAATGCTTTTATTTACACTGGCGGGAAATAGAAACTATACACTCTTTTTAAGCAAAACTCTAGCAAAACATTTTAATGAAATTTGAATTCCCAATTATATGAATTATCCTCATCTCTGCTACCGGTTTATTCACACAATAACCCTTGCCTTAATGACCCTTGCCTTACCCGCCATTTAATGGCGGGTACGGCATGGGTCATTAAGGCAAGGTCAAAATCTTGGTGTTCACGTTTCCAAAGTCAAACATTTTATGCCGCAAATGTGATTTACATTTTTACCAATTGTTTCAAGTTTCCAAATTCAAACTTTTATGCCGTAAATGTGATTTCCATTTTTACCAATTGTTACTCATCATCTAAGGGAATTTTATAATTTGTTTACAAAATCAAACTTTTCGCAGTATTGAACCAAACGGCAGGGAGTGTGCAAAAAGTAAGACTATTCAGATTGCGGTAAATGTTTTATATACGATGGGAGTCCAATTGATTCGTAGAACTCGGTATGTTTCTATACAATTCAAGATTTTTGTTTTCATTTTTGAAGCGGTGTGAAGCTTTTTCATGTGAATGAAAACAGCCGTTCAGTCAACACATGCATTTTTTTTTGCCCTTACTTTTTGGTTCAAAACCTATACCCATAGGCAAAAATGGAAAGTCAGAATATTGAGTTCCTCGCTAAGAAGGGTGCAAAAGCCAAAGAAATACATCGGCACATAGCTGATGTGTATGGTGGTGGTAGCCCAAAGTATTCCACAGTGGCAAAGTGGTCAGCAGAATTTAAACGTGGGCGATACTCCTTAGAAGATGACCCAACGCCAGGTCGCCAGCCAGAAGATGATCGACCGTGTTGAGAGATTTGTGCTAAACAATGGCCGAATCAAAGTTGCCGGACTTGCTTAAGAATGTGTTATTTCTAATGGAAGTGTTAATACTATAATCCATGAACGTTGAGGCATGTCAAAAGTATCTGCTAGGTGGTACACAGAAACCTGAACGGGCAAGATCGTCAGCATCGAGTGGCGTCAAGTCAAAAAAGTGTACAATGCCAATCCAGAAGACTTTCACACGCGTCTTGTAACAGGAGATGAAGCTTGAATTTATCATTGTGACCCTGATACCCAAAAGAGTCAATGCAATGGAAGATACCAAAAGGAGTCAATGCAATGGAAGCGCCCTGGCTCACACACACCTAAGAAATTTCCTACCCAACCGACAGCCGGCAAGGTAAGGGTCACGGTGTTTTTGGACTCCTGTCTTACTGCTATTAAAACGCATGTGATTAAATATTGTGATAAAGTCTTTGAAAGATCAGGAAGAAATCTGTTTTAGTCTTTAAAAAATTCGAATGAGGTTTTAAATAAATTGAAATCCAGACATTTTCGTGCTTCAAGTCTTTCTACTTACGATTTTGTCTACTCTTTACACTACACTTCCTCATAATCTTATAAAAGAAAAGCTTAATGATTTAATTGAATGGGCTTTTCACAGAGAAGATTCTCTCTATCTTGCATGTTATGTTAGAAATGCATTTTTCACTTCTATAGAGCATAAGAATTATACACTTTGGCCATGCCAGAAAGTGTGTGATGCCCTCACCTTTCTACTTGACAATATTTATATTAGATTCGCTAATAATTTATTGCGAGTGTTGAAGTCAGTTACATGACTACACACTCTAGCAAATAGAATTAATTGCGAAATATAAGCGCCATAGGATGGCGCACGAGGAACATCACCATCCAAAAAAGGAAAATCCACAATCTCAAAATCAAAGTCATCGCGTTTATCATAAATTTTGCACGAAACAAATCCATCCACAATAGACAGATGTAAATCCAAAAACGGGGACTCGGTATCAGAAGAATCTGCCCCACTCAACCGAAGTTCTGGGGGGTAAATCTGACTGATCAAACCATCGAAATAGGTATTATCAATATTTAATAAATCATCTAAATATCTAGAAGTGGAGCTAAAAGCTTCAATACTTTCAGGTTGGTTATCAATGGAAAGCTACAAAATGAAGTCTCTTTCATAACAATACAAGAACAGATCAGCCACAAGAGGTGCGCAATCCGTACCCATCGGAATACCCACAATTTGTCTAAACAACTTAGTACCGAATCTAATATAAATATTGTCAAGTAGAAAGTTGAGGGCATCACACACTTTCTGACATGACCAAAGTGTATAATTCTTATGCTCTTTAGAAGTGAAAAATGCATTTCTGACATTACATGCAAGATAGAGAGAATCTTCTCTGTGAAAAGTCCATTCAATTAAATCATTAAGCTTTTCTTTTATAAGATTATGAGGAAGTGTAGTGTAAAGAGTGGAACAATCGTAAGTAGACAGACTTGAAGCTCGAAAATGTCTGGATTTCAATTTATTTAAAACCTCATTCGAATTTTTTATAGACCAAAGCAGATTTCTTCCTGATCTTCCAAAGACTTTATCACAATATTTAATCACATGCGTTTTAATAGCAGCAAGACAGGAAGTTAACAATCTAGAAAGCTCAGTGGTAGTGCAAGAGCCAGAACCCGCAACAAACCGTGCCCCGTAAGGCCTTTTATGAAGTTTTGGTAACCAGTATAGTGCAGGAAGCTTGTCTTGGCCTTCGTTAACACACACAGCAAACTTGGTGGCTGAATGACAAACATGTTTATCTACTATAGCTCCCTTTTCAGCTAAAGGCTGAAGCCCACAGGCCTTAGTACCACCAAGCCCCTGCTTAAGCGTGTTAACACAGCGGAGCCGTCACACAACGACGACGTTGCCAGCGGCCTTGCCCGCAGGGGCCAAAACAAACTTCCTATGAAACTCCTGAACACCCAGTTCAAGACGACAAGCCCGCTGGTACTTCATTTACAGGAGAATACTATGTATATGTCAATAAACAATTAAAGGTTGCTATTAAAGAAAAAACAAATGGGAAAGTTAGCTGCTTATGTCCTTCTTTTGCATGATAATGCCCCTGTGTACAAGTCCAGAGTTGCACAAGCGGCAATTCGTGCGTGCAAGTTCGAGCATTTAATTCACCCGCCATACAGCCCAGATCTGGCCTCAAGTGATTATCGTCTGTTTCGAAATTCGAAGTCCCACTTACGTGGAACGAGAGTTAGGGACGATGATGAGTTCGAGGCTGCTACAGAGGCTTGGTTTGAGGACCAAATAGATGACTTTTACTTCAAATATGTTCTATAAAAGTGTTATCCTTTGGAAGCAAGGAAAACACCACAGAAGTGAAAAATATGGAGTGAACATGTTTCTGGGCCAGACTAGCTAGTTTCGGCCAATTAGGCCTGATCAGTGACCCTCAAATATTTTTAAAATTCCACAATGGAATCAATGATCCCAAAGGACAAGAAAATATAATCTACACTATGATGTAGGCGTAGACTGCTTAAAAGAAAAATGGTCCAGATGCATTGAAGTAAGTGGGGATTATATTGAAATATAATGTTGAAATCAACTTCCAATCTGTGAGTTATGCCCTGGGTTCTACCGAACTTATTGGACTCCCCTCGTATATTTAAGGAAACAATGAATATACAAAAACAGTTGAAGGCACTTTTTGGTCTTTTCTTGCCGTGAAGCATAATTTTGAAATTTGCGCTGAAAAATGCTCCTAAGCCCAAGACGTCTTTACGTCATCTTAAACTAGGTATTCAAGAATTTCATAAGAAGTTTGTTTTGGCCCTGCAGACAAGGCCGCTAACAACGTCGTCGTTGTGTGACGGCTCCACTATGTTAACACGCTTAAGCAGGAGCTTTGTGGTACTAAGGCCTATGAACTTCAGCCTTTGGCTGAAGAGAGAGCTATAGTAGATAAACATGTTTGTCTTTCAGCCACCAAGTTTGCTGTGTGTGTTAACGAAGGCCAAGACAAGCTTCCTACGCTATACTGGTTACCAAAACTTCATAAAAAACCTTACAAAGCACGGTTTATTGCAAATTCTAGTTCTTGCACTACCACTGAACTTTCTAAATTATTAACTTCCTGTCTTACTGCTATTAAAACGCATGTAATTAAATATTGTGATAAAGTCTTTGAAAGGTCAGGAAGAAATCTGTTTTGGTCTATAAAAAATTCGAATGAGGTTTTAAATAAATTGAAATCTAGACAGTTTCGTGCTTCTAGTCTGTCTACTTACGATTTTTCCACTCTTTACACTACACTTCCTCATAATCTTATAAAAGAAAAGCTTAATGATTTAATTGAATGGGCTTTTCACAGAGAAGATTCTCTCTATCTTGCATGTAATGTCAGAAATGCATTTTTCACTTCTAAAGAGCATAAGAATTATACACTTTGGTCATGTCAGAAAGTGTGTGATGCCCTCACCTTTCTACTTGACAATATTTATATTAGATTCGGTACTAAGTTATTTAGACAAATTGTGGGTATTCCGATGGGTACTAATTGCGCACCTCTTGTGTCTGATCTGTTCTTGTATTGTTTTGAAAGAGACTTCATTTTGTCGCTTTCCTTTGATAACCAATCTGAAATTATTGAAGCTTTTAGCTCTACTTTTAGATATTTAGATGATTTATTAAATATTGATAATACCTATTTTGATGGTTTGATCAGTCAGATTTACCCCCTAGAACTTCAGTTAAATAAAGCAAATTCTTCTGATACCGAGGCCCCGTTTTTGGATTTACATCTATCTATTGTAGATGGATTTGTTTCGTGCAAAATTTATGATAAACGCGATGACTTTGATTTTGAGATTGTAAATTTTCCTTTTTTGGATGGTGATGTTCCTCGTGCGCCATCCTATGGCGTTTATATTTCGCAATTAATTCGATTTGCTAGAGTGTGTAGTCATGTAACTGACTTCAACACTCGTAATAAATTATTAACGGCTAAACTTCTTAATCAGGGTTATCGGTACCATAAACTACGCAGAGCCTTTTCAAAATTTTATAGACGCCATTCTGATTTAATTTCAAAATTCAATATTGGACTTAAATCTCTTCTGCAACAAGGTCTATCGGAACCCGAATTTTATGGTGACTTATGGTAAAATCATTCTTCGATATAAAAAGATTGGGTACAACATGGATATTATACGACAGACTGCATGCATGGTAGTTAACCCAATCACGGTTGGCAACTTTGCTTCCCTCTTTAATTGCACGCCGGTGGGTCAGGCCTCAGATTCTATGACGGCTCCAACGTAAAGACTTATTGAAAATTAAAGAGATAATGTTGGTTGGTGCCTGATGCTCTGTCTCTGGTCGGGCTCATCGGAGTCTAACTGTTGGTTTTCTTTTGCTCCAGCATTTCAGTGGTTTCTTGCTGTCGAGTCCTCACCGTTGTCTCACCTCTGTGGTTCTTTGATTTCTGTGTTCACGGAGATGTTGCACTGATGAGTTAGGAGGCCTTCATGCGGACTGAACAAATTATTTGTCTAAATCGCGACGGAAGTAAGGGCGAGGATTGTGGCCACGTAAAATCGATTTAAGCCCCCCAGTGGAAATCTTCCACTGACCGTTCCAAGGCGGCTCTTCTGTGGCGATTTATTTATGTTGTTGTTTGTTACTTACTGTGTGTATCACTTGTGTCTTTTAATTTTGGATGGCCATATGGCCATTTTGTGGGAAAGTAACTGTCCGTATGGCCTTCCTTTGTTTAGGTTTCCATTATGGTCTGGTCGCTTAATGTTTGTATTTCTTTCCCTTTGGTGTCTTTTATGGATGGAGTAAGTTAATTGTATCAATTCCTGTCTTTGTTTTACTTCTACTTAGTATATAAATTCAGAAAAATATATAACCGCAATAACTTCAGCACCCAATTTCGTAAAATCATTCTTCGATATAAAAAGATTGGGTACAACATGGATATTATACGACAGACTGCATGCATGGTAGTTAACCCAATCACGGTTGGCAACTTTGCTTCCCTCTTTAATTGCACGCCGGTGGGTCAGGCCTCAGATTCTATGACGGCTCCAACGTAAAGGCTTATTGAAAATTAAAGAGATAATGTTGGTTGGTGCCTGGTGCTCTGTCTCTGGTCGGGCTCATCGGAGTCTAACTGTTGGTTTTCTTTTGCTCCAGCATTTCAGTGGTTTCTTGCTGTCGGGTCCTCACCGTTGTCTCACCTCTGTGGTTCTTTGATTTCTGTGTTCACGGAGATGTTGCACTGATGAGTTAGGAGGCCTTCATGCGGACTGAACAAATTATTTGTCTAAATCGCGACGGAAGTAAGGGCGAGGATTGTGGCCACGTAAAATCGATTTAAGCCCCCCAGTGGAAATCTTCCACTGACCGTTCCAAGGCGGCTCTTCTGTGGCGATTTATTTATGTTGTTGTTTGTTACTTACTGTGTGTATCACTTGTGTCTGTTAATTTTGGATGGCCATATGGCCATTTTGTGGGAAAGTAACTGTCCATATGGCCTTCCTTTGTTTAGGTTTCCATTATGGTCTGGTCGCTTAATGTTTGTATTTCTTTCCCTTTGGTGTCTTTTATGGATGGAGTAAGTTAATTGTATCAATTCCTGATCTTTGTTTTACTTCTACTTTGAGATTTCAACAGAATGTTTGTTTCTCGATACTTTTTAGATAGATATTATGTTCTTTTATTATCTCTTGCTTTTGACTTATCACATATACGAAAAAAAAAAAACATTGTAGTTAAAGTACTGTTACAAGCAGATGAATGTATTTTTTACACAACCGACCCCTCAGCTTTAATTTCGAACATCAGATTTTATTTAAATGGTTACAGGATTTATCTCTATAGACAGTCAAGTCCTTAATCAGTAAGTTTTAACTATATTATCAATGTGTAATGCCAGGAAAGACGATATAAAAGAGCACAGTTTCTATTTCGGGTCAGTATGTGTATATACAGTAAACTTTCACTATTAAGACCACCTAAATTTAAGACTAAATCTGCTAATAAAGTAAAAGTAAAACAAAGATCAGGAATTGATACATTTAACTTACTCCACCCATAAAAGACACCAAAGGGAAAGAAATACAAACATTAAGCGACAAGCCCATAATGGAAACCTAAACAAAGGAAGGCCATAAGGACAGTTACTTTCCCACAAAATGGCCATATGGCCATCCAAAATAAAAAGACAAAAGTGATACACACAATAAGTAACAAACAACAACATAAATAAAGCGCCACAGAAGAGCCGCCTTGGAACGGTCAGTGGAAGATTTCCACTTGGTGGCTTAAATTGATTTTACGTGGCCACAATCCTCGCCCTTACTTCCGTCGCGATTTAGACAAATAATTTGTTCAGTCTGCATGAAGACCTCCTAACTCATCAGTGCAACATCTCCGTGAACACAAAAATCAAAGAACCACAGAGGTGAGACAACGGTGAAGACTCGACAGCAAGAAACCACTGAAATTCTGGAGCAAAAGAAAACCAACAGTTAGACCGATGGGCCCAACCAGAGACAGAGCATCAGGCACCAACCAACATTACCTTGAATTACATCTGTCTAATTCTAAATAAGCCTTTACGTTGGAGCCGTCATATAATCTGAGGCCTGACCCACCGGCGTGCAATTAAAGAGGGAAGCAAAGTTGCCAACCGTGATTGGGTTAACTACCATGCATGCAGTCTGTCGTATAATATCCATGTTGTACCCAATCGTTTTATATCGAAGAATGATTTTACGAAATTGGGTGCTGAAGTCATTGCGGTTATATATTTTTCTGAATTTATATACTAAGTCACCATAAAATTCGGGTTCCGATAGACCTTGTTGCAGCAGAGAAAAGGCTTTGCGTAGTTTATGGTACCGATAACCCTGATTAAGGAGTTTAGCCGTTAATAATTTATTACGAGTGTTGAAGTCAGTTACATGACTACACACTCTAGCAAATCGAATTAATTGCGAAATATAAACGACATAGGATGGCGCACGAGGAACATCACCATCCAAAAAAGGAAAATTTACAATCTCAAAATCAAAGTCAACGCGTTTATCATAAATTTTGCACGAAACAAATCCATCTACAATAGATAGATGTAAATCCAAAAATGGGGCCTCGGTATCAGAAGAATTTGTTTTATTTAACTGAAGTTCTGGGGGGAAAATCTGACTGATCAAACCATCAAAATAGGTATTGTCAATATTTAATAAATCATCTAAATATCTAGAAGTGGAGCTAAAAGCTTCAATAATTTCAGATTGGTTATCAATGGAAAGCGACAAAATGAAGTCTCTTTCATAACAATACAAGAACAGATCAGCCACAAGAAAGCTTATTGAGAAGGATCAGTTATTTTTGTATGTGTTTTCTACACCTAGTATCTCCGAATGAGTGACAGCCTTTGGGATTGTTCTAAAGTGGTATTAAAGACCACTTTTGTACACTCCCAAAAGTGGTCCTAATTTATGAGGTTTAATGTTGTTTTTTTGTTGTTTTTGTTTTTGTTGTTGTTTTGTTTTGCATGTTACTGCAATGACTCCTTGTGAGGTCTAGGTACTAGTTCTGTCGGTCGAAGGTCCTGGTGAAGGATTGTCTAAGGACGTGTCACCAGTAAGCAAGTCTGGTTGGGAAGAAATAGATGGGCGGCATGATGCTTCCACGCGGAGCTGAAGCCGACCGCAATGAGCCATGGTAACCCGCTTAGAGGATCTAAGCCTGTCCAGGCAAAACGGTGCGAGTCAGACCACCAACTCTTATAAACCCTATTGGTTTCATTGGGTTACAGAATGTCATTTCATCTCAATGTCGGGTAAAAGTCCAAAAAAAATGGAAGCAACGTCTCCAAAATGACTTGTACAGTGTTGACGCGGACGTTAAACATAAAATCAATCAATCAAAAAGCAATAGCACTGTTGAGCTAGGATCCGTTCGAGCAAATCAATATTATTGTTATTGGAAAATTACGAAAACATGCCTTTTCAAAAACATATTTTACCACCAAAAATGAAATTTTTCAGGTTAAAAATTCTGATATTTTTCTTATCTCTGCTCAAGACATGATTGTGGGTACTCGTTAATACCGCTTCGACGAGGCAGTTCTAACGAGTACCCAATATCCATGCTTTTGAGCAGAAAAAAGAGAAAAATAATACATACCCATCTGAATCCCATAAAAGTGGGGGTTTAGATGGTCAAAATTATACAAGTGTGTGTTGCATGATGATATGGTGATCGTTACGCAACATTAATGGGTTTATTCCCTGGTCTGACCCAAAAAATCTTGTACACCCCTTTCTTTTCGGCTTTATGAGTTAGGAGGCCTTCATGCGGACTGAACAAATTATTTGTCTAAATCGCGACGGAAGTAAGGGCGAGGATTGTGGCCACGTAAAATCGATTTAAGCCCCCCAGTGGAAAACTTCCACTGACCGTTCCAAGGCGGCTCTTCTGTGGCGATTTATTTATGTTGTTGTTTGATACTTACTGTGTGTATCACTTGTGTCTTTTAATTTTGGATGGCCATATTGCCATTTTGTGGGAAAGTAACTGTCCATATGGCCTTCCTTTGTTTAGGTTTCCATTATGGTCTGGTCGCTTAATGTTTGTATTTCTTTCCCTTTGGTGTCTTTTATGGATGGAGTAAGTTAATTGTATCAATTCCTGATCTTTGTTTTACTTCTACTTTACTTCCAAGGGATAACCATCACGAAAACACGCCTATATAATTTTGACCCCCTTGAACCCCACTTTTATACAGTAAAACTGGGGTTTCCAGGGGTAACACCTTATTTTTCATATTTCTGCTCTAAAATATAGATTGTGGGTACTCGCTAGAACCGCCTAGTTGATGCGGTTCTAACGAGTGCCCACAATCTATATTTTGAGCAGAAATAAGAAAAATATCACAATTTTTCATCTTAAAATGTTCATTTTTTCGGCGATAAAGGTGGCAATGTAATTGTATAGGCGTGTTTGGGTAATGCCATTTCACATATATATTAGTGCTCGTGCTTGATCATTAGTAAGCAGTATTGACGTTTCGCTAAAAATACTGGCATTGATAAGGGCTAATTAAAACACTTAACCACTGAGTAGCCCTACATCTAGAGAAAATCCATCCGCCACTACCGCCAATGCGTTGCTGCCTAATGTTAAGCAATTTGCATACACACTATCATACCTGTTTTTTTATTATTGATTTATGCTTTGCTCTTTGAATGTTTTGGAAACTTACGTGATTACTTATTCCCTGAAACTTAAGAGCCATGAACATTTGGCTTTACATCACGAAAACAAGCCTACATAATTGTGACCCCACTTTTATACAGTAAAACTGGGGTTTACTTTCCCATTTTGTGGGAAAGTAACTGTCCTTATGGCCTTCCTTTGTTTAGGTTTCCATTATTGTCTGGTCGCTTAATGTTTGTATTTCTTTCCCTTTGGTGTCTTTTATGGGTGGAGTAAGTTAATTGTATCAATTCCTGATCTTTGTTTTACTTCTACTTTACAGGGGTAAACTTATTTTTATTTCTGCTCCAAAATATAGGCGATTCTAACGAGTATCCACAATCCGTATTTTGAGCAGAAATAAGAAGAATATCACAATTTTTCGTCTTAAAAATGTCATTTTTTCGGCGATAAAGGTGACAATGTATTTGTATAGGCGTGTTTTTGGTAATAATATGCCTCGTTTCAGACGTTCCGTTAGATTGGTAATCCATATTCGCTTTAACGAAAGCGTTGTGACGTGAATTCAAAATTGTAACTTTGGGAAGTAAATCGGTGGTCTGAAGTTTCGGTTTACGGAATGTGCATTGCTGCAAACAGTGTGGTCATTAATAAGACTGATCCTCTTGAGGCTATCTAATCAGAGTTCACACTGCAAAAACATACCTGAAAAGGGTGCAAGCAGATGTAGCAGACGCCATAGCATCACGAAAACACGTCTATATAATTTTGACCCCCTTGAACCCCACTTTTATATAGATAAACTGGGGTTTCCGGTGTATACCTTATTTTTCTTATTTCTGTTCTAAAATATAGATTATGGGTACTAGTTAGAACTGCCTTGATGAGGCGCAATTCTAACGAGTGCCCACAATCTATATTTGGAGCAGAAATAAGAAAAATATCACAATTTTTGTATAATAAAATTTTCAGTTTTTCGGCGATAAAGGTGGCGATAAAGGTGGCCTGTTTGCGTAATGAGTAGAAGACATTTTCTAATGCTGCTTTGTGTCACAACTTAAGGCGTTAGCAACAAAATATGAAGTATCAAGCGCAGGATCGGGTACACTGGTATAATCTTTGTGGTTTTGTTCAACCACACATTAAGCACAATAATTTTCTTTTTTTTTAATCTACACAGAACGGGTCCCAGACTCGTAATCGTAATAATCGTACTCATCGTGCCTGTGGTTTGGCAGTAAGTTATTTAGACAAGTTGTGGATATTCCGATCGGTACTAATTGCGCACCACTTGTGGCTGATCTGTTTTCGTTTTGTTATGAAAGAGACTTCATGATGCCCCTTTCTGCTGATAACCAGTCTGAAATCATTGAAGCTTTTAGCTCCACTTCTAGATATTTGGATGATTTATTAAATATTGATAATACCTATTTCGATGGTTTGATCAGTCAAATTCACCCCCTATAACTTCAGATGAATAAAGCAAATTCTTCTGATATCGAGGCCCCGTTTTTGGATTTACATCTTTCTATTGTAAATGGGTTTGTTTCTTGTAAAATTTATGATAAACGCGATGATTTTGATTTTGAGATTGTAAACTTTCCTTTTTTGGATGGTGATGTTCCACGTGCGCCATCCTATGGCGTTTATATTTCACAGTTAATTCGATTTGGTGTCTCTGATGGGAGCTGTAAGTTAATTGTATCGATTCCTGATCATTGCCTCTATTTCTATTCTGGTTCCGGTCACATTAGAGGCAGAACGGAATGTCAGGTGTGTTTTTTTTCTCGGGTGCTCCGGTTTATGCCCACCTCTATTTAAGAATAGCTTCGAAATAAGTGAAGTAATCTTGAAAGGGTCGTAAAACCAAACCAAAAAAAAATAAAATAATAATAAATAAATAAATAAATAAAATAAAATAAAATAAAAAAAACTAAAAAATAACAAAATCCAAAAAGGATATGTTTGTGTGGCCATTTGCACGGTTTCAACATGAGAAGTCTACAAAATCTTACCGTTTTTCTTGGTATCAGATATACATGTTCATGAAAATAAAAACAAAATAAATTATTGTATTTCATTCACATTCATAAGCTTTTCCAGAATGCTGATTGGTCAAGAGCATTCCATGCGCAAGGCAATATATTATCATATTCCCCTGCAATATACCCCTCTGACGTCACTGCTGAAAGGATCAAGTGCAATTGTGGTCGCGTGCACTTGTGCACTTGTGATTTACTGAAGGATGATGGTCGGCCATGTTTTCTTTGGCTGCTGTCACTTGATTCTCTCCGGGGGTGACGGGTTGGCAACGACTTAGGTGGCGACTCGCCCTCTCGGAGAGAACACAGCAGACACCTTTTGAACTTTTTTACATCTTGATTTTAAAAATAATTTTCAATTTGAAATTTATAAATTTTTAGTACGGGGCTCTGAGATGTCAAGGGCAACAATTTGCCCCTGTTGTCAGGGGTAACAATTTGCTGCCCTCAAACGTCCTGATACCTATTGGTGAGATGCCTGCTGGTGTGCGTGGAGCTTGATATTATGAAAGGATTGGTAATACAAAGAGCGCCCTTCTGTGATAATCAACCATTGGAACTCCCGTGCAATAGAATTCTGCCTCTCTCGTGCCAAAATCTTGGATTTGACCAAATGGACCCCATTGGAAATAAGCTTTAGGGCTTTATGGGCCATCCATAGGTTTTAAGATCATATTTTTTAGTATATGTGATATAAGTGGGTGTGGGTGCTTGCGTCCTAGCCCACTGTTCAAAATTTATATCTCTTTAGTTTTTTTAAGTTATATTTAATCTACATTTTCTTAGATCAATTCAACATTTTTATTTATATCATTTAAGTGTGCTCTTTTAAATTTATTATTCAAAATTTATTTAATCTCAAAGTGATATCTCTCTGTCATGTCATATGCCATATATATATATATATATATATATATATATATATATATATATATATATATATATCTTCATGCTGATCTTAATTCCTGAATAAATCTTAATCTTAATCTTAAGGAATCTCTAGAAGTCGAAATTCAGTAAAATAAATCAGTTGTTGCCCTTGTTTGAGGGATATATGGCGATTTGTTGACCAGGGCAGGTTATATCGGGTAACAAATCTTCATATTCCCCTCACGTGACGATTTGTTCACCCTCGACAGGTAATATATTGCCCTCGGGTTTCGCCTTCGGGCAATATTACCTGCTCGGTTGAACAAATCGTCATATTACCTCACGACAGGTCAAGAAATGAATATTGGTGTGCGCTTAAGAGGAATGGGAACACCTTCAGGGGAGGCAACTCCCGCAAAGGTATTTTTGTTTCCCATGTCAATAGGGATCAACTCTTAAAGGAAAGAATTTGCTCCTGAGGAGCAAATTCTTTCCTTTAAGAGTAGACCCCTTTTTCACTGGGACAGGGCTTATAGAAAAGCAAACAGAAGTCCCTAATTTGTATCCCTTTGAAAAATGATGGACAAATCTGCTAGGTGTTCCCCCTTAATATGTGCGATAATTGTTGCGAATACGGTAATCCTATTATAGTCATGGAAACCGTGTTGAATACATTTGAAAAACATGGGTTGTCATGATATACTCACGCTGCTCATCAACATTTCTCCATAGCTTTACAGCAAAAACGGATTTTGGGGAGGGAAATTCCAATCGCCACCATGAATATGGCTCTTCCGAGGTATACGCCACGGTACTGAGCGATCCATCTACTGCTAAGGCCGCTGGTCTGAGATTTGAACTTTCTGAGCTTTGAGAAACTGACTTGTAATCTTTTGCAATATCAACACCCACCATGGGTCTATACACACACATGTCTGCGAGAGAGAATCAATCTTACTACATAGAAAGATATAGGAAACAATGAATGTGATCAAAAAGGCTATAAACGTGATAATTATTATACTAATGTCCACATTAATATGTTCTAGAAATGGTTATCCTTTGAAAGCAAGGACAACACCACAGAATTTGAAAATATGGAGTGTAAATGTTTTCTGGGCGAGACTAGCTAGTTTCGGTCAATTAGGCTTCATCAGTGACCCTCAAATCTTTTTAAAATCCTACAATGGAATCAATGATCCCAAAGGACAAGAAAATATAAACTACACTATGATGTAGGGCAGTTAACCCAATCACGGTTGGCAACTTTGCTTCCCTCTTTAATTGCACGCCGGTGGGTCAGGCCTCAGATTCTATGACGGCTCCAACGTAAAGGCTTATTGAAAATTAAAGAGATAATGTTGGTTGGTGCCTGATGCTCTGTCTCTGGTCGGGCTCATCGGAGTCTAACTGTTGGTTTTCTTTTGCTCCAGCATTTCAGTGGTTTCTTGCTGTCGAGTCCTCACCGTTGTCTCACCTCTGTGGTTCTTTGATTTCTGTGTTCACGGAGATGTTGCACTGATGAGTTAGGAGGCCTTCATGCGGACTGAACAAATTATTTGTCTAAATCGCGACGGAAGTAAGAGCGAGGATTGTGGCCACGTAAAATCGATTTAAGCCCCCCAGTGGAAATCTTCCACTGACCGTTCCAAGGCGGCTCTTCTGTGGCGATTTATTTATGTTGTTGTTTGTTACTTACTGTGTGTATCGCTTGTGTCTTTTAATTTTGGATGGCCATATGGCCATTTTGTGGGAAAGTAACTGTCCATATGGCCTTCCTTTGTTTAGGTTTCCATTATGGTATGGTCGCTTAATGTTTGTATTTCTTTCCCTTTGGTGTCTTTTATGGATGGAGTAAGTTAATTGTATCAATTCCTGATCTTTGTTTTACTTCTACTTTTTAACGGCCGCCACACATTTGCATAACGTTCAAAAATTAGTGACAAAATGATCAGAAATGGATACAATTACCCCATACCACCCATCCAAGTTACTAAAAGGAAAGACACGCGAACATAAAATAGATTCATTATAATGAACTCGTCACAAACGGAAAGCCAGGCAAAGACGAGTGAGTGAATGTTTGTGTTTTACGTCCCACCAACAGCTAAGGTCATACGGAGACGGGACCTCGGTTTAAAGACTCATCCGAAATATTTTCTATAAAAGGGTTATCCTTTGGAAGCAAGGAATGCATCGCAGAACCAAAAAATATGAAGTGTATATGTTTTCTGGGCCAGACTAGCTGGTTTCGGCCAATTAGGCCTCATCAGTGACCTTAAAATATTTTCAAAATTCCAAAAAGCAATCAGTGATCCCAAAGGACAAGAAAATATATATTACACTATGATGTAGGGCAGGGAGACTTTCTACGGCCGCCGAAAGTCTGGATAAACCCGGGATCGATCCTGCGATCCCTGGTTTACAAGGCGAGTAGCGTAACCACAACACTACGTAGGCTTCTGCAGGTAATGTCGAACTATAACATTTCGAAAACACGCCTATACAAATACAGTGTAAATATTACCATGAATTCCAAGATGAAAAATTGCTATATTTTTCTGATTTCTGCTCAAAACGTAGATTGTTGGTACTCGTTAGAACCGCCTCATCGAGGCGGTTCTAACGAGTACCCACAATCTATGTATTAGAGCAGAAATAAGAAAAACAAGGTTTACCCATGTAAACCCAAGTTTTACTATATACAAGTGGGTTCAAGGGGGTCAGAATTATATAGGTGTGTTCTCTTGATGAATAATTAACCGCGACAGAACAGCCTTGGGTAAGATGCTGCTTTGTTTGTTTTTGTTTGAGGTTTTACGCCAACACTATTTAGACCATTTTGGAAACACAACTTCCAAATTTGCGAGACTTTTATCGCACATAGTGATGAAATGACATCTCAAGCCCCATCGCCAAGTGACACCAATAAGACTCTTTCCACTTTGCCTGGACAGGCTTTCACCTCATAAGCGGTTTACCAGTACTCGTATGCGGTCGGTTTCACCTCTGTGTGGAAGATTCTGCATTATGCAGTCTCTAATTAGAGTCTATAACAAAACCAGGTAGCGTTTCCAAACATTTTTAAACATATCTCAACCTGACACGCCTACGTTTAGAAATAGACTTGGTTGTGTCGATTCCTGATCATTGCATCCACCTCTATTTTAGATGCTTATACATATATGCTTTCTGCTATAGCTTAAATTTATGCACTGCAAATTTGATTCCTGCACACCTATTTTTCTTTTTTTTTCCCTCTCCATTTGCAGTTATAACCGCCAGTATCCTTTGTTTGATTGGACTGATATAGGTTTTCTGCCGCCTGCGCAGAAACCGCTCTAGCTGAAGGCGGAGGGAAACATTACATCGCATTAAGGATTTGACACATATTGAGGCCTCATCCTCTGAAGAAATTTTCACCACACTGAAACTAGATTGATTCAGTAATGCAACTTTGTTAGGAGGCCTTCATGTGGACTGAAAACATTATTTTTATTAATCGCGACGGAGGTAAGGGCGAGGATTGTGGTCACGTACAATCGATTTAAGCCCCCCCCCCCCCCAACCCAGTGGAATTCGTTTCCGCTGATCGTTCCAAGGCGGTTCTTCTGTCGCGGTTTATTTTTGTTATGGTTTGTCTTTGGGTGTTTGTGTCGCTTGTATTTGTCGGAATCGCGACGGAAGTAACGGCGAGGATTCTGGCCACGTAAAGTCGATTTAAGCCCCACAGTGCAATTCGTTTCCGCTTACCGTTCCAAGGCGGTTCTTCTGTCGAGGTTTATTTTTTTTTCTGGGAAAGTAACTGTCCTTTTGGCTTTTTGCTGTTGGTGTTTCCATTGGGGTCTGTTGCTTCATGTTTGTGTTTCTTTACCTTTGGTGTCTCTGATGGGAATTGTGAGTTAATTGTATCGATTCCTGATCATTGCCTCTACTTCTATTTTGTGTCGCTCATATTATTTTATTTTGGATAGCCTATATGCCATTTTGTGGGATAGTAACTGTTCTTTTGGTTTTCCAATATTGATGTTTCCATTAGGGTCTGTTGTTTCATGTATGCGTTTCTTTCCCTTTGGTGTCCCTAATGGGAGCTGTGGGTCGATTGTATACCGCTAGAAACACAAACATTAAGCGACCAGACCATAATAACCCCGAAGTGACCCGATGTTGTTCATACATAAATAAACGTTAAATATGAACTACATTCATTTATTACTTATTGTTATTATTTATTTCTGCATGTGGTGAAATGCACGTCTGTATGGTTTGTCGACCTACGTATTACAAAGTTGCTGGTCTAAAATAGAAGTGAAAGCAATGATCAGGAATCGATACAATTAACCCACAGCTCCCATCAGTGGCACCAGAAGCACAAACATGAGATAACTACACCCTAATGGAAACATCAACAGCAGAAAGCCAACTCGACAGTTACTTTCCCACAAAATGGCCAATTGGCTATCAAAACAAAATGATATAAGCGATACACACACTCAAAGACAAACCACAACTAATAAACCGCGACAGTAGAACCGCTTTGGAACGCTCAATGAAACGAATTCCACTAGGGGTGAGGACTAAAATCGATATTTAACGAAGCTGCATTCCTCGCCCCTACTACCGTGGCGATTAAGACAAATAATTTGTTCAGTTCGCATGAAGGCCTATCAGTTAATTAAATAATTCATCAATTTTATTTCACAGACTAAATGACAACTACACTATTTGCAAAGTAGGGATTGTCGTGGTCAGCAGAAAAAAAGATAAAACACTCCCCAGACGCATTAACGTACCAGGTTCTCGGCAGCCACCTTCAAAACATATCTGAAAATTACAAAAATAAATAATATAGAACTCAGCCATAGCCTCTTTAACTCGAGGACACTTTGCTATTGATAAAGCGACAGAAAATCCAATAGACTAAGTGATGTATTATAACACTGACATTTAGGCCCCCGCCCATAGGGGCTTGAAGAAATATATGGGCTGCATGATGCTTCCACGCAGAGCTGAATCCGGCCCGCACACTAGTACTGGTAAACCGCTTAGAGAATCTAAGCTTGTCCAGGAACTGTGGTGCGAGGCGGACCGTCCATGCTAATAAACCCTATTGGTTTTATTGGGCGACAGGGCTTGAGATGTCATTTCATCTCAATGTCGGGTAAAAGTCCCACAAAATTGGAAGCAACGTCTCCAAAATGACCTTTACAGTATTGACGGGGACGTTAAACCTCAAATCAAACAAAAAAACAAATAACACTGACATTTGAATTCAATCTGTTATATGAGCCCCGCCAAGCGAATTTGTGTCTTGGAGCATCCCGCCAAGACAAATTTTAACTGCGCATGCCCAGCCATTCAGAGGGGCCAGTGATATGGCTTTCTGTCTGAAGGTTCCTCTTGATTCACTGCTTGTATGAGCGAGCAGCGAAGGTTCTGGCGAGGCTGCGCGGATGCGCAGGCTCGCCTGAACCTTCGCTGCTCGCTTGGCGATAAGTACCAAAATCGTTTGACGGGGCCCATATCATACCTGAACCGGTACCTGTTTATCAATAGTGCCTATGTGTCGGTTTATCAGTTCAATACCAGCCTATTAAGAGCGGTAATTTTGATAAAACGTTCTTCCCAGACTACATGAATTTAAAAATGAAAACTTCGAAGTGCGCTGTATGGATAATGAGTAGGGAAACTTTGAGTTTGTCATCGTCAATACAGCACATAGAAAAGTTCCCCTTCTCATCATAATTACAGCGCGCAGCAAACACTGGACATATCAGCTACCCCCTATATTATTTGCATTGTAACATACTGACCTGATAAAGATATGCTATCTCAGGACAAAAGGGCTTTATCAGGTCAAGGTGATATTGCACTTCTATGAACTACACTACTGGAAAAAAACGGCAAAACTCTAAGAGTGTACGAGGGGATTAACTGGCTAAGCCTCGCGATTCTACAAGTGTCCTCGAAACCTTGCCTGATAAACTTGATATCAAATGTCACGAAGCTGGTATTCTCCATTTCTCGGGAAACATGCTCGGCAACTCTATGTTGTTTGTAGCGGCCACATTACGAAAGCAAGCCTATGCATTGTGAAATTTACTGCTGCAAAATTTTAAGATGAAAATTTGTGATATTTTTCTTATTTCTGCTAAAAATATAGGTTGTGGATATATTCGTTATAACCGCCTCGATGAGACAAATCATAACAAAAATAAACCGCGATAGAAGAACCGCCTTGGAATGGTCAGTGGAAACGACCTCATCCGTGGGGGGGGGGGGGGGACATAAAATTGACGAGAATGACGAAAAAACCTGAGACTCCACGAAGAGAAGCACCAAAACCACAGGGCAGTGATACCAGCTCAGTATCGAATAAGGTGACATATTCAGATTTATGCAAGACAATCCAAACTTGACTCAGAGATATGCCAGACTCCTGGCTGAGCAATAAGACTGATGAAATACCTTCCTTTGCAGGCAGAAAGCATATGAAGAAGTTCTTTGATGCACAAAAGACAGTCTATGGTCCCCAGAGCTCACGAGGCACCTCTCTCCTCAGTGCAGATGCAACTAGTCTTCTTACTGACAAGGAGGCTATCTTGAAAAGATGGGCTTAGCAATTTGATAGTGTTCTTACTCGACCATCCTCTACGCATGATGGTGCTATCAACAGACCACCACCGTTTGAATGTATTCTGCTGCTTGCTGTTCCCAGCTGTAACTGAAGCAATGGAAGCAATAAAACTTCTGGCATCCGACAAGGCTCAAGTATCACATGCAATACCTGCTGAGATCAACAAAGCAGAAGGTATTCCGGTTGCAAAGAAGATGACAGAGATATTTCAAATAATATGCAGAAAAGAAGTCATCCCTCAAGAATTCAAGGGTGCGTCAATATTCCACCTATTCAAACAGAAAGGGAACCCTTAGGTCTGTAACACTCATCGTGGCATTTCTTTACTGTCAATTGCTGAAAAGGTCCTAGCAAGAGTACTGCTTAACCGATTGAAAGAAAATCTTGAACAGTCAGGGCTTCTACCAGAATACCAGTGTGGGCTAAGAAAAGACATAGAACAATTGACATGATCTTTACAACAAGGCAGCTTGAAAAGATACGCCAGAAACAGAACTTGGGCCTATACATGACATTTGTCGACCTTACCAAGTAAAAGTAAAACAAAGATCAGGAATCGATACAATTAACTTACTCCACCCATCAAAGACACCAAAGGGAAAGAAAGACAAACATTAAGCGACCAGACCATAATGGAAACCTATACAAAGGAAGGCCATAAGGACAGTTACTTTCCAACAGAATGGCCATATGGCCATCCAAAATAAAAAGACACAAGTGATACACACAGTTAGTACCAAACAACAACATAAATAAATCGCGACAGAAGAACCGCCTTGGAACGGTCAGTGGAAAGATTTCGACTGGGGGGGCTTAAATCGATTTTACGTGGCCACAATCCTCGCCCTTACTTCCGCTGCGATTTAGACAAATAATTTGTTCAGTCCGCATGAAGGCCTCCTTACTCACCAGTGCAGCATCTCCGTGAACACAAATAATCAAAGAACCACAGAGGTGAGACAACGGTGAGGACTCGACAGCAAGAAACCACCGAAATGCTGGAGCAAAAGAAAACCAACAGTTAAACTCCGATGGGCCCAACCAGAGACAGAGCATCAGGCACCAACCAACATTACCTTGAATTAGATCTCTCTAATTCTCAATAAGCCTTTACTTTGGTACCGTCATAGAATCTGAGGCCTCACCAAGCGGCGTGCAATTAAAGAGGGAAGCAAAGTTGCCAACCGTGATTGGGTTAACTACGATGCGTGCAGTCTGTCGTATAATATCCATATTGTACCCAATCTTTTTATATCGAAGAATGATTTTACGAAATTGGGTGCTAAAGTCATTGCGGATATATATTTTTCTGAATTTATATACTAAGTCACCATAAAATTCAAAGCTTTTGACACAGTCAGTCGTTAGGGTCTTTTGAAACTCATGGTTAAGTTTGGAAGTCCATCCAAACTCATAGCAATAGTGAAGCGGTTACACGACGGTATGTTTTGCACGAGTCCAAAATAGTGTTGAGTTTTCGGATCCATTCCCTGTGACAAACGGAGTCAAGCAAGGCTGTGTGCTAGCCCCAACACTGTTCAGCATGATGTACTCTGTCATGGGTACATATGTTCCAGGATGGTGACAATTGGATACCTATTAGGTATTGTTGTGAAATGAAGCTTTTCAATCTCAGAAGGTTATAAGCTAAATCCAAGGGGCAGACGGTGGTGCTAGATGAGTTCGTCTTTGCCCATGACATTGCAAAAGGTGCTCCCACAGAAGAGAAGATGCAAACAGGTAATGATCAAATGTCTGAGTCCTGTGATAGCTATGACCTCACAATTAGCACCAAAGACCCTTACAAAGAGCCTAGCGTCACAGGGAATGTTCTGAGATTGCAAGTGGTAGACAAGTTCATTTACCTTAAGAGCACACTGTCCAAGAGTCGTTCACTTTGATGATGAAAGCTAGTGCAGCATTTGGCCGACTACGTGGTAGTGTTTTGGACCGAAGTGGATCAGGCTCGAAGTGGAATCAGAAATACTTGTACACTCTAAGGTTTTCGGTTCTTTGGTGTATTCTTTGCTGCCAAAGGATAACCCTTTTATAGAACATATTTGACACAAAACTGAAAGTCTACAGATTTGTGATGCTGCCACTACTATTGTATGCATGTGAAACATTGACATTTTACCAACGGCACGCTAAAAGACTGAATCCCTTTCATACAAGATGTCTTAAAAAACTCTTAAAGATTAAGTGGCAAGTCAGGATTCCAGGCACGGAAGTTCTGAAAAGGGCAGTGATGCAAAGTGTACACACACTTCTGAAACTAGCACAGTTAAGATGGACAGGTCATGTTACCCGGATGCCTGAGGAACGTCTGCCAAAGAAACTAATTTATGAAGAGCTAGAAATGGGCAAATGCTCCCATGGAGATCAGAAAAAGAGCTACGAGGACACCCTCAAAATATAAGTGGAGGCAATGATACACAAAGCCTTCATCAAGGACTTAGACATGCCAACAGAGTCGTGTGAACAAATAGCCCATGACAGAGCAAAGTGGTGAGGCCTCATCAAAGGGGTGCTAGTTAATATGAAGAAAAACGAATCAGTCAAGCTGAGCAGAAACGGGCACAGCGCAAAGCCAGAGCCTATGTATCACTGACAGAGCTGTCTTCCTCTAACCTCCGTTGCTCTCTCTGCAACAGACAGTTCAGAGCTAGAATTGATCTCATCAGCCACCTTTGAACACACAAACATTTCCCACTGAATGGCTGGGCATGCACAGTCAAAATTTGTCATGACGGAATGCTCGAAGACACATATTCGCTTGGCGGGGCTCATATTATATTATTATTGTTCCACTTGCTTTTTTGATATTTTTTTTTTCTTATATATGGTAAATTGGTAATTGTTCCTTTTTGTTGTTAACTGGGATAATTTTTCTTCAATGACATTATTAAAATTAACATTTATTTCATTTTCTAAAGATTAAGTTTCATTTTCTAGTTTAAATGCTGCTTCGGTAGTTTCCATTCGCCCGTTTGCAAAACGATCGTATTATGTTATGCTCCTCGGCGTTCGACCGTCCGTTCGTCTGTCCATTAGTCTGTAAACGTTTCGTTTCCGGATAACTCCGTCTATATTATACATTAGAGCAAGCTGAAACTTGATATATAATTAGACCACGATGTGGTGCAACATATACTATTTCCAGGTCACAGTTCCCGTTGCGAATTTCTGTAAACATTTTGTTTCAGGCTAACTCCTCTTACAATTAACATTTGATCAAGCTGAAAACTTAATTGATAAATGTTTTCCCCATGATGTGGAGCACCTTCAACTGTTTCGGGGTTATGGTCCAACAAATACCCAAATAATTAGAGAGTTATGCCCCTCTGCAAATTTCTGTTAAAAGTTTCGTTTCCGGATAACAACTCCTACCTTTAATACCCGACCAAACTGAAACTTTATATAGTTAGGACATGATGTGGAGCAGTGCATATCATTTTATGCTTAGGGTCTACAAAATAGTAACAGAATTATGCGTCTTTGAAAATTTATATACACATTTCATGTTTGGCTTTACCTACAATTTGGATGCGATCAAGCCGAAACCTGATTTTGCAGCAGCACATATTGTTTCGACGTAACGGTCCACGAAATTTTAATATCCCCTTTGAAAATTTCTGAATACATTTCGTAATTATCCTTCAATTTAGATCCGATCAAGCTGAAACTAAATTAATAGCATAACCCTTCTCTTGCTGAATATTCAGTTTAGCCACACCCATTTCTAACTTTGAACCAATCAGATTACTTAATGTAATTTAGTCCTCTAAGTCATAAACTGAATGTCAAACAGTGTAGATCCTGATCAGATGGCTTCTTCAGAAACCATCTGATCTGGATTCACAGTGTTTCCAAAGATAGGGGTTGTCCCGAACAAAAGGATAAGTGTTAACCATGATTTGGAGCAACGCATATTGTTTCAAGTTTACGGTCAACCAAATGTTAATACAGTTATGTCCCTTTTGAAAATGCCTGTAAATATTTGGTTTTGGCTAACTGCTACAGTTAATATTCAATCAAGCTGACATGTAACATAAAGTTAGATCATGATGTTGAGTAGTGCATATGTGTCGTGGATGAGGACCACAACTTTTTACATTTAGTTTCTGGCTAAGTCCTCTCACATTTTATATGAGCTCCGCCAAGCGAATTTGCGTCTTCGAGCATTCCGTCATGACAAATTTTAACTGCGCATGCCCAGCCATTCAGAGGGGCCAGGGATATGGCTTTCTGTCTGAAGGTTCCTCTTGATTCACTGCTTGTATGAGCGAGCAGCGAAGGTTCTGGCGAGACTGCGCGGATGCGCCGGCTCGCCTGAACCTTCGCTGCTCGCATAGGTGATAAGTACCAAAATCGCTTGACGGGGCACATATAAGATCAAGTTGAAACTTCACGTGCGGTTAGACCATGATTTGGAGCAGCGTAAATTAGTTTGATGTTGCAGTCCACCAGATATCAACATAATTATGCTTCTTTGAAAATAATTTTAAACTTTTCCTCTCCGGCGAAAAAGCAGTGGAGGCAATGATTGGGAATCGATATAATTAACTCGCAGCTAGGCGAGGCGGTTCTTACGAGTACCCAAAATCTATATTTTAAGCAGGAATAAGAAGTAATTTATACCCGTGTTAACCATTAACCTGCTGAGCCAGGATATGCCTTATCTTTGAAACAATGTAGATCCAGATCAGAAGAAGCCATCTGATCAGGATCTTAATTGTTTGCCATCCAGTTTATAAATTTGTTGCAATAATTTGCATCAAGTAATCTGATTGGCTGATAATCAGTGGTGGGCGTGAAATATTTAAATATTTAACAGGACAAGGGTTAACCCTAGTTACACTATACAAAAGGGAGGTTTAAGGCGTGTTTCCGTGATGAGACTGACTACTATGGCCAATAAGGCCATATCAGTGACCTTCAAATGTTTTAAACCTCAAAAGAGGAATCAATTATCCCGAAGTAAAACCCAACTTTCTCTATATTTAGTGGTGTTCATTTCTCGGACATGTTATAAATTGAATTTATTAAACCAGTGGAAACGAGTGGAAAAAAGAGAATTATGCGTGGCTTGTCCTTTTGGCTTTCCGCTAGTGATGTTTCTATTTGAGTCTGTTGTTTCATGTTTGTGTTGCTTTCCCTTTGGTGTCTCTGATGAGAGCTATGGATTAATTTATCGATTCCTGATCATTGCCTTCACTTCTATTTTGGTCGAGCATTTTATACCTTTTTACCAAACGGCTGTACTAAATTTAATAATACTAGTGCACAAATGCAAGAGTCCATTTATTATATGACATTTTAAGCGCATTCTAATGCACATGCGTATGTAACGCGACGTCTGATTGGATAACGTCAAAAATTTGCGACAGTATATTGTGCGATATACTGTCGGCAACCCGACGTCATCATGTAACGTCGCTTTCCATTGGCTGCTATTTGGTTTTACGCAGCCCACAGCGCTTGCCGCTTTGAGCAATAATGCTGACTTTTTATGAAAACAACCAAATGCATTTGAATGGTGATAACTGTATTAAAACTTGTCATTGTGGGAGGTTAATCGTCGGTTTAACGGTCGCGAATTCCGTTTTACGGCTCCGCTCACGAGTCGTCCTAAAAAGAAATTTCCGACCGTAAAACCGGCGATTTACCTCCCCAAATGACAATTTTGAATACAGTTATCGCCTAATTTTATTTCCGATTTTTTAAACATAAATGTCAACAGTCCGTCATTAGTTAATGCGATAAAGCATCGTAATCTCCTTATCGCGTGCCCTGCTGATTGTACAGTATACGAATACTAGAAGTGGAGGCAATGATCAGGAATCGATACAATTAACCCACAGCTCCAATCAGAGACACCAAAGGGAAAGAAACACAAACATGAAACAACAGACCCTAATGGAAACATCAATAGCGGAAAGCCACCTGATTTTTTTCTGTTTGTTCACAATCCAAGAACGCAGCCGTCTCAAGTCACCTATAGAAAGTGACACCGGGGCACACACAAAACAGGCGAAACATGAACCAAAGGCATTAAGCCAAATAACAGTTAAGACACTGCACAAGAACGACCGCATTGGGACGGTCAGCAGTAAAACTATGGCTGTGAGTCCTTCCTTGTTTCCCCATTTATGTATGTTTTCCTTTTTAGCTATGTTTCGATTATCTGAGTCATAATTTGTTTTGGAAAGAGTTGCTGACTTGGTTTACCAGCTGTATATGTTCGTGTTTCTTGCCGCGTCACGTGAACCAGTCGGTGAAAATGAACACCCCCTAAACCCCACTTTATATGGGGAAAACTTGGGTTTACGCGGGTATACACCATTTTTCTTATTTCAGCTCCAAGACATAGCTTGTGGGTACTCAATAGAACCGCCTCAATGAGGCGGTTCTAACTAGCACCCAAAACCTATGTTTGCAGTATAAATCAGAAAATTATCACGGATTTTCATCAGAAAAGTAGCCATTTCGGAGATTTAAAAAAAATGCACTACTTCGCACGGGTGTGTTATCGTAATTATTTGGTGTATTGGTTGGATGGTTTGCGGTAATTGTATCGATTCCTGATCATTGTTTTCAGTTCTATTTTTACTTTATCTTCCTTAAACACATATCGTAAAATGCCAAAGACTCGAAATAGAAGTAGAGGCAATTATCCAACAGCGAAGGTACATTTGCCATGTTCGTCAATTCAACCAACCAAGAGATTTATTTTCATGGCTCCAGATGACAAATTATAAGGGACACATTACGATAACACACACGTGCGACAAAGTGCATTTTTCACATGTCCAAAAAGGCTACTTTTCGGTTGAAAATTCATGATATTTTTTCTTAATTATACTGCAAACATAGGTAATGGGTGCTCAATGAGGCGGTTCTAACGAGTACCCATAACCTATGTCTTGGATTAAAAATAAGAAAAATAATGTTTTACCCCCGTAAACCCCAGTTTTCTCTATTCAAAGTGGAGTGTAAGGAGGTGTTCATTTCACGGACTTGTTCACGTGATGTTATGTTTTGATGTATTTCAAGATTTTCATAAGACTGGACAAAATCCTTAAGATACTCCCATTTATGTCACTGCTTTATCGGTTTTGTGCCATGGAGGCGTGTGTATACATACATTTTTGTTTCCACATGGTGTTCCATCAGCTGCTTGATATTTTGTACAGACTCCATTAGGAAGCTTACATCTTAGCGCGTCACAAATCCAGAAAGTATCCCGACTGTTCTAGAAATAAAATAATTCAAATCACGATCAATGGTAAGAAAATAAGCATTGTAACCAAGAATCTAATTTAAGTGGTGGAAATCAGACACAGATTAACCTATCGCTTAAAGTTTCAAGAGAGAGACCATCGGTCCATCTTAGCATAATATCGTATCACTGTAAGTAACTTATACCCATACATATTAGGAAATATTTGAGAAATCAATAGAAATATACAATTGTCCCCTCCTATATATTTACACGTATTGATAAACGGGATTCAAAGCAACTTCAATACAAAAGTGTCGCATGTATATGCCGTAGTCCAAATAGGAATTTAGCTAGATCCGGAATCTGACTAGACCAAATAGGAATTCTTATTTGGCCTAGGCAGATTCCAGATCTGGCTAAATCAATACTAAGTTTAGCCAGATTCCGGATCTGGATCTGGCTAAATAGAAGTGAAGGCAATGATCAGGAATCGATACAATCGACCAACAGCTCCCATCAGAGACACCAAAGGGAAAGAAGCACAAACATGAAACAACAGACCTAATGGAAACATCACTAGCGGAAAGCCAAAAGGACAGTTACTTTCCCCCAAAATGGCCAATAGGCTAACCAAATTAAAAAATATAAGCATCACATACACCCCAAGACAAACCATAACAAAAAAAAACCGCAACAGAAGAACCGCCTTGGAACGGTCAGTGGAATCGAATTCCACTAGGGGCTTAAATCGATTTTACGTGGCCCTAATCCTCGCGCTTACTTCCGTCGCGATTTAGACAAATACTTTGTTCAGTACGCACGAAAGCCTCCTTACTCATCAGTGCAACATCTCCGTGAACACAAATAATCAAACAACCAAAGAGATGAAACAACGGTGAGGACTCGACAGCAAGAAACCACTGAAATGCTGGAGCAAAAGAAAACCAACAGTTAGACTCCGATGGATCCGACCAGAGATAGAGCATCAGGCACCAGTCAACATTACCTTGAATTAGATCTCTCTTATTCTAAGTAAGCCTTTACACTAGAACCGTCATATAATCTGAGGCCTGACACACCGGCGTGCAATTAAAGAGGGAAGCAAAGTTGTCAACCGTGATTGGGTTAACTACCATGCATGCAGTCTGTCGTATAACATTTATGTTGTACCCAATCTTTTTATATCGAAGAATGATTTTACGAAATTGGGTGCTAAAGTCATTGCGGATATATATTTTTCTGAACTTGTATACTAAGTCACCATAAAATTCGGGTTCCGATAGACCTTGTTACAGAAGAGATTTAAGTCCAATATTGAATTTTGAAATTAAATCAGAATGACGTCTATAAATTTTGAAAATGCTTTGCGTAGTTTATTGTACCGATGACCCTGATTAAGAAGTTTAGCAGCTAACAATTTATTACGAGTGTTGAAGTAAGTTACATGACTACACACTCTGGAATATCGAATTAATTGCGAAAGTATCAGGGTTATCGGTACCATAAACTACGCAAAGCCTTTTCAAAATTTTATAGACGCCATTTTGATTTAATTTCAAAATTCAATATTGGACTTAAATCTCTTCTGCAACATGGTCTATCGGAACCCGAGTTTTATGGTAACTTAGTATATAAATTCAGAAAAATATATAACCGCAATGACTTTAACACCCAATTTCGTAAAATCATTCTTCGATATAAAAAGATTGGGTACAACATGGATACTATACGACAGACTGCATGCACGGTAGTTAACCCAATCACGGTTGGCAACTTTGCTTCCCTCTTTAAATGCACGCCGGTGGGTCAGGCCTCAGATTCTATGACGGTTCCAACGTAAAGGCTTATTGAGAATTAGAGAGATCTAATTCAAGGTAATGTTGGTTGGTGCCTGGTGCTCTGACTCTGGTCGGGCTCATCGGAGTCAAACTGTTGGTTTTCTTTTGCTCCAGCATTTCAGTGGTTTCTTGCTGTCGAGTCCTCACCGTTGTCTCACCTCTGTGGTTCTTTGATTATTTGTGTTCACGGAGATGTTGCACTGATGAGTTAGGGGGGCCTTCATGCGGACTGAACAAATTATTTGTCTAAATCGCGACGGAATTAAGGGCGAAGATTGTGGCCACGTAAAATCGATTTAAGCCACCCCAGTGGAAATCTTTTCACTGACCGTTCCAAGGCGGTTCTTCTGTCGCGATTTATTTATGTTGTTGTTTGTTACTTTCTGTGTGTATCACTTGTGTCTTTTTATTTTGGATGGCCATATGGCCATTTTGTGGGAAAGGAACTGTCCTTATGGCCTGCCTTTGTTCAGGTTTCCATTATTGTCTGGTCGTTTAAGAAACCGAAACGTAGGCTGTCCTAATCTGATGACCCTCCGGCTCCCCTATCACCAGAGTTATTGCCCTTTACAGGAAAAATCTTGCCACCTTCTACACGATATTGCTTATTTTTTCCGATTTCTTTTAAAATGGTGCGCAAATTCGTGTCTTTTTGCCTTGTTTCGGAACAATAATCATTTTCTATGTAAACCTTTCTATAGGCGTTTGTCTTTTTTAATGCAGCTTTACATTTCATTAACTTCTGTTTTTGAGGGAAAGTTTCGATAGAAGCGACTATAACCCCGGGTTTTCTGCCAGTCGAGGTCTTCCTTTCAGCCGCCGTTACCTTGATATCAGTCAACTTACAACCGTCTCGGATCATAGCGTTTAATTTATCAGTTACAATTTCAGGTGTCTCACTGGGGCCTTGCGGTAAATTCCGCACAATAATGCGTCTTTTGCGCTCCTCAAATTGCGCCTTTGTTTCACCACTACCCCTGGATGAACCGTTACTTTTTACAGCGTCGGCGTAAGATTTTTCCAATTCAGCAACCTTGGTCTTTAACCCTTGTATCTCTGACATGTACTCACTACGCAACTCATCAATCTCTGATTTCACTGTAGTAGTAATGAGGTTATGTATTCGTGAATAAAGTTTACCTTCTAAATAAGACTCTAAAGTATCGATTCTAGCAGCCAGCTTTTTCTCTGAAGACACAATGTTTTCACTTATTTGCTGCATCAAAGACTTTAAGTCACACAAACTTGTCTCATCCGACTCCGCATTACCGACCTTTTTGCTTGACCCGTCTTCATAATGCATGTCCGCCATGACACTTGACTTCGCCTTTTTTTCGATCGAGTGTTTCAAATTTTCAACAATATCTCCCAACTTCCTTTTTTTAGAGTTTTTTCTCATGGCACACAGAGTTCTACATATAAAATGCTTCCTTTTCAAACTAAAACAAGTTCTAAAATTTTATTTAAAACTATTTTTTAAAACAATATTCCTGACAGCGATGTAAACACAACCACCCAGTAAAAGTACCGTTATAACAAGAATTCCTATTTGACTAGGCAAATTCTGGATCTGGCTAAGCTGGTTAGGCAAAATCGGAATCTTGTTGCTCTACGAATAACGTATGGCTGGATATATCTTCTATGATGTCGGTAGCCCCGTGGCCATCGTTAAAAAATAATTTGTTTGCTGTAGGGTGTTGTAGGAAGCAAGAGGAATACAAAATTTCCTTCTGAGATAAAGAAAGAAAGAAAAAAATTTTATGAATTCCTTTTCATGAACAGTTATAAAATTGTTTTGGCAGGTAGTTAAATTTAACTGGGTCTTTAGGGTGACAAAAAAAAATATTTTAAGGTTGGGGTCATTTTTTAAAGACAAATAAGATATGATTTATCATTTTATAAGACCAAATTCAATTTATAAGAACGATGTCATTAAACAAGTTATCTTTTGTCATCAACTATTGTTATTATCTACTCATTTAAGACACAATATTGATATTTCTCACTTTCTTTTCATTTTTAGAGCAGAAATATGAGAACTGATCATGATCCTCAGCTTACATGTATTTTCCCAGTATAAAGGAGGTGGTAAGTTGGGACTTCAGGGCATATAATTGGTACCATTACAGCAAATCTTAATTCAGATAGTCAGAGCATGATATGGAAAACATATTGTACCATAATATGCATCATATTAACAGACCTGTATGATGAACTCCCTTACAAACCCCACATGAGTGGAACAGTACTTATCAAAAACCTCATAGAATTTTTCTTTTTACTCCACATTTTTTAATATTTCATTAACTCAGACATCTCATGTACACTAAGTCTTGTTAACTGAACTCTCAGATACTTAATAATGAAGAAGAATCCATAGGAGACCAGTTGTAGTGAATTAAACTTTAGTACATAAACGATTATGAGATTTTCTTTCAACTTTTGTTCATACATAATGTCAGTATTAAAATGGTCTTTCGTTGTTTTTCTCACATATTTGAATCAGACAGATGCTCAGTTTAGCATGTAAGTTATTAGCAGGGATTGTTTAAACAACACATTATTAAAGACACAAATGTGTGCAGTAAATACATATTACCGGTATTATCATCTAGTTAATCTATGAGAAATAAAAACTGCTGTTGAAGCCAAATAATCAATATTCAAATAAGGTCTGATACCATTAAACCAATATTCCTATTTGGTCTAACCAGCTTAGCCAGATCCAGAATCTGCCTAGCCAAATAGGAATTATTATTTGGACTAAACAGAGTTTAGCCAGATCCTGGCTAAACTGATTATTAATTTAGCCAGATCCGGAATCCGCCTAAGCCAAATAGGAATTCCTATTTGGCATGGCCAGATTCCGTATCTGGCTAAATTCCTATTTGGACTACGACATATACATATATGTTGTTCACAGTATTAAATTGGGTGTATGTTAACAATAAAGATATGGAACAAAGTTACGGTTCCTTTATATATAGTTTAACACATGACCAGGATCAAAAACATCAGAATTCTTAAGTAAGTGTCAATAGAGAAACAATGGATGCATACAAGAACACGAAATCATTCGAATGTACCAGATGTCCAGGGAAAAGAACATTACTAACACCTGTGATGTATGGCGATGGAGAGGGTAACGTGGGTCAATACGGATAAAAGCAACGCAATAAAATATTACATTCGTTTTTATCTGGCAATAGTCACGGCCTACGTTCTATTCGACTTCGGCTATATTCAGCTACTCGCATCGGGGTATATTCCAGAATATAGGTCTCCTATCGTTGGTGCAAGCACTGATTCTATGTTGGCTGGACCAGTGTTTTATTTCTGGAAGCCTGGTCGAGTGCGGCTATTTGAATTTTCATTTCTCGCTACTTCATCCCAAGGCGCTGACAGTTTTTAAATAGTGCATATACTTGCTCGTTCACGTATCAATTTTCTACCCAATTGAATAGAAATAAATAAATCGGTAAAAATCTTATGCGACGAAGCGATGTAATAATGTTTCTATTTGGTGACACATTGCTGCACAACTGATATCTTAATTGTTGGTTCCCGATGCTCTGTCTCTGGTCTCGCCCACCGGAAACCAGTTGGTGGTTTTCTTTAGTTCCAGCATTTCAGTTATTGCCTGCTATCGAGTCTTTATAGCTGTTTTTTCATCTTTGTAGTTGTTTGACCTTTAAGACACATGTGTGTTGGAAATCCTTTTTACGGAATGAACAAGTTATTTGGGTAAACGACGACATAACCAATGGCGAGGATTGCGGCAACGTAAGTTCGATTTAAGGCGCCCCCCACACTCCCCCGCGTCTGTTAAAAACAACACACTTTTTTCTGGCTGTGCCGAAACGGTTCTGCTGTTGTGTTGAATATTTGTTTCAGTTAGTATTTGCATGTATGTGTTGCTAATGTCCTTTAATTTTCGTAAGCTGTTTTAATAACTTTGCTGGAAAGTAACTGTTCTTCTGTCTTTCCACTCCCGACTTGTTTTATTATGGAGAAGTTGTTTTATGTTTGTGTTTCTTTCCCTGTGGTGTCTTGGATGGAAAGTGAGAGGTAATTGTATTGATCCCTGTCTTTTTGAGTGTTTTTATGCTCCCCGAAGAATTTCGGGGGATCATATAGTCTCCGCTTCGACCGTGCGTCCGTGTCGCTCTTGTCCACGAGAATTTTCAGAAACTACTGGTCGGATTTCAATGAAACTTCATGGGAATATTAAGTATCGAAGATGGATCCGCATATCACCTGCGTGTTTTGGTTCGATGATTTTTCCAACAGTTATGGCCCTTTGACGAATTCTGCATGAATATATAGGGTACTGTTCGTGTCCACGCGAATTCTCAGCAACTACTTGCAGAAATCCAACGAAACTTCAATGGAATCTTGAGCAGCAATAGGGAATGCGAATATTATCCGTGCTATCTGGTTAGATGATTTGTCACAGAGTTATGGTACTTTGTTCAAAGCAGCAGTGTAAGGACACTGTGGCTATTTTTAGGAAAAAAAACTTTGTCATCACTCTGTTGCCTACATTTATTGATGGATTTTAATATAACGTCACACAAAAGTTGGGTATGATAATATCTTGAGCATGTTCGACTTTCAGGGTCATGGGCTCAAGGTCAAGGTCACTGTGGCTATTTTAGAAAAACTTTGTTTTCGCTCTAGTGCCTAAATTTATTGATGGATTTTAATATAATTTCACACTAATGTTGAGTATGATAATATCTCGAGCAAGTTCCACATTCAGGGTCCTGGGCTCAAGGTCAAGATCACTGCGGTTATTTTTAGAAAAAAACTTTGTCATCGCTCTAGTGTCGTCACTTGCTGATGGATTTTAATATAACTTCACACAAATGTTGGGTATAATATCTCGAGCAAGTTAAACTTTCAGGATCCTGGGGTCAATGTCAAGGTCACTGTCGTTATTTTTAGAAGAAAAAAAACTTTGGCATCGCTGTAGTGCCTACATTTATTGATGGATTTAAAATAATTTCACAGAAATGTTGGGTATGATAATATATCGATCAAGTTTGACTTTCAAGGTCCTGGGCTCAATGTCAAGGTCACTGCGTCTATTTTTTGAAAAAAAAAACGTCATCGCTCTAGCGTCGTCATTTGCTGATTGATTTAAATATATCTTCACATAAATGTTGGGTGTAATAATATCTAGAGCTAGTTCGACTTTCAGGATCCACATGCTCTGCTTTCTTTTGACAAGTCAAGTAATCCAATCTGGTAACTCTTTAAACCATCAATAATACCATATGCAAACATTTCGCACTAGTGCATTTTAAAAAATATTGAAATGTTTCAATCAAACCAAATATTGTCCAACACTGCCAATATGCACTTTTCATTTATAATTATATTTTCCGGTATTTAGAGGAATCGAGACAGCAGTAACAACATTCCATGCTTTACTTACAGTTTACAGAAATAATGGTTAAAAATGTTCGCTGGAGTGTCAAATTATGCAGGTCTTGTTACAGACTTCAACACTTGTAATATATCATTATAGATAAGTAGTTGGTATTATGATGGGTACAAACTGTGCTCCTCTTGTTACAGATTTGTTTCTTATTTTGTTTTATGAAAATAGAATTCAAGTTGTCCTTTTCTAAAACTAAACAAACCGATGCTATTGGGGCGTTTAACTTAACCTCTCGATATCTGGGTATCTTTTAAATATTTACAAATAATTTATATTGAACACATGGTTGGTAGAATTTATCCGAAAGAATTACAGGTAAATAAAGCTAATTCTGATGACTCTGAAGCCAAATTGTGGACTTAGTTTTGATTATATCTAATGGTACTATCTCTTCCAAAATTTATGATAAAAGAGATGCTTGTAAATTTTCCTTTCTTGGACGGTGACGTCCGTAAGGCAATGGCGTATTAGGTTTACGTGTCACGGCTTATTCGTTTTGCTAGATCTTGCTGTGATGTTGATGACAGAAATTAAAAAGAAAAAAACAACTTCTAAGCCTCCATGCGGATCAATTTGTTATTTGTTTGATACTGTACTGGAACTGAGGGCGAGGATTGGAATTCCATAAACTCTGGAGTTGAAGCCCCCCAATAGTTTTACTACTGACCGTCCCAAGGCGGCCGTTCTTTTGCAGTGTCTTATTTGTTATTTGGCTTTGTGACATTGGTTAATGTTTCATTGATTTTGTGTGTGCCTCCGTGTCACTTTCTAAGAGTGACTTAAGACGGCTGGGTTGTTAGAGTGTGACCTTTCATTGGTGACCTTTTCTTACTTGTTCTAAAACAAGGCTATCGGTATCATACATTGCGCAAAACATTTTCAAAATTTTATCGTCGACATTATGACATTATTTCTAAATGTGACGTTTCTATGAAGACACCTTTTAAATAGGGACTGTCGGAACCTGTATTTTATGGAGATTTAGTTTATAAATTCTGGAGAATAAGTTTTCTGGACAGTTCAGGAAAATGTGTCGAAATGCAAGAATAAAACAAATAAATAAAAACATTGGTTATAGCATGGATGTTAAGGACAAATAGCGTGTTAGGTTGTAGTCCCTTCTACAGTGGACAACTTTGCTTCGCTCCTCGGTTGCTGCGGAGGACTGGACTTTGGACTGTTGTATCCAATGTTTTTATATCGAAGAATGATTTTACGAAACTGGGTACTGAAGTCATTGGAATTATATTTTTCTGAATAATATACTAAGTCACCATAAAATTCGAGTTCCTGTAGACCTCGTTTCAAAAGAGATTTAAGTCCAACATTGAATTTTGAAACCAGTGCTTCAGCTGAAGTGCACGACCCGCCGGATGCTTTTAGCTTTATGAGTGTTACCATATATGGGTATGGCGGCCATTTTGGTCATGTGACCTGGACCTAAAACGGTTCCCCCAATAAATGCGCCTTATCGTAAGGAGCAAAAATATATCTTATACTTCAGTACTGTATTCTGAATCGTTTGCAGAATAAAATGCATTCTCACTTTTCCAATACAAAAGCATTTGTGTCAAAGTTTGACCTAGGCACAAAGAAAGTCAAGGTCAACCATGGGTCACCATTTTAGCAATTTATGATGGGCCTACGTCCCAGATGCTATTTATCAAGTTTGTGGAAATCTGCCCATTGAATCTGGAAAAGACTATTTTTGAAGGGTTTTTACCATATATGGCTTGGCGGCCATTTTGGTCATGTGACCTGGACCCCATGAGCAAATTTTGGCTTCCCCCATCCCATAGAGGCTCCATATGAAATTTGACTTCAATCGGCTTAACGGTTTCCGAGGAGGAGCAGTTTAAAATTTTTCACATTTTTCGCCTCGGCGAGGCTATACTAAATGGAATGTAATATTTCGCATGTTCATTGGTTAGATCTCTTTGATATCTATCAGTATGCCAAAAATTGTTTAAATATTCAAAGCAGCTAAGTCACTATCACCAATTTTCACAAACGGGTTACGGACGGACAGACAGACAGACCATATATGGCTTGGCGGCCATTTTGGTCATGTGACCTGGACCCCATGAGCAAATTTTGGTTTCCCCAAGCCCATAGAGGCTTCATATGAAATTTGACATCAATCGGCCCAACGGTTTCCGAGGAGAAGCAGTTCGAAAATTTTCACATTTTTCGCCTCGGCGAGGCTATACTAAATGGAATGTAATATTTCGCAAGTTCATTGGTTAGATCTCATTGGTATTTATCAGTAAGCCAAAAATTGTTTAAATATTCCGAGCGGTTAAGTCACTATCACCAATTTTCACAAACGGGTTACGGACGGACAGACAGACAGACCATATATGGCTTGGCGGCCTTGTTGGTCATGTGACCTGGACCCCATTAGCAAATTGTGGTTTCCCCCATCCCATAGAGGCTCCATATGAAATTTGACTTCAATCGGCCCAACGGTTTCCGAGGAGAAGCAGTTCGAAAATTTTCACATTTTTCGCCTCGGCGAGGCTATACTAAATGGAATGTAATATTTCGCAAGTTCATTGGTTAGATCTCATTGATACCTATCAGTATGCCAAAAATTGTTTAAATATTCCAAGCAGTTAAGTCACTATCACCAATTTTCACAAACGGGTTACGGACGGACAGACAGACTGACAGACTGACAGAATGACCGAATGACAGAATGACACGGTGATTTTAGGGCACTCTTAGAAAATCAACCGACTTCAGTCGGTCGCTTTTTCTGCGGGTCGTGCAATTAAATCGGAATGCGGGTTTTTAAAAATCTTCATTCCACCTATAAAACTAGAAATGCGTCTATAGGACACGGATGCCCCCGCCTGAAAAATCTATCTATGAACAACAAAGATATTTGAGCGGACACAAGAAAAAACACTTTTCTTTACCTTTGACCTGTCAGTATGACATTGACTTTGGATGTACCAACCTGGTCTTGTGTATGACCCACTGACTCATGATGGTTAACATTTCTTCCAAGCAATTTCCAAATCCATTCAGAAATAAGAAAGTTATTGACCATGTTTAAGTTTTGGACATTTATTTTTACCTTTGACCTCTAAGTACGACCCTGACCTTGGAGATATGGATATGCGTTTTGTGCACAACTCATCGTCTTATGATGGTTAACATTTCTGCCAAGTAATTTCAAAATCCATCCAGAAATAAAAAGATATTGACCATGTTTAAGATTCGGACCCTTTTTTTACCTCTACGTATGACCTTGACCTTGGAGGTACGGGCCTGGGTTTTGCACGTGACACGTCGTCTCATGATGGTTAACATTTCTAAAAAGTAATTTCAAAGTCCATCCAGAAATAAGAAAGTTATTGACTGTGTTTAAGTTTCGGACCCTTTTTTGCCCTTTGACCTCTACGTATGACCTTGACCTTGGAGGTACGGACCTGGGTTTTGCACGTGACACATCGTCTCATGATGGTTAACATTTCTAAAATGTAATTTCAAAATCCATCCGGAAACAAAAAAGTTAATGACTGCGTTTACGTTTCGGACCCTATTTTGCCCTTTGACATCTAAGTATGACCTTGACCTTGGAGGTACGGACCTGGGTTTTGCATGCGACACATCGTCTCATGATGGTTAACATTTCTACAAGGAATTTAAAAATCCCTCCAGAATAAATAAGTTATTGACTGCGTTTACGTTTCGGGCGGACGGAAGAACGGACAAACGGACGAACGAACGGACGGACGGACAGGGGCAACGCTATAAGCCCTTCCACCATTCTTCGAATGGCGGGGGCATAAAAACACGAAAGAAGGTGTACTTATATCAATAAGGTGACTATGAAGCTTTGATGAAGGACGCACTGAAATATGCAAACGAGAAATACTTTTATGGTCAGATGCTCGGTCTGTCCAGGAGAACTTCGATATGATACATTTTTTCATTCAAGCTCCGTCTAAAAATCAAGTTGCCTTCTAAAACTAGGAGATCTGTATCTCCAGTCCCCTTTATCACACCAAAGATAAGAAGAAAACTTCGGAGAAGGAATAAGATTCGTGCTAAGGCAAAAACGGTTGGGAAGGACAAAATTTGAAAACGTGAGACGAGAAATTTAGAATGACATCAAAAATAGGATGATTTGTATGTGCATAATAGAAGTGAAGGCAATGATCAGGAATCGATACAATTAACAGACAGCTCCCATCAGAGACACCAAAGGAAAAGAAACACAAACACGAAGCAACAGACCCCAACGGAAACACCAACAGCGGAAAGCCAAAATGACAGCCACTTTCCCACAAAACGGCCAACCGACCATCCAAAACAAAACAACACAAGCGACACAAAAACCCAAAGACAAAGCACAACAGAAACAAACCGCGACAGAAGAACCGCAATGGAACGGTCAGCGAAAAGAAATCAACTGGGGGTCCAAATCGACCCCATGCGGCCACAACCCCCCGCCCCCGACCCCGCCGCGACTCAGACAACCCGCACAACCCGCACGAAGCCCCCACCCCCAACTTACCAGCGCAACATCCCTGCGAACACAAAAAAAAAACAAATAACCACAGAGACGAAACAACGGTGATGACCCGACACCAAGAAACCACCGAAACGCTGGAGCAAAAGCAAACCAAAAAGTCAGACCCCGACGGGCCCAACCCGAGACAGAGCACAAGGCGCCAACCAACATTACTTAAAACTAGACACCACCAACTCCCAGCAAGCCCCCACACCGGAACCGCCACAGAATCCTAGGCCCAACCCACCGGCGTGCAACCAAAGAGGGCAGCAAAGCTACCAACCGCGACAGGGTCAACCACCATTCACGCAGTCTGCCGCACAACACCCAACCCCCACATCGAAGAACGACTCCACGGAACCGGGTGCCGAATCAACCGCGGCCACACGCCCCTCTCCAACCTCATACACCCAGCCACCACAAAACTCGGGCTCCGACAGACCCTGCCGCAGAAGAGACCCAAGTCCAACACCGAACGCAGAAACCAAACCAGAACGACGCCCACAAAACCCCGAAAAGGCCTTGCGCAGCCCACGGCACCTACAACCCCGACTAAGATGTTTAGCAGTTAGAAATCCACTACGAGGGCCGAAGCCAGCCACACAACCACACACCCCGGAAAATCGAACCAACTGCGAAATACAAACGCCACAAGACGGCGCACAAGGAATATCACCATCTACAAACGGAAAACCCACACTCCCAAAACCAAAACCATCGCGCCCACCACAAACCTCGCAAGAAACAAACCCATCCACAATAGACAGACGCAAACCCAAAAACGGGGCCACGGCACCAGAAGAACCCGCCCAACCTAACCGAAGCCCCGGATGGAAACCCGACCGATCAATCCACCGAAACAGGCACTGTCAATATTTTATAAACAATCCAAACATCCAGAAGTCGAGCCAGAAGCCTCAACGACCCCAGACTGGCCTTCAGCAGAAAGGGACACCACGAAGCCCCCCCCCTCCCACAACTAAACAAAAACAGACCAGCACCCACCGGGACACCCACGACCTGCCCATACAACTAAGTACCAATTCCCATGCAAACACCGTCCATAGCAGAAAGGCGAGAGCCTCAAACACCCCCGGACATGGCCATAAAGTACAATTCCCATGCCCTTCAGAAGTGGAAAAAGCATCACCTACACCACACGCAAGACAGAGGGAGTCTTTCTTATGAAACGCCCACTCAGTCATATCAATAAGCCTTTCTTCTACAAGACCACGAGGAAGCGCAGCGTAAAAGGTAAAAAGATCACAAGCAGACAGACTTGAAGAACGAAAACGTCTGCACTTCACCCCATCCAAAACCCATTAGAATTTTCCACAGACCAAAACTGACTCCAATCCGACCCCTCAAAGACCCTGTCTCAATACCTCACCACACATCCCTCGACGGCAGCAAAACACGAAGCCCACAACCCGGGGAGCCCAGTGGCGACACAAGAGCTTGAATTTGTAATAAACCGCTCCTTGCATGGTCTTTTATGAAGTCCAGGCAGCCAAACACAACGCAGGAAGCCCGTCTTGGCCCTCTGCAACACAGACAGCAAACCTGGTGCCCGAATGACAAATGCGGCTATCAACTAAAGCCTTCCCCACAGGCTCCAGCACCACCAAGCCCCCGCCGAAAAGCGCAAACACAACACTGCCAGCGGCCCTATCTGCTGGAGCGAAAACAAACTTCCCATGAAACTCCCGAACACCCAGTCCAAGGCGACGCAAAGACGTCTAAGGTTCAGGAGGCAATAAGCCCGCATCCCGAGAAAAAAGAAATGCGTTTGTTCACCAGTTTCAGAACGCTAAGTGTCCACTCCCTAAGAGCCCCACGCTCAACATACTCTCGTTTACACCATCGATCACCAAACCCGTTCAAGGCAGCAGCGACTCCACCTTTACACCACAGAAATCAACCCTAGAAGGAAAGCGACACTTCGGTCCTGTAGAAATCACATAGCGTATCCTAGTATCAGGAATAATTTTCAAATTGCCAGTAATAATGTGACCAGCAGCAGGACAGCAACAGCAGCAGGACAGCACCCCGGTTGGTGATGTAAAGGCAAATCCAAGAGACTTCTACAGATCTATCAATAGCCAGTAAGCAATGTATCCCGCCCCTTAATAAATGAGGAGGGAACGGGGTTGCAGAATCAGACTCTGAAAGGGCAGAGGAACTAATTGGTCAGTTCAATGATGCGTTTTTTTATAAAACTGAGCTCAGGGAGGTTCCACTGACTGGAAGATCGACCGCTTCCATGGATAATATTGATGTGCCATCAGTAGAAGTGATCAAGTTACTTAAAGGCTTGGATCCATCTCAAGCTTTAAGACCTGATTAGGTCCATCCTAGAGGCCTGAAGGAACTAGCAAATGCGTTTGGCCCAGTTTCTGCACAGTTGTTCCTACAGTCTCCCCAAACGGGTGAAATCCCCAAAGAATGGCTCCTAGCGACATTTGTCCACTCTTCATAAAATGGAGATAGGGCCATTGCGCGTAATTATAGCTCGGCGTTTCCCTGACCTGTGTTCTGTGCGAATTGCTTGAACACATAGTCTGCTCAACATCATGGCCGACCTGAACGAACATAACCTTTTGTCAGACAGACAACATGCATTTAGGAAAAGGCATATTTGCGAGACACAGTTGAGCACGGTTATAAATGATTGGGTAAAACCCTGGACAAAGGGGGACAAGTGGAGACATTTATTCTGGATTTCGAGAAGGCTTTCATTAACTACTAAAATCAATAACCCTCGAGAATGTGAATTCCATTAAATACCTTTGTGTGAGAATCACATACGATTTGAGCTGAAATACATATATTAGCAACATATGTACTTAGGCCAGTAGAACGCTTAGTCTCCTGAGGTGAAATCTTCACCAGTGTCCTGAGGTTGTAAAAGAGGCAGCATATTAAGGACTTGTTCGCCCAATCTTGGAATATGGTAGTTGTATCTATGTTCCAAGTAAAGTGGTCCTTGATGAAGAAAACGAAAAAGTTCATAATAGAGCTGCTAGATTTGTAACAAGTAATTGCTGCTACGGAACTGGAAGCATGACTTGAATACCAGGAAAATCAAGATGGGAGTATTAATTTTCAAGAAAAGGAGAAGATACAGAAGGCTCATACTTTTATACAAATGTCTAAAGGGTGCTACCAGCAATCCAAACCATGACATAAGGCGTAAAAAATAACTGTGTTTCCATTACGAAAACACGCCTATACAAATACATTACAAACTTTACCGCCGGAAAAAAAAGAAATTTTTAAGATGAAACGTGTGATGTTTTTCTTATTTCTGCTCAAAATATAGTTTATGGGTACTCGTAAGAACCGCCTCATCAAGGCGGTTCTAACGAGTACTCACAATCTATACTTTAGAGCGGGAATAAGAAAAATAAGGTTTACCGCTGTAAACCCCAGTTTAACTATATAGAAGTGGGTTTCAAAGGGTTGAGAATTATATAGACGTGTTTTCATGATGCAACCAACCTGCTGACAAAAATATTTGGTCGGTAGGTAGAAGAAACTTCTTTTATTATTTTATATTTTCTCCCGGTGTCACAGGGTCGAGGTTGTATTTTTTTGTTTTGTTTTTGTTTTTTGTACATGCTTTTGTTAATAAAATTGTCATGTTGATACTTTCACTGTGTATCATAAATAATTTTACATGTTTTAAAAGTCAGCTCTGTATCTGGGAAGGTACTCAATGCCAAAAACTACAAAAATGTACTTAAATCGCGAAATTACTATGGGAAAATGCAAAGACAATATTAGGGTGGGTCGGGAAAAGAAAATGGCCGGGTCAGTGTTTATTTTTATTTTATTTCGTTCTTTTATTGATAAAAATAGATAATATCGCGAGCGAGTTCGACTTTCAAGGTCATGAACTCAAGGTCAAGGTTACTATGACTATTTTAGAGAATCTTTGTCGTCGCTCTAGCGCCAACATGTATTGATAGATTTTAATATAATTTCACACAAATGCTGGGTATGATAGTATCTTGAGTAAGTTTGACTCTCAGGGTCCTGGGGTCAAGGTAACTGTGGCTATTTTTAGAATAACTTTTTCATCACTGTAGCGGCTACATTTATTGATGAATTTTGTGATAACTGTTGTGATAACAGTATGATGTTACACTGATGAGTTAGGAAGCCTTACTAAACAAAAATAGTGTATACTGCGACAGAGGTAAAGGCGAAGATTATGGCCATGTAAAATCGATTTAAGCCCCCTAGTGGATTTCCATCCACTGACCGTTCCAAGGCGGTTCTTTTGTGGCGGTTTATTTATGTTGTTGTTTGTTACTTACTGTGTGTATCACTTGTGTCCTTTTATTTTGGATGGCCATTTGGCAATTTTGTGGGAAAGTAACTGTCCTTATGGCCTCCCTTTGTTTTGGTTTCCATTATGGTCTGGTCGCTTCTTGTTTGTGTTTCTTTCCCTTTGGTATCTTTGATGGGTGGAGTAAGTTAACTGTATCGATTTCTGATCTTTGTTTTACTTCTACTTTGATGGGTGGAGTAAGTGAATTGTATCGATTCCTGATCTTTGTTTTACTTCTACTTTACACAAATGTTAGAAATCATAATATCTCGAGTGAGTTCGTCTTTCAAGGTCATTGCCTCAAGGTCAAGGTCACTGTCTTTGGCTTTTATCAGAAAAACTTTGTCATGACTCTAGTGCCTATATTTTTTGATGGATTTGATATATCGCACACAACTTTTGCAAATGATAATATCTTGAGCGAGATAGACTTTCAAGATCATAGCCTTTAAGTCAAGGTCACTCTGGCTATTTCTAGGAAAACATTTTCAGCGTCCTATAACTTCACACTGATGTTGAGTATGATAATATCTCGAGCGAGTTTGTCTTTCAGGTCACACCCCCTCCCAGTGAACTACTTTTCACTGACCGTTCCAATGCTGTTCTTCTATCGCGGTTTATTGTTATAGTACGTCTTTGAATGTGTGTATGGCTTATATGTTTTTGTTTTGGATAGCCAGTTGGCCATTTTGTGGGAAAGTAATTGTCCTTTTGGCTTTCCGCTGTTTATGTTTCTATTAGGGTCTAGTTAGTACATGTTTGTATTTCTTTCCCTTTCGTGTCTTTAGTGTCTCTGATGTGAGGTGTGGGTTGTATCAATTCCTGATCTTATCCTTCACTTCTCTCTCTTTTGCAATTTTATAAACTCCGGAGTTGAAGCCCCAAGTACGCTTACTACTGACCCTTCCAATGCGGTCGTTCTTTTGCAGTGTCCTTTACAGTGTCTTATTTGTTAATTTGCTTTGTGCCGTTGTTCCATGTTTCATCTGTTTTTATGCGTGCAACCATTACACCTACGTTCTATAGGTGACTTGAGATGGCTGTGTTCTGTGATTGTGGCCTTTCCTGATTGACCTTTTCTTACTAGTTTAATTATAGCTCTAAATATAGATTGTGGGTAAACGTTAGAACGCCTCATGGAAAAATAAGGTTTACCCCTTAAAACCCCAGTTTCACTATATAAAATTGGGGTAATACGAACTTATTACCTCCTAAACCTAAGACGTCTTTACGTCAACTTAAACTAGGTGTTCAAGAATTTCATAGGAAGTTTGTTTTGGCTCCAGCCGATAAGGCCGCTAACAATGTGGTCGCTGTTTGACGGCTTCATTATGTTAACACTCTTCAGCAAGAACTCGGTGGTACTAAGGCCTATGAACTTCAGCCTTTAGCTGTAGAGAGGGCTTTAGTTGATGACCACATTTGTCATTCAGCCACCAAGTTTGCTGTCTGTGTTACAGAAGGCCAAGACAAACTTCCTACGTTATATTGGTTACCTAAACTTCATAAAAGACCATACAAAGCACGATTTACTGCAAACTCAAGCTCTTGTACCACCACTTAATGCTCCAAATTGTTAACTTCATGTTTTACTGCTATAAAAAACATGTGATGAAATATTGCGATCTTCGAAAGATCAGGTAGAAATCTGGTTTGGTCTATAAAAAATTCTAATGAAGTTTTAAATAAATTGAAATCCAGGCGTTTTCGTGCTTCAAGTCTGTCTACTTATGATTTTTCTACCCTTTACACTACACTTCCTCATAATCTTATAAAAGAAAAACTAAATGATTTAATTGAATGGACATTTCTTGGGGAAGACACCCTCTATCTTGCATGTAATGTAAGAAATGCTTTTGTCACTTCTGAAGAGCATAAAAGTTATACTTTGTGGTCATGTCAGAAAGTGTGTAAAGCTCTCGCCTTTCTACTTGACAATTTTTACATAATATTTGGTACTAAGTTTTTTACCCACCACTTTTTTACCGTTCTAAGTTTTTTTAGACAAGTTGTGGGTATTCCGATGGGTACTAATGCGCACCACTTGTGGCTGATCTGTTTTTGTTTTGTTTTGAGAGAGACTTCATGATGTCCCTTTCTGCTGAAAACCAGTCTGAAATCATTGAAGCTTTTAGCTCCAGTTCTAGATATTTACGACCTGAAAGCCGTAACAAAGGAAAGATGCATAGCCTGAAAAAATCCCCGCCTATGGTGGGATTCGAACCCGGGCCGCTCGGGTGACAGTCCACTGCTCTTACCCCTGAGCCAAAGAGTCGACTCCCTGACGCAGTTGTCAGAGAGTGGTTATAAACCTAGAAGCTATGCATATGATCTACCAAGGTAGATAATGGAAGGGAGGTAACACACCCCCTCTTCAAGGAAGTCATCATTTATGATGACGTGAAGGATACCAACTTCGGCACAAGCCAATTCTGGCATTTCGGACGAGCCCCCATCTTACGATCTGAAAGCCGTAACAAAGGAAAGATGCATAGCCTGAAAAAATCCCCGCCTATGGTGGGATTCGAACCCGGGCCGCTCGGGTGACAGTCCACTGCTCTTACCCCTGAGCCAAAGAGTCGACTCCCTGACGCAGTTGTCAGAGAGTGGTTATAAACCTAGAAGCTATGCATATGATCTACCAAGGTAGATAATGGAAGGGAGGTAACAGGATGATTTATTAAATATTGGTAATACCTATTTCGATGGTTTGATCAGTCAGATTTACCCCACCCCCTACCCCCCAAGAACTTCAGTTAAATAAAGCAAATTCTTCTGATACCGAGGCCCCGTTTTTGGAATTACATCTACCTATTGTAGATGGATTTGTTTCATGCAAAACTTATAATAAACGCGGTGATTTTGTAATTTTGAGATTGTCAGTTTTCCTTTTTGGGTGGTGATGTTCTTCGTGCGCCATCCTATGGCGTATTTTTTTCGCAATTAATTCGATTTTCCAGAGTGTGTAGTCATGTAACTGACTTCAACACTCGTAATAAATTGTTAACGGCTAAACTTCTTATTCAGGGTTATCGGTATCATAAACTACGCAAAGCCTTTTCAAAATTTTATAGACGTCATTCTGATTTAATTTCAAAATTCAATATTGGACTTAAATCTCTTCTGCAATACGGTCTATCGGAACCTGAATTATGGTGACTTAGTATATAAATTCAGAAAAATATATAACCGCAATGCCTTCAGCACCCAATTTCGTAAAATCATTCCTCGATATAAAAAGATTGGGTACAACATAAATGTTATACGACAGACTGCATGCATGGTAGTTAACCCAATCAGGGTTGACAATTTTGCTTCCCTCTTAAATTGCACGCCGGTGAATCAGCCCTTAGATTCTATGTCGGTTCCAACGTAAAGGCTTATTGAGAATTAGAGAGATCTAATTCAAGGTAATGTTGGTTGGAGCTTGATACTCTGTCTCTGGTCGGGCCCATCGGAGTCTAACTGTCGGTTTTCTTTTGCTCCAGCATTTCAGTGGTTTCTTGCTGTCGAGTCCTTACCGTTGTGTCATCTTTATTTGTGTTTACGGTGATGTTGCACTGATGACTTAGGAGGCCTTCATGCGGACTGAACAAATTATTTGTCTTAATCGCGACGGAAGTAAGGTCGAGGATTGTGGCCACGTAAAATCGATTTAAGCCCCCAAGTGAAAATCGTTTCCGCTGACCGTTCCAAGGCGGTTCTTCTGTCGCGGTTTATTTTTGTTATGTTTTTCTTTGGGTGTTTGTGTCGCTTATGTTATTTTATTTTGGATAGCCTATTGGTCAGTTTGTGGGAAACTAACTGTCCTTTTGGCTTTCCACTGTTGGTGTTTCCATTAGGGTTTGTTGTTTCATGTTTGTGTGTCTTTACCTTTGGTGTCTCTGATGGGAGCTGTGGGTTGATTGTATCGATGCCTGATCATTGCTTCCACTTCTATTGTTCAAGGGGGTCAACATTATAAAGGCGTGTTTTCGTGGTGTTGAGTTTTTTTCCTGTAAAGTGTCTTTGTTGGAAAGTGTAAGGTTATTGTATCGATACTTGATCATTGCTTTCACTTGCATTTAATATGCGTATCTGTTCTAATTTATTTTAGTTCAAGTGAAGGCATTGATCAGGAATAGATACAATTAACCAACAGCTCCCATCAGAGACTCGATTTTGATTTTAGTTGTAACGTCCCCGTCAACACTGTACAGGTCATTTTGGAGACATTGCTTCCAATTTTGTGGCCAAATGGAAGCTTCAAAATTATTTGACTCATTCCGGATTTTATCAAACGCGCGCGCGAGAGGCATTAGTTGTTTAACCACTGCTACCCATAACACATGGGTTGAGTGTGGCAGTGACATAACATGTCTTGACCAAGGACACACCTCGCCTCCGGAGGCCGTATTCGAACCCACAACCTCTCGATCAAAAGTTGACGGCGCTAACCACTGAGCGATCGAGGCTTCTCCGGCGTTGATCACTCAGTTGATATTTAACCGACAGAAAGCGGCGGTTTCTTTGCAGCTATTGATATATTTACTGAAATTGTTTGTTGGTGTATGCTTTGTATGTTATGTGTGCCTTAATGTCACCAACTCTTCCTCTCATTTGTTGCCATGTGATGTGTGCTTTTATACCTCGTGTCATGTCCTGACAAAACTTTTCTTGAATTTTTACCATTACGATAACACACCCGTACGACATAGTGCATTTTTCACATCTCCAGAATGGCTACTTTTCTGATGAAAATCCTTGATATTTTTGTCATAAATGTTCAAAACATAGGTTGAGGGTGTTCGTTAGAACCGCCTCAGTGAGGCGGTTCTAACGAGTACCCACAACCTACTCGTATGTCTTGGAGCAGAAATAAGAACAATAATGTATATACCCCCGTAAACCCCAGTTTTTCTCTATATAAAGTAGGGTTTAGGGGGGGGGGGTCTTCAATTTACGAACATGTTCACGTGATGTAATCGCATAAATTATCTCAGACACTTACTCCACAGTAGGAGGCACCTGTTCCTTTAAGCAGCACACACTGTTCATCTAAACTGTACATCTCTCCTGCTAATTGATCCGTGAACTGGGCGTACTCGTCTTCATCGTAGATTATAGCGCGATCAAGTGTACAATCATTTGCCTCACTATGAATAAAAAATGATAAGTACGAGATGATGTAATGAGTACATATACAGCCGTAAGGTGATATAATACTGCGAACAGATTTTGTTCTAATCATCACGAAAACACGCCTATATAATTCTGACTCCCCTGAACCGCACTTTTATATAGTAAAACTTGGGTTTACAGGGGAAAGCCTTATTCTTCTTATTTCTGCTCTAAAATATAGCTTGTGGGTACTCGTTAGAACCGTCTCGATGTAGCGGTTCTAACGTGTACACACAATCTATACTTGGAACAGAAATAAGAAAATATCACAATTTTTCATCTAAAAATTGTCATTATTTCGGCGGTAAAACTGCCAATGTTTTTGTATAGGCATGTTTTCGTAATGTCTAGCGGGCCACTGAATTAAAGCAGAAACAACGACGTAGTCAAAGAAAAGAAATTTACTTTTTTGTTCTTAATAAAAAACATGTATAGGGAGTCAAATTTAACATGTCTTTGTTAGTGTAGTTTCCGGACTTGTTCATTATTCAAAAACCCTTATTTCTAACATTGGCAGAAAAAGAAATAATATCAGCTGTCACATAAAAAAAACACTAAAACCAGGGACATGGGAATCAGACTCAACATTAATCAACGCTAGAAAGCCTTCTCTTGTATTACGGTGGTCAGCAGGCTCATAAATCAGCCAAACGGTTAATCAGTCTGCACGTATCTTACAGTTCTTGTATTTTACCGCCGGTTGAATACTTGCAAACCGCTTAGATGGTCTACGACGGCTCAGGCAAATTGGTCCGAGTTAAGCGTTTTTGAATGTTAACCCTTGTCCTGCTGAATGTTCTAATCTGCCACGCCCACTACCGATTATAAACCAATCAGATTACTTGATGCAAAAATAATTGCAACAAATGCACAATCTCAATGACAAACAATTTAGATCCTGATCAGATGGCTTCGACAGAAGCCATCTGATCTGGATCTTCATTGTTTGGAAAAAAGGCACATCCGGGCTCTGCAAGATAAGGGTTAACTATAATGGTTTCTTTGGGCAGAAGGGCTTGTGTTGTCATTTCACCTCACTGTTGGGGAAAAGTTCCATAGGAACAGGAAACAACACATCCCAAATGACCCAAATAGTATTGACGCGGACGCAAAACCTCAACACAAACATACAGATATTACAACAAAATAGACGTGAAGGCAATGATCAGGAATCGATAAATTAACCTACAGCTCCCATCAGAGACAGCAAAGGGAAAGAAGCACAAACATTAAACAACTAGACCCTAATGGAAACATCAATAGCGGAAAGCCAAAAGGACAGTTACTTTCCCACAAAATGGCCAGTTGGCTATCCAATCCAAAATAAAAGTTTGTTTTGTTGGATCGAATACATGTTATTTGGGCCTCAAATATAGCTGTTTTCGCTTACCCGACCGACCAAGATTTTCCTGCTGACCCTGCGATTTTTATTGCTATCCAGAAATCAAAGCGCCAAAGGCACTGAAATGACAGATTCTATGAGAAAATCAAAACACTGTGAAAACTTACAGACAACCTTTCTAAAAAGATCTTAAAATTTAGAAAAGTAGTTCTGCAAATTCCATTGTATGATATGTTTGTAGATGTCTATACACCGGTGGTATCATGAAATTCCATTCGATGTTTCAAAATTTTGGAAATAAACTATTTACGTTTTCAAAACCAAACATTAAAATTCAAGTTGTTTTAACAATGCTACTGTCAATTAGTAACATTTTTGTCTGGTCGGTTGTGGATACCTCCCCACAAAAGATACTCTATTTTTCACAAAGAGATCGAAGGAGAAAGGCTGGTAAGTCCAGTACATAAATTCCATAAGCTTGAAGACATTTTTGAGTAAGAACAGCACTATAAACCCGCGCGTGATCCTGCTGGATTAGATATACCGGATTGAGCGTAAAAAAATAAATGGAACCACGTGAGGCCGACGCACTTAATTGATGTAACGTCTCGCTGTTCAGTTAACGTCTCAGCCATGATCTTGAATGTTCTTAATGTCGCTAGCTACATGCAATGGCTCGACATACCATTTCGCTTATTCCATCCGATATGTAATGCTCTATTACGCACGCGTCGCCTCGGCATACCTTACACCTATATGTCTAAACACCCCGAAACGACAATCGGCGTGATTCACGCTGAAGTGCGATGTGTCACTGAAACGCATATCACGCGAGTCGCTTAGACGCCAATATACATGTATGTATTCCATGCACCAGCGTAAGTGTTCCGTACTGTGTCGACTTCTTGATTTTGGTCACGAAAGGGACGTCTAGCTCTCAAAAGTGCATCGCATAAGGGCGAAGAACTGTATCAGTGCTTATTAGTCGGTAGTTGAAACCCTTTGTTTATCTACAGGTACAGTGTAGCAGATGCCGGCGGAAATCTTCTTCGCATATGCGTCTGTCGGATGAATCGATCTTGACGTACTGACGTCGATCTTCCGCTACGTCGACGGCCACTAGCGTCTTCTGTTGATAGTAAGATGTCGCTCCAACAGACAAATAGATCACACACATGTGGCACCCAAAATCAGAGTCAACGCCATCCGCTTTCCGACCAGCTTCTAACTGTCCATTAGAAGCCTCCGTGGTGTAGTGGTTATGCTACTCGCCTTGTAAACCAGGGATCGCAGGATCGATCCCGGACTTCTCCAGACTTTCGGATGTGTCTTTAAACCGAGGTATCGTCTCCGTATGACCTTAGCTGTTTGTGGGACGTAAAACTCAAACACTCACTCACTTACTCTTTCTGTCCAGGGTTTAATGAAAAATGTTGCAATACGTTCTCACTTGATGCTTTTTGAGAACAAAATATAATTTCTTCTTTTCTAGGCACGACCTTACATCACACATCAAAAGTTTGATCCTGAACATGTGGTTTCTATCAGTGCTGGTGTGAAGGTGGTACACAGGATCGTTGGCCTCTAACCATCGGGGCTTAAAGAAATAGATGGGCTGCATGATGCTTCCACGCAGAGCTGAAACCGACCCGCACACGAGTACCGGTAATCTGCTTAGAGGATCTAAGCCTGCCCAGGCAAAGCGGTGCGAGTCGGACTGTCCATGCATAAAAACCCTATTGATTTCATTGGGCGGCAGGGCTTGGGATGTCATTTCATCTCAGTGTCGGGTAAAAGTCCCACAAAATTGGAAGCAACGTCTCCAAAATGACCTATACAGTGTTGACGGGGAGGTTAAATCTCAAAACAAACAAAACAAAACACAGGATCGTGGCCGGACTGGTAACCATACGTCACGGTTGATTGATTTAACCTTTTTAGCTTAAGGGCATGGTGCCTAAGCGACAGCGCGTTGTAATCATGCAATTATTTTGTTTCAGAATCAAAACACCGAAAGTGTTGGTGGGATGTAGGTTGGGGTAAAAGTCCTGGGCTGAGATTAAACTGTTTGATTTAACTCTGAAATTCCAAACGAATAGTGAAGATTTTGATAAGAAGCGCATTCTGCAGCGTCCGAACTTGGTCTACACTGTTTGCCAAACTCAACCTATGATTCCAGGAAGACCCTCTTCAGTCTTATGGAATACCCTGATCTCACTGCGGCTATTTTCTGCAAGATAAAGGTTATTCTGAGAAGTCAGTGATAGTCACGTAGACGTTAGCTCTGAATCGCTTTTTTATTAGTAACTTCGGTCGAATGCCAAACAATCAACCCAAACATAGCCGGGTCGTTTGTCAGTCTTGGGTACATGTAAGTGTTATCTGTAAAATCTGCACTTGAATAAAATGTTCGGTCTGGCAAACAATGTAGACTAAGATCAAACGCCACAGAACACGGTGCTGATCTTGTTCTACATTTTTTTGCATCAGTTACTAACATCTTAAGTTTAAACGGATCAGTCCAAGTCCTCTGTCATGACCAGCCTGCATTTAGAGACAATCGGCATGAGTGTTGTCAGTGCTTTAATTTATTCACTGCCTTGAGTTTCTTGAGTGTACTCTTCTATCACTGAAGTTGGGCTCGTCCATTCTGCTAAATATGGCACCTAGAATTATATCACAGGACCTACACTGTTTGCATAGGTATCTGTACCACATTCCAGGGTTGAAAGGGACAACCTTTCTCGCAAAGTCTGATATACACCTAGTTGTAACTGACCTAGACTTGACCTCGAATATCGGAAAACCCAGTAATATTCTGGTCTGCAGCTGACCGGCTGGTCTTTAAGGATTAAATATTAACAGCACTGTTAGAAAACAGTGTAAAACCTCAGCAGACGTCTGAGCAGACGCCGCTTTGATCTGGGTATACAGTCTCGCATGATGCAGCAGATTCATATGAAATGCTGAATCTATTCTCCGAAAAGGTAAGATAAAATCGTCAAGTTGTCTGTTTCAAAAGTTTGTATTGCGATTATAGGATGTACAATTTTGATAACTGCGCCAAACCGGACTACATTTTGTGCGGACTCATATTTCTTTGTCGGTGAAAGCCGGAAGAAAGTCGTGAGAAAGCCGGAACTACTTTACAACACGCAGGATAGCTAGAAACGACAGATTGAATATGTCATTAAAAAACAATACCAACCGACCTTCATACGTTCTAGCACTTTTGATGAAAATTCACAAAACTGTCAAATTAGCAGAATTAATAATTGAAACCCTGTTCTGTTGCTTCCGTGATGCTTTAAGCCTCATTATTTGAGTGTTTCACGGTAATATAATTAGAATTCAGCCTTTTTTCCATCAAAATTAAAGGAGACCTTCATGCGGGCTGAACACATTACTTATCTAAACCGCGACGGAAGTAAGGGCGAGGATTGTGGCCAAGCAAAATCGATTTAACCCGCCACCCCACCACCCCCAGTGGAATTCGTTTCACTGACCGTTCCAATGCGGTGCTTTTGTCGCGGTTTAGTTTTGTTATGGTTTGTCTTTGAGTGTTGTATCGCTTATATTATTTTGTTTTGGATAGCCAGTTGGCCATTTTGTGGGAAAGTAACTGTCCTTTTGGTTTTCCGCTGTTGATACTTCCATTAGGGTCTGTATTTTCGTGTTTGTGTTTCTTTCCCTTTGGTGTCTCTGATGGGAGCTGTGGGTTAATTGTATCGTCTCCTGATCATTGCCTTAACTTCTATTTAGACAAAAATAAAAAAGCGACCTACAGACCAGCTACCGGTAATAACCCATATTTTATTTTTCTCCGCGGTAATAGGCTTTTTTTTATCGGAGAACAAGCGAGAAATTTCTCCGAGAAGAAAAAAAATTCGCGTTTCAAAGCGATTAATTTCTCCGCGAAACGCCGCGAAATTTCTCCGCGAACATCGCTTTTTCTAGGAGAAAGCCAATTAGTACAGGTGAAGTCGTTCACGGTGTTTCTCTGCGAAATCTGCCTATACCTACATGTATATTTGTTCATGTGCATGTATTGTTTTCATGCATTAAAATTTGGTACACAAAGTTTGAAGCATATGACGAAATGCATGTTTTTTGTACAAAGATCGACAACTCTAGCGATCGTGAAGTATGATTTTGATCCGGTTGGAATCATAATGATTTGCATCTTAATTACTTTACAACGCAGTATGAACATGATGAATGTTTTCTGTATTCCTTTTTTTGTAAACGCTTTATAAATTGAAAACTGTTGATTTTCTATTGGTTCACCATATTAGGAGTACTTTATTTTTTCTCAAGTAAATACTTTAGAAAAATCAAACTCAATGTATATTATAACGGGGATCCTGCTTGTACATGTATGTGTGGGCGCTAGTCTCACTCTACATTTTGGTTGATCTTTTTCTTACACTGCGAGTAATTAAACATCACTGATGCTTGCACTAAAGCTCACATGTAGCTCGAGTGAGAGATCTAATGTTTAAGAGTAGGCCACGGAGGTCCGCTTGTGTTTATTGCCTTTACAATTCAATTTTGCTCATACATGTGCATTGACCCATTTCAGACTGGAAACCCCTAAACGGGTACCGTGGCAAACAGTGCAGGCCCAGATCAGACGCCACAGAACGCGGCGTCTGTTCAGGGCCTACACTGTTTGCAAAACGTTCGGCCATTTTCTTAATAAATTTTTAAGAAAACACAACCTGAAATCCCTAAATTTTGAAATGGACTCATGCTCTTTATATAAGGAGGAAGATTCCATTTGGTACAAAAAAGGTTAATATGGGGAAATTGCGCGGCAAGAATTCCAAGGCTGTATATAAGTCTGATCTCTAACTTGGAGCAGAACTACAAAATTCTCCAAGATAATCAGGGAAGTTTGTACAGACATGCAACCTGGGTATCTTGTTAAGTCTACTGTACACCCCGAATGCAACTGGCCCCCGTGTCCTAATGGGTAAGAGCGCTGGCTCTTAACCCATTCAGTACCAGAAACCCCTAAAGGGGTACCTTGGCAAACAGTGCAGGCCCAAATAAGACACCGCAGAACACAGCGTCTGATCAGGGCCTACACTGTTTGCAAAACGTTAAGCCATTTCCCAAACTAAATTTTTAAGAAAAAACAACCTGACACCCCTAAGTTGCAAAATGGACTCCTGTATATATAAGGAGGAAGATTCCATTTGGTACAAAAAGGGTTAATCATCGGGTCATTAGGTCTCTCCGCTGTGGTTTGCGCCTCGCTCGGGCCACATATGCGACGACAAGATCTGCAACAGAAGGTGGTCTTACTCCGGTTTTAGCTCAACTCTGATTATTTCGAAATAATTGAAATAATCTTGAAAGTGCCGTAAATCCACTAAACACCCCGAGGATTACGGGCATCCTTAACGCATATTTATTAGCTACTATCTACTACCCAATGAAACCGATAATGTTTATAAGCATTGACGGTCCGAATCGCACCACTTTGCCTGGGCAGGCTTAGATCCTGTAAGCTGTTGACCAGTACTCGCATGCGGGTCGGTTTCAGCTCTGCGTGGAAGCATCATGCAGCCCATCTATTTCATCAAGCTGAGTTTTTTGTAAATGTCACACATCTTTATTGTGTTAATAACCTACATGTACGACTCATTATGAGAACTCTCCTATTTAAATATATTGTACAATTTTACCACTAAAAACGGAAAATTTTCGGATAAAAATTCTGGCATTTTTTATATATTTCTGCTCAAGATTTTGGGTACACTTTAAAACGACTCGGCGAGGCGGTTCTAACGAGTACCCACAATCTAAGTAGGCAGAAATTAGATAAATTATATATACCCCTGTAAACCCCAGTTAAAAGTGGGGTAAAAGCGGGTAACAGATAAATAGGCGTGATGTGAATAAAAGTTGTCATGAGACTTTTAAAAAGGGATGATACAAAGGAGAAATAAATTACTAAAATGAAATTGTGTAACATGAAAGAATAGTTGATTATGATCTAACAATGACTACCATTTGCTTTCGTTTACAAAAACAACGCCAAACAAACTAAGAAATAATAATGAGCCGAAATTTCAAGTAAGTCCAGTTGTATTTTTTTTCTCCGCGAATCGCGGGTAATTTCATTTTCCATGAAAGCAATCGGTCAAAATTTTCGCCGAGAATCTCCGAGAATTTTCTCCGCGAAACCGGGAGAAATCAGCGAGATATTTCTCGCTCATTTTATCTTTTCTTGCTATTTTGCGGAGAAAATAGCCGATTTCGCGTTTGGCGGTTTCTCCACGAAACAAAAAAAATGGGTTATTACCGGTAGCTGGTCTGTACCGACCCTTACCCTTTGTTGGCGTCATTATGATAACACACCCGTGCGACATAGTGCATTTTCCACAGCCCTGAAATGGCTACTTTTCTGAAGAAAATCCGTGACTTTTTTCTTATAAAAACTGCAAACATGGGTGGTGGGTTCTCGTTAGAATCGCCTCATTGAGGCGGTTCTAACGAGTACCCACAACCTATGACTCGTCAACCTATGTCTTGGAGCAGAAATCAGAAAAATAATGTATACCCCCGTAAACCCCGGTTTTCTCTATAAGAAGTTGGGTTTAGGGGGTCTGGTCTTCATTTCACGGTCGTGTTCACGTGTTGTGTTAGCGGAAACACAGCTTTTCAGGCTTTATACCAGCCTGAAATACTTTCTGCGCTCTCCAGCTTTACACAGAACTATAGTAGTCGCAGATAAGATTGACAAGGCGGAGCTATTCAGATGCTGTCATGTCAATATATGTCAAATTGGCTGAGTCCACCAGAAGATTCGGTAGAGTGCATTTTGCACGCTTTCTGCAAGCGGACGAAATGGTCATATACGCCACTGCTATGCTTGTGTAACCGTTGAATTCACACAATCGGGTGACTTGATTTACCTTTTTGTTAATGGATTATTCCTAAGGCAGGCACAAACGATAGCTCCGCCTAGTCAATCTTATCTGCGACTACTATAACTATAATTGAAATAAGACTATTGTTTCAGTCGTTAAATCGTCAAAAAAGCAAAATATCCGTTCAGCGTAGACTTGGTGTACACACTCAATCTCTATCACACCTCTGTCTCAAAGTCGGCATGTTTGGTCAACAGAAAAGCATTAAACAGAAGCGATGACTTTGGTGTGGCTGAGTGGGTTTGTCTTTGGTTGAAACTGGTTTGTGCGCGTATATTTAAAAGTACAGAACAATTCCGCTATTAAGAACACATAAAATTAAGACTAAACTCCGTTCAGAAAAACTGAATCGTCCATTTTTTCGTTTCTCGCTTTTAATACTCATTTTAGCCCATACATCACTATGGAAAAGTTTTAGACCTGACCCATCGCCGACTTCTCCAGCAAGTCGCATGCCTCTGTGACAGTCAGGAAAGGCCGTGATTATTTGGAGAAAATTGCAAAACAAAGAAATGAGACCACAGACTTAGTCTGTTTGACGGTGATTTGCAGGTGAAATAATAAATATTCAAATTCATGTGACGCACTATATAAATAGATATTCAATTTCATTCGAATGGCTCGATAGAAGCTCACTAGGGTCGGGGAGCCTCTAACAAGGTCTTTCTCTTGTATACGTTTTCTTAGTAATTTCGTCCGCCTGTCCTTAGGTTAGCCATTTTAACTCTTATCATGCTGTTCGCGACAACCCCTATCTTTGGAAACAGTGTAGATCCAGATCAGATGGCTTCTGAAGAACTTGTAGGAATAAATTACATCGAGTAATCCGATTGGTTCAAAGTCAGAGATGGGTGTGGCTTAACTGAATATTCAGCAAGAGAAGGGTTAAAATTGCGTTCGGTAACAAATTCGGACGAGAGGAAAAGAACGTTTGTTTACGTAGTCTGGGTGAAAAGATCAAAATGGCGACTACGAGCATGTATGGTAAAACACTTTGAAACTCCTCTGTCCTGAAACCAAACTGTCAGCGGCATTGAAACTTGGTATGCAGCATTAACGTTGTGACCCTGCAAAGATTCGTTTTCAAATGAAGATCCGAGACTGATCCTAAACTTGTTTACACAGAGGTTACGTAGGAGGTAAAGTGTTTGTGAGGGTGCTGTTTAGCTTTCTGCTGCTCTAGATTCAGTTGGGCAATGAACTGGTGTGCTTGCAGCAGATAATGGATGGGTGCTGTATTTCTCATTTGATTTAATGTGTAAGTGTGCGTGCGTGCGTGCGGGTGTGTGTCGCGCACAAGGCCCAGAACGGTTCCTTCAGTATGTAGTTCTCAGACGTCAAAGGTAGAAAAAGCTTTTTCTAGTGCCTGGATGTTTTCGTTTTCCCTTTTTGTCCCCCATGTAGTCGAATGTGACTTTAGTAACGTGTTCGTCCGTCCGTCCGTCCCTCTGTAGACACAATCTTGTCTCCACAACTCATCCTACATTTTTCAAGGGATTTTGATGAAACTTTCCAGTTAATGTTCCCATGACCTGAAGCTGATCATATTTTATCGAGGTCATGCTCGACTGATTTTTACCAAAGTTATGGGCCTTTGTCAGTTTTAGCCATTTTATCAACAGAAGTTCTTGTCTCCGCAACTCTTCCTATAGTTTTCAGGGGATTTTGATGAGACTTTTCAGTTATTGTTCCCATGACCCGAAGATGATCATATTGCATCGATGTCATGCTTGACTGATTTTTGTCCGAGTTATGCTCCTTTGTCAGTTTTTAGCCATTTAATCAACAGAAATTCTTGCGTCCGCAACTCCAAAAACATGGTTTACGGCATATATGTTATAGACATATACACATACTGACATTTCAAACGTCGGCCTTTTATTCATTATATGTGCATGGGCTTTTAAAACTGACACTGTAGAAATGGAAACCATCATAAGACAATGTGTCGCGCGCAAGAATCAGGTCTGTACCCCAAGGTCAAGGTTAAATGTCAAAACGGCCTTTTCCGTGTCCGGTCAGTGACTTCTTTTTAAATGGACTTTTGAAATTACTTGGCAGTAATGTAAACCATCATAAGACGATGCGTCGGGCGCAAGACCAATGCCAGTACCTCAGAGGTCAAAGACATAACTAGAGGTCTAATTTAATAATAAAAACAAATTTTGATTGGCTGTTTTGAATCTCGTCAAAAACTTTTTTATTTCTAGATGGGTTTTGAAATTAATTGGCAGAAATGTAACCCAATATGATAACATGTGCTGCTTGCAAAACCAAGGTCTGTATCTTTCAGGTCAAGGTCATACTTAGAAGACCTAAACTGAAAAAAAATGGTCTTTCTTCGTGTCCAGTCAAAAACTTTCTTATTCCTGGATGGATTTTAATTTCACTTTGCAGAAATGTTTACTATCATCCGAAGATTTGCGTTTGCAAGGCCTAGATGGATGCCAGCAATTTCAAGGTCATCTTTAGAGATCAAATGTCGAAAACTTTTTGAGTCCCATGCAGCCATAACTTTTGTAATCCTGAATTACTTTTGAAATCATTTGGCAGAAATGTTAATCATCATCAGATGATGTGTCATGTTTAAAAGACAGGTCCGTAGCTCAAAGGTGAGGTGAAACCATTTTCCTCATATAGTCTATTACATAACACTCACTTCTGTACCCCATGCTATATGGTGGGGGTATCCGTGTCCTATGGACGCATTTCTAGTTTCTTTCTTTCCTTTATTCCATCTTTTGTTCTTTTGATGGCGCCTCTCTTATTGTCAGATATTATCAAGGGGACCTCACTAAGTACTGGTAATTGGTCAGCCCGACGTGGCCTTAACTGTTGACTAGGGTGTAAAACCACAACACATTACACATACAGGGTAGCAGCCACTGTCTAAACAAATTAATTATCACATACGTATTGTAATTTGTAAATATATATTTTCTTTTGTGATTGGCTGTTAAATTGAACATCCATCTCGGAAACAAGTTGATGGTTCAGCATGTAAGGAACAAAAGAATACAGAGAGAGAGAGAGAGAGAGAGAGAGAGAGAGAGAGAGAGAGAGAGAGAGAGAGAGAGAGAGGGGGGGATCTATGTGGAATGTATGAGGGAGGCAAACAGGAAAACTTCAGTGACACGCCGCGGTTCCACTTCTGAGTCGAACCTGGCAAATATATTTAGGATAACTTTGTAACATTTTTTCTAGGATTATATATAGCGTGATAGTATGTAATCGTTAGACGACTTTAAAGGGTTCACAAACACGCTTTCATATGCAATTTATTCCAAGACCGTAAAACAAAAAATTGTAAATGATTATCACTTCTTTGAATCTGAGAAAAAAGTAGCGCTTGGGTATTCACAGGTCTGTTGATAGATATATTTGTTTGTTTATGTTGGAGTTTAACAAACCAGTAAACACAATTTTAGGTCATTTTTAGCCGTTCAGTTTACCTATCCACACTCTTCCTGGGCATTTTTATAAGTAAGCAGTTAACCAGTACAGTGTAAATATCGCGAAAAACTGATAACTGCCTTTCTTGAAACAGCATGACAGCATGACTGTAGACAATATTTCATTATTAATCTCCACGAAAGAATGTTGCCAACCCCGGCAGGTATCGAACCCGCGTCCTCCTAATCACCAGTCAGACGCGCGTCCGACTGAGCTACCGAGGCCGGCGGTCTGTTGATAGAACTGTTTCAGCTCATACGCAATGTGTTTGCCAGTCCTATATATTGGGATGTGCTGTCAACAGTGGTCAATAAGAATGATATCGATATCAGACGTGGTGTCACAGATAATAATTTTCCATGAAGTGCTCGTACGAATAAAACATAGACGCCCTCATAATTTACAAGAGCAGTAACCACTTCTATATATGGTTTAAAGGGTGTGCCGAACCTGTCAGAATGTCTTAGTCTGTGAAAGAAAATTTAGATTTTGCAGTTTACAAATAAACAAAGCCTTTCCTGACCGACTCAGAGGCATGCGACTTGCTGGAGAAGTCGGCGGAGGGTCAGGTCTAAAACTTTTCCCTAATGATGTATTTGCTAAATGAGTATTAAACGCGAGAAACGAAAATAATCGATGATTCAGATTATCTGAAAGGAATTTAAATCTGCTTTTAAAAGCTTAATAAGAATGTTTCGGTCCTTACCGTTAGCTCCCGACCATCGGGGCTTAAAGAAATATATGGCCTGCACGATGCTTCCACGATGTTAAATCCGACCCGCACACGACTACTGGTAAACCGCTTAGAGGATCTAAGCCTGTCCAGGCAAAGCGGTGCGAGTCGGACCGTCCATGCTTATAAACACTATTGGTTTCATTGGGCGACAGGGCTGGAGATATCATTTCATCTCAACGTCGGGTAACAGTCCCACAAAATTCAAAGGAACTTCTTCAAAATGACCTTTACAGTGTTGACGGGGACGTTAAAGGCATTTATTCTTGATTATTGAAGGCAGTCATTTCATTACATAATATTATGTAGCCCTCAGTGCTGACTGAAGAGAAGTCCTCTGTCTTCAACAGGTAAGGGGCCTCCCTGGGGAAAATCAATAATTTACAAACTGCTGACTATAGTATACATTATTGATGTTCCCCTGAGGTGCCTCAGTCAGGGGATTCAACAAGAGCTACTAATCACCCAATAAGGGCTGCCTTTGACCGGCTATAGATAGTATATCACAGGGGGGGGGGGGCAATAAAACAATTATGAACACACGGTGTGTCCTTCTGTTCAAGAATAAATGCCTTTAAACCTCAAATCAAACAAACAAACAGTCCCTACCGTTGTTTCATTTCTGTGGTTGTTTGATTTTTGTGTTCTCGGAGATGTTGCGCTGATGAGTAAGGAACCCTTCATGCGGACAGAACGAATTATTTGTCTAAATGACGACGGAATCAAGGGCGAGGATTTTTCTGTATAGTGACCATGTAACGATGCTGTTGTTTAGTAGATTACCCCTTTTTCCGAACATTTAAAGAAAACATTTAGGAATGTTCAAAAACGGTCATAAACATTAGGATAACACACACGTACGACATAGTGCATTTTTCACATCTTCAAAAGGGCTACTTTTCTTATGAAAATCCATGATATTTATCTTTTTTATGCATGTATTGCAAATATTTTTTGCGAGTGCTCTTTAGAACCGCATCATTAAGGCGGTTCTAACGAGTACCAACAAAATATGTCTTGGAGCAGAAATACGAAAGATAATGTATACCCAAATAAACCCCATTTTTCCCTTCAAAAAGTGGGATTTAGAGGGGTGTTCATTTAACGGACATGTTCACGTAATGAAAAGTAGAAGTAAAACAAAGCTCAGGAATTGATACAATTAACTTACTCCACCCATAGAAGACACCAAAGGGAAAGAAATACAAACATTTAGCGACCAGACCATAATCGAAACCTAAACAAAGAAAGGCCATAAGGACAGTTACTTTCCCACAAAATGGCCATATGGCCATCCAAAACCAAAAGACACAAATGATACACACAGTACGTAACAAACAACAACATAAATAAATCGCCACAGAAGAGCCGCCTTGGAACGGTCAGTGGAAGATTTCCACTGGGGGGCTTAAATCGATTTTACGTGGCCACAATCCTCGCCCTTACTTCCGTCGCGATTTAGACAAATAATTTGTTCAGTCCGCATGAAGGCCTCCTAACTCATCAGTGCAACATCTCCGTGAACACAAAAATCAAAGAACCACAGAGGTGAGACAACGGTGAGGACTCGACAGCAAGAAACCACTGAAATGCTGGAGCAAAAGAAAACCAACAGTTAGACTCCGATGAGCCCAACCAGAGACAGAGCATCAGGCACCAACCAACATTATCTCTCTAATTTTCAATAAGTCTTTACGTTGGAGCCGTCATAGAATCTGAGGCCTGACCCACCGGCGTGCAATTAAAGAGGGAAGCAAAGTTGCCAACCATGATTGGGTTAACTACCATGCATGCAGTCTGTCGTATAATATCCATGTTGTACCCAATCTTTTTATATCGAAGAATGATTTTACGAAATTGGGTGCTGAAGTCATTGCGGGTATATATTTTTCTGAATTTATATACTAAGTCACCATAAAATTCGGGTTCCGATAGACCTTGTTGCAGAAGAGGTTTATCATCATCATTTATCATCTTCTTTATCATCATCTTCTTTCTTATGAATGTTTTCATTGGTCTTAAAGGAACTCATTTTTGATTTTAAGTCCAATATTGAATTTTGAAATTAAATCAGAATGGCGTCTATAAAATTTTGAAAAGGCTTTGCGTAGTTTATGGTACCGATAACCCTGATTAAGGAGTTTAGCCGTTAATAATTTATTACGAGTGTTGAAGTCAGTTACATGACTACACACTCTAGCAAATCGAATTAATTGCGAAATAGAAACGCCATGGGATGGCGCACGAGGAACATCACCATCCAAAAAAGGAAAATTTACAATCTCAAAATCAAAGTCATCGAGTTTATCATAAATTTTGCACGAAACAAATCCATCTACAATAGATAGATGTAAATCCAAAAACGGGGCCTCGGTATCAGAAGAATTTGCTTTATTTAACTGAAGTTCTAGGGGGTAAATCTGACTGATCAAACCATCAAAATAGGTATTATCAATATTTAATAAATCATCTAAATATCTAGAAGTAGAGCTAAAAGCTTCAATAATTTCAGACTGGTTATCAATGGAAAGCGACAAAATGAAGTCTCTTTCATAACAATACAAGAACAGATCAGCCACAAGAGGTGCGCAGTTAGTACCCATCGGAATACCCACAATTTGTCTAAATAACTTAGTACCGAATCTAATATAAATATTGTCAAGTAGAAAGGTGAGGGCATCACACACTTTCTGTCATGACCAAAGTGTATAATCCTTATGCTCTTTAGAAGTGAAAAATGCATTTCTGACATTACATGCAAGATATAGAGAATCTTCTCTGTGAAAAGCCCATTCAATTAAATCATTAAGCTTTTCTTTTATAAGATTATGAGGAAGTGTAGTGTAAAGAGTGGAAAAATCGTAGGTAGACAGACTAGAAGCACGAAAATGTCTCGATTTCAATTTATTTAAAACCTCATTCGAATTTTTTATAGACCAAAACAGATTTCTTCCTGATCTTTGAAAGAGGATTGTGGCCACGTAAAATCGATTTAAGCCCCCCAGTGGAAATCTTCCACTGACCGTTCCAAGGCGGCTCTTCTGTGGCGATTTATTTATGTTGTTGTTTGTTACTTACTGTGTGTATCACTTGTGTCTTTTAATTTTGGATGGCCATATGGCCATTTTGTGGGAAAGTAACTGTCCATATGGCCTTCCTTTGTTTAGGTTTCCATTATGGTCTGGTCGCTTAATGTTTGTATTTCTTTCCCTTTGGTGTCTTTTATGGATGGAGTAAGTTAATTGTATCAATTCCTGATCTTTGTTTTACTTCTACTTTATCACAATATTTAATTACATGCGTTTTAATAGCAGTAAGACAGGAAGTTAATAATTTAGAAAGTTCAGTGGTAGTGCAAGAGCTAGAATTTGCAATAAACCGTGCTTTGTAAGGTTTTTTATGAAGTTTTGGTAACCAGTATAGCGTAGGAAGCTTGTCTTGGCCTTCGTTAACACACACAGCAAACTTTGTGGCTGAAAGACAAACATGTTTATCTACTATAGCTCTCTCTTCAGCTAAAGGCTGAAGTTCATAGGCCTTAGTACCACCAAGCTCCTGCTTAAGCGTGTTAACATAGTGGAGCCGTCACACAACGACGACGTTGTTAGCGGCCTTGTCTGCAGGGGCCAAAACAAACTTCTTATGAAATTCTTGAATACCTAGTTTAAGATGAAGTAAAGACGTCTTGGGCCTAGGAGGTAATAAGTTAGTATTTTTAGAAATAGAAAGAAATGCGTTACTTCACTAGTTTTAAAATGCTAAGTTTCCAGTCCTTAAGGGCTTTATGTTCAACATACTCTCGCTTACACCATCGATTACCGAATTCATTCAAGGAAGCAGCGATTTCATCTCTACATTTACTGAAATCAATTTTAGAAGGAAACCGATATTTCGGTCCTTTAGAAATTATATTCCTTATCCTAGAATCAGGAATAATTTTCAAATTGCCAATAAGTACATGACCAGCAGCAGGATAGCAATACTTTGAGTTTTTACAATCACATGAATCAAGAGTATTAGTATCAATATCAAGATCTGAAACAAGTTTATTGAAATTAAAAATGATAGATCTAACAGGTTTGTTATATTTATAGCAAATAATAGGTGTTTCAGTATTTTGAACAATCCCAAAAGTGGTCTTATTATTGAAAAACTGTACAATGATAATGCAACGACCCTGTGGTTTAGTAGATATCGTAACGTCATAAAAATTAAATGAGCACACGTGTGACCATTACGAAAACACGCCTATACACATACACTCCCGCTCGAGTGAAAGTTTTCATCCCACGCGCATTTGTTTCGCTATTGTTTCGCGCGAGATTCGCACTCGCGATTCACGTGTTTCAGTTGTGAATGACATTTAAGCCTATCAATATTATTGCTTGTATGAATAACGCGATATTGCGAATAAATCGCGATTGTTGATCAGCCAATCAAACCTGAGCGTCGAAAACGCGGATAGTGCGCATTCACAGACTGCTTCGCGTTTCAAAAGCAACCAATTAATATTGCGTAACTATTTCGCACATATCGTTTTTTTTATTTCCTTTTTCATTTCTTCAAATTTTCCTTGTTTCATTTCTTTTTTCAGTGTGAACATATCTGATTATTTCTGAAAATGGGACAAGTCAATTTTCAATTTACATTTGCCTTGGGGTAAAGGGTAAATTATAGGTACACTGCATAGTGATTGAAGTTGACTGGCAAAATGCAGTATGTTTATTGACCAAAAGTTTTATGACACCCAGGTGCAACTTGGTGCTATAAAGATAGCTGATTAAAACAACACCTCATTATCGTCACTTATTACTGAACAAATTATTTGTCTAAATCGCGACGGAAGTAAGGGCGAGGATTGTGGCCACGTAAAATCGATTTAAGCCCCCCAGTGGAAATCTTCCACTGACCGTTCCAAGGCGGCTCTTCTGTGGCGATTTATTTATGTTGTTGTTTGTTACTTACTGTGTGTATCACTTGTGTCTTTTAATTTTGGATGGCCATATGGCCATTTTGTGGGAAAGTAACTGTCCATATGGCCTTCCTTTGTTTAGGTTTCCATTACGGTCTGGTCGCTTAATGTTTGTATTTCTTTCCCTTTGGTGTCTTTTATGGATGGAGTAAGTTAATTGTATCAATTCCTGATCTTTGTTTTACTTCTACTTTACTCAGGGGTGAGAACAGTCCAAAAATCTCAATCCTGAAAATCTGCTATATGAATCCTGAAGTGACCCTAATGTTATCTTGAAGTAAAAAATAAATGGGTTTACCCTTCCAATATCAATGGAGATTAGTTGCTTCATGCTTAGTTTTAGCTAACCATTTAATTAAGATGTGTTAAAACTTAAATGGACAATAATAAATGACAGTTTATATGCATCATGCCAAAGCTCTCAATCCTGAAATCAGGATTAATCCTGAACTTTCTCACCCCTGTTTACTCTAGATGTCCGAAATATTTATGTTCATTCACTCAAAGAAGCGGCCCATTTTTTTAATCAATTATTTATGTAATTTTCATTTATTTTGATAAATTTATCCATTTTCTTCTACCAAATTTATATATAACATTAGTCTATTTTAAAATTCTTCGACATTTATTTCGCGAATGCCTGAACCTTTGAATATAATGTTTGCCCTGATCAGATGCCTACTTCTGCGCGTCTTATCTGGGTCTGCACTTTTTGTCGACTGGAGACAAATGGAATCTTCCACCTTGGTAATAGAACTAGTTCATTTCAAAGGTTGTGGTTTCTTCAAAATGTATGCTTTGGGAAACGCCTGAACTTTTTGTTTACAAAGTGGGTCCTGACCAGACGCCTACTTCTGCTAGGTCTAATCTGGATCTGCACTTTTCTCCATTTGGCGCCCTATGGGATCTTCTATCTTGTAAATAGCTCAAGCTAATTGAAGGTTGTGTTATCTTTAAAATTTATTTGGAAAATGTCTGAACCTTTTAATAACAATGTAGGCCCTGATCAGGCACCCAATGCTGTTACGTATGATATTCGTCTGCACTTTTTGCTATTTTGCGCCAAATGCCATCTTCCACCTTGAACATAGCACAAGATTATTTCAAAATTGAAGGGTGCGAAGTTGTCTTTTCTTCAAAAATTCCCGAAATAATTCATGTTCAGTCACTCACAGAAGCGGCTTTTTTAATTATTTATTATTATTTTTTTCAATTTTCATTTATTTTGTTTACCAAATGGAACCGTCCGTCTTATACATAACACTAATCCATTGCAAAATGTTGTAGAATCAGCTTGTTTTTTCTTCTAAATTCATTTGAGAAATGCCTGTGAACTTCTTGCATATAATGTAGGCCTTGCTAACTGTTGGTTTTCTTTTGCTCCAGCATTTCAGTGGTTTCTTGCTGTCGAGTCCTCACCGTTGTCTCACCTCTGTGGTTCTTTGATTTTTTAGTTCACTGAGATGCTGCACTGATGAGTTAGGAGGCCTTCATGCGGACTGAACAAATTATTTGTCTAAATCGCGACGGAAGTAAGGGCGAGGATTGTGGCCACGTAAAATCGATTAAAGCCCCCCAGTGGAAATCTTCCACTGACCGTTCCAAGACGGTTCTTCTGTGGCTATTTATTTATGTTGTTGTTTGTGACTTACTGTGTGTATCACTTGTGTCTTTTAATTTTGGATGGCCATATGGCCATTTTGGGGGAAAGTAACTGTCCTTATGGCCTTCCTTTGTTTAGGTTTCCATTATGGTCTGGTCGCTTAATGTTTGTATTTCTTTCCCTTTGGTGCCTTTTTTTGGGTAGAGTATCAATTCCTGATCTTTGTTTTACTTCTACTTTACTTGATCTGCTGCGACAGATTTGGGTCTGTTTCTTTTTGTATCATTTGGCGCCACTGACAAGGAATCTTCCACCTTGTAAATAGAACAAGCCCATATCAAAATTTAATAGTGTGAGAATGTGTTTCCTTCAAAATTAATCATTTGGAAAAAAAATGCCAGAACTTTTTGCAAACAATGTAAATCCTGATCAGACGCCTACTTCTGTTGCGTTTGATCTGGGTCTTCACTTTTTGCCAATTGGGGTCAAATGGAATCTTTCAGCTTGAAAATAGCAGAAGGCCTTTTCAAAATTTAAGATAATGACTACGTAAAGCCTTTTCAAAATTTTATAGACGCCATTCTGATTTAATTTCAAAATTCAATATTGGACTTAAATCTCTTCTGCAACAAGGTCTATCGGAACCAAAATTTTATGGTGACTTAGCATATAAATTCAGAAAAATATATAACCGCAATGACTTCAGCACCCAATTTCGTAAAATCATTCTTCGATATAAAAAGATTGGGTACAACATGGATATTATACGACAGAGTGCATGCATGGTAGTTAACCCAATCACGGTTGGCAACTTTGCTTCCCTCTTTAATTGCACGCCGGTGGGTCAGGCCTCAGATTCTATGACGGCTCCAACGTAAAGGCTTATTGAAAATTAGAGAGATAATGTCGGTTGGTGCCTGATGCTCTGTCTCTGGTCGGGCTCATCGGAGTCTAACTGTTGGTTTTCTTTTGCTCCAGCATTTCAGTGGTTTCTTGCTGTCGAGTCCTCACCGTTGTCTCACCTCTGTGGTTCTTTGATTTTTGTGTTCACGGAGATGTTGCACTGATGAGTTAGGAGGCCTTCATGCGGACTGAACAAATTATTTGTCTAAATCGCAACGGAAGTAAGGGCGAGGATTGTGGCCACGTAAAATCGATTTAAGCCCCCCGGTGGAGGTCTTCCACTGGCCGTTCCAGGGCGGCTCTTCTGTGGCGGTTTATTTATGTTGTTGTTTGTTACTTACTGTGTGTATCACTTGTGTCTTTTGGTTTTGGATGGCCATATGGTCATTTTGTGGGAAAGTAACTGTCCCTATGGCCTTCCTTTGTTTAGGTTTCCATTATAGTCTCGTCGCTTAATGTTTGTATTTCTTTCCCTTTGGTGTCTTTTATGGGTGGAGTAAGTTAATTGTATCAATTCCTGATCTTTGTTTTACTTCTACTTTGTGTTTTCTTCAAAATTTATTTTGAAGGTTTTGGAAACCATGCAGACCCTGATCAGACGCCTAGTTCTTTTGCGTCTGAACTGGGTCTGCACTGTTGGCCAATCAGCGCTAAACTTGATAAACTTTTAAAAAAAGTGTGTTTTCCAGGCGTGTACCACATTTTCCTTATATTTTTTTTTTCTTTGTTCCGAACAGAGATTGTGGGTATATTTTATAACGAAAATACGCCTATACAAATCTATTGAATTTGTTACCACCAAACTGAACATTTCATCACGCTAACAAGTCCGTGAAATGAACACCCCCTTACACCCCACTTTATATAGGGAAAACTGGGGTTAAGGGGTATACATTATTTTCCTTATTACTGGTCCTAGACATAGGTTGTGGGTACTCGATAGAACCGCCTCAATGAGGCGGTTCTAACGAGCACCCACAATCTATGTTTTGAGTATAAATAAGAATAATATCGCAAATTTTCTTCAGAAAATTGACCGTTTTGGAGATGTAAAAAAGTGTATTATGACGCACGGGTGTGTTATCGTAATGTTCCGATGACTTTAGATAAAACATAGTTTGTAGGTTCTCGTTAGAACCGACTCGGCGAGGCGGTTCTGACGAGTACCCATAATCTAATCTATATTTTGTGCATAAATAAGATAAGAAAAATAATATGTTACCCCATTTAATCCCAGTTTAGCTAAATAAAAGTGGGGCTTAGCGGGGTCAAAATTATATAGGTGTGTTTTCGAGATGTGTTAGAAACACCCAAAACACACTTGACAAGGCGGTTCTGATGATTGCCCACAAACAAGTAAATAGACTTGACTTGTCAAACACATATCCCAGCGTACATGATTACCCTGTCTTGGTCCCCTACCTGTTTGACATTCCTCAGAGTACCCTGAGTGTGTATGATCTCTAAACTGCCAGTCATTAGAGTGTTATGCAATCCAAAATATGTCTTTAAATGTAAATGTAATTGTGTTTGTTTATCCGAAGGAATCACTACTGATAAGAGAGACCAATACCGCCATTAATGCATGAACGAAATGAGGTCAAACATACGAGCAAAGAGGATTTTAACAGGCCCGGGTTCACTTGCACTCACGCGTTTTATCGTCACCTACTTGTGTTATTCTTATTGGTTGGAATTCTCTAGCATAGAAACGCGTATTGAGTTAACTTCACGCGTTTTGGAAAATCACTTTCATTGGCTGATTTTAAATGCGTTGCAATCGCGTTTGAACGCCATGGACCGCGCATTGAAACGCGAAAATTTTACACGCACGCAATGCACGTGATTCACGCGGACAAAACGCGAAAATGGTTAGCTTCTTGTAGATTTTACCACTAACAAAATACAAATTTTAAGACAAAAATTGTGATATTTATAAGAGTACTTCTACTCAAAATAAAGATTGTGGATACACTTTAGAACCGCTTAATTGATGCGGTTCTAACGAGGTTCTACAATCATTTATTTTAGAACAGAAATAAGAAAAATAATGTTTACCCCCTGTAAAACCCCAGTTTTACCATATCAAAGTAACCGTCATTCAGATTTAATTTCAAATTCAATATTGGACTTAAATCTCTTCTGCAACAAGGTCAATCAGAACCCAAATTATATGGTGACTTAGTATATAAATTCAGAAAAAAAAATATAACCGCAATGACTTCAGCACCCAATTTCGTAAAATCATTCTTCGATATAAAAAGATTGGATACAGCATCAATATTATACGACATACTGCATGCATGGTAGTTAACAAAATCACGGTTGACAACTTTGCTTCCCTCTTTAATTGCACGCCGGTGGGTCAGGCCTCAGATTCTATAACAGTTCCCCAGGCTTATTGAGAATTAGAGAGATCTAATTCAAGGTAATGTTGGTTGGTGCCTGTTGCTCTATCTCTGGTCGGGCCCATCGGAATCTACCTGTTGGTTTTCTTTTTGCTCCAGCTTTTCAGTGGTTTCTGGTTGACGAGACCTCATCTTTGTTTCATCTCAGTAGTTGTTTGATTATTTGTGTTCACGGAGATGTTGCACTGATGAGTTGGTAGGTCTTCATGCGAACTGAACAAATTATTTGTCTAAATCGCGACGGAAGTAAGGTCGAGGATTGTGGCCACGTAAAATCGATGATTTAAGCATCCCCACAGTGGAGTTCAATTTCCGCTGACCGTTCCAAGACGGTTCTTCTGTCGGGGCTAATTTTTGTTATGGTTCGTCTTTGGATGTTTGTGTCGCTTATATTATTTTATTTTGGATAGCCTATTGGCCATTTTGTGGGAAAGTTACTGTCCTTTTGGCTTTCCGCTATTGATGTTTCCATTAGGTCTGTTGATTCATGTTTGTGTTTCTTTCCCTTTGGTGTCTGTGATGGGAGCTAAGGGTTGATTGTATCCATTCCTGATCATTGCCTAAGGGGGTAAAAATTATATAGGCGCGTTTTTGTGATGGGCACAGGAGTAACGATACATGTATACTGGAGGAACGCCTTTACGTCATCCGTACCCACCCTAGGTTTTCGACTGGACGTCTTTTGAACTTTTAGCGAAACTTGATTTAAAATCCTGATATCAGAATCAGAATCTTACACACTTGTACATTTCAAATGAAATTTATAAAACCTCCGGAGGCTAGCTTCTGGAAATGGCTGATTGTGTTTGATCCTTTTGTTACGTTTGTTGTGGATATAAACTGCGCATGTACAATAAGATTATTATTCTATTCGTACCCAATTCTATTGAATCTCCATCTGAAGGCGTCTATTGAACATTCTGAGAATCTCCATGGGTTCATGTTGTCAGATACTGATGGTAAACCAGGCGTCATTATAAAGAAGTCAGCCGGGTTGCATCCATCCCATAGATCGTCATGCCGGGCACCTAGACTGAATGTATGAAAATGACAAAAATATATAATCAAGGATATATATGAAAGTCACTTCAATGAGTGTTAAAACTCAGATCGGCCAATTAATCAAGACAGCATTACGAAAACATGCCTATGTAATGTTGATCGCCTTGAACCCCACTTTTATATAGTAAAACAGGGGTTTATAAGGGTATACCTTATTGTTCTTATTTCTTCTTTTAAATATAGTTAAGGGGTACTGGTTAGAACCGCCTCCTTGAGGCGGGAGGCGGTTCTAACGAGTACCCACTTTCTTTATTTTGAGCAGAAATATTGAAAAATATCACAATTTGTCATCTTAAAATTTCCATTTTCCGGCGTTAAATTTTACAATGTATTTTATATAGGCGTGTTTTCGTAATGAGATTGTGAACAGTGTTTGTTTATCATCACGAAAACACCCCCTATAAAATTTTGATCCCCATGAACAGCACTTTTATATAGTAAAAATTGGGTTTACAGGGGTAAACCTATTTTTCTTAATTCTGCTCTAAAATATGGATTGTGGGTACTCGTTACATTCGCCTCGGCGAGGCGGGTCTAACGAGTACCCACTATCTTTATTTTGAGCAGAAATAGGAAAAATATCACAATTCTTCATCTTAAAATTTCATTTTTTCCGGCGTTAAATTTTTACAATGTATTTTATATAGGCGTGTTTTCGTAATGAGTCTGTGCAGAGTGTTAGTTTATCATCAAGCAAACACGCCTATAAAATTTTGACCCCAATGAACACCAATTTTATATAGTAAAACTGGGGTTTACAGGGGTAAATCTTATTTTCTTATTTATGCTCTAAAATATGGATTGTGGGTAACCGTCGGAACCGCCGCATCGAGGCGGTTCTAACGAATACCCGCAATCTATATTTTGAGCAGAAATAAGAAAAATATCACACTTCTTTTCCTTAAAATTTCAATTTTTCCAGCGTTAAATTTTACAATGAATTTTATATGTTCGTGTTTTCGTAATGAGTCTGTGCAGAGTGTCCGTTTATCATCACGAAAACATGCATATATAAGTTTGACCCTCTTGAACCCCACTTTTACATAGTAAAACTGGGGTTTATAAGGGTAAAGTAGAAGTAAAACAAAGATCAGGAATTGATACAATTAACTTACTCCACCCATAAAAGACACCAACGGGAAAGAAATACAAACATTAAGCGACCAGACCATAATGGAAACCTAAACAAAGGAAGGCCATAAGGACAGTTACTTTCCCACAAAATGGCCATATGGCCATCCAAAACCAAAAGAGTAACAAACAACAACATAAATAAATCGCCACAGAAGAGCCGCCTTGGAACGGTCAGTGGAAGATTTCCACTGGGGGGGGGGGGGGGGGGCTTAAATCGATTTTACGTGGCCACAATCCTCGCCCTTACTTCCGTCGCGATTTAGACAAATAATTTGTTCAGTCCGCATGAAGGCCTCCTAACTCATCAGTGCAACATCTCCGTGAACACAAAAATCAAAGAACCACAGAGGTGAGACAACGGTGAGGACTCGACAGCAAGAAACCACTGAAATGCTGGAGCAAAAGAAAACCAACAGTTAGACTCCGATGAGCCCGACCAGAGACAGAGCACCAGGCACCAACCAACATTATCTCTCTAATTTTCAATAAGTCTTTACGTTGGAGCCTTATTGTTCTTATTTCTGCTTTTAAATGTAATTAGTTGGTACTAGTTAGAACCGCATCCATGAGGCGGTTCTAACCAGTTGGTTGGTTGATTGATTTTAGGTTTAACGTCCCCGTCAACACAAAAAGGTAATTTTGGAGACGTTGTTTCCAATTTTGTGGGACTTTTACCCGACATTGAGATGAAATGACATCTCAAGTCCTGTCGCCCAGTGAAACCAATAGGGTTTATTAGCATGGACGGTCCGCCTCGCACCGCGGTTCCTGTAGGCTTAGATCCCCTAAGCGGTTTACCAGTACTAGTGTGCGGGCCAGATTCAGCTCTGCGTGGAAGCATCATGCAGCCCATTTATTTCTTCAAACCCCTATGGGCGGGGGCCGTGGTTCTAACCAGTACCCACTATCTTTATTTTGAATAGAAATATGGAAAAATATCACAATTTGTCATCTTATAATTGTCGTTTTTTCGACGGTAAAGTTTACAATGTATTTTTACAGGCGTGTTTTCGTAATGTTTGATTTTTTGTCTCTGGATAATCAAGACTACAGTAAAATTCAGCTATTTATTTTCTAGACTTGTAACGGCTAAACTTCTTAATCAGGGTTATCGGCACCATAACTACGCTAAGCATTTTCAAAATTTTATAGACGTCATTCTGATTTAACTTCAAAATTCAATACAGGACTTAAATCTCTTCTGCAACAAGGTCTATCGGAACCCGAATTTTATGGTGACTTAGTATATATATTCAGAAAAATTTATAACCGCAATGACTTCAGCACCCGATTTCGTAAAACCATTCTTCGATATAAAAAGATTGGGTACAACATAAATGTTATACGACAGACTGCTTGCATGGCAGTTAACCCAAATCACGGTTGACAACTTTGGTTCCCTCTTGAATTGCACGCCGGTGGGTCAGGCCTCAGATTCTATAACGGTTTCAACGTAAAGGCTTATGGTTGGTTGGTACCTGATGGTCTGTCTCTGGCCGGGCCCATCAGAGTCCAACTGTTGGTTTTCTTTGGCTCAAGCATTTCTGTTTTTTCTTGCTGTCGAGTCCTCGTCGTTGTTTGATCTCTGTGGTTGTTTGATTTTTGTGTTCATGGAGATGTTGCACTGGTGAGTTAGGAGGCCTTCATGCGGACTGAACAAATTATTGGCTCAATCGCGACTGAAGTAAGGGCGAGGACTGTGGCCACGTAAAATCGATTTAAGCTCCCCAGTGGAATTATTTTCCGCTGACCGTTCCAAGGCGGTTCTTCTGTCGCGGTTATTTTTTATGGTTTGTCTTTTGGTGTTTGGGACGCTTATACTATTTCATTTTTGATAGCCTTTTGGCCATTTTGTGGGAATGTAACTGTCTTTTCGCTTTCCGCTGTTGGTGTTTTCGTTTGGGTCTGTTGCTCCATGTCTGAGTTTCTTTCTCTTTGGTGTCTCTGATGGGAGCTGTGGGTTAATTCTATCGATTCCTGGTCATTGACTCTACTTCTATTTTCTATATTAATTATACGTAATATTACACCAATAAAAGTCACATCAATGATAACAGTATAAACCTTATCAGTTACGCCTATATATATTGCATTGCAACGCATTGACCTGATAAATGTATGCTTTCACAGGTCAAGTGAGCTTTATTTGTCAACGTGACATTGCTCTTTTATAAACGAACTGAGCTACTAGAAAAAATGGCAAAAATGTAATTATTACCAGCATAAATGGAAACATTACTTGAAAAAATATGATAGTAAAAATATGGTCAGCTGATACAAAATATATCGACCTGCGGAATGTTCGGACGCACTGAGGACCATCGATAACTGATCGTAAATTGTTAATTTTAGAGTGTACAAGGGGGGTAAACTGATAAAAAGAATACCATATTCGTGTCACTTGATGTCAAGTTTATCAGGCTCGGCTTCGAGAACGCATGTAGAATCGCTCGGCAAGTCTCGCGAGTCTACAAGCGTTCTCGAAGCCTTGCCTGATAAACTTGATATCAAAAGACACTCGCCTGGTATTCTCTATTTATATCATATTCAATTGTTCCAAAATAATCTTCTTAACTCTCTGAAGAAAACAGAAACAATAACCAAAATTATAAAAACTAATCATCACGAAAACGAGCCTATATAAGTTTGACCCTCTTGACCCCCACTCTTATATAGTAAAACTGGGGTTTACAGGGGTAAACCTTATTTTTCTTATATCTGCTCTTAAATATAGATCGTGGGTACTCGTTCGAACCGCCTCATCGAGGCAGAGAGTACCCACAATCTATATTTTGAGCACAAATAAGAAAAATATCACAATTTTTCATCATAAAATTTTTATTTTTTTCGGCGATAAAGGGGGCAATGTATTTGTATAGGCGTGTGTTGCCAGCATACCGAACCAGTCAACTGAGAGATACAAATTAACTTGACTTGATCAAAAAGTGGTCTCAGTAGCGAACAGTTATGACAGATTTGGTCTTTTAAAAGCGGGGTTAATACTGAATAGCGGGGTGGTCACTTTTTCGGAATCAATATCAATTAATTATATAGGAAATAATTTGGGCCTGGCAAAATCCGGCCTTATTAAAAGTAGAAATAAAACAAAAATCAGGAATCGATACAATTAACTTACTCCACCCATTAAAGACACCAAAGGGAAAGAAACACAAACATGAAGCGACCAGACCATAATGGAAACCTAAACGACGGAAGGCCATAAGGACAGTTACTTTCCCACAAAATGACCATCCGGCCATCCAAAATAAAAAGACACAAGCGATACACACAGTAAGTAACAAACAACAACAACATAAATAAACCGCCATAGAAGAACCAACCAACATTACCTTGAATTAGATCTTTCTAATTCTCAATTAGCCTTGACGTTGGAACCGTCATAGAATCTGTAAATTTTCAATTTTTGGATGTATATTAATAACTCAGCATATACAACCTATAAAAATGTATTTAATAAATTATATAAATCAAAGTAGGATACAGGGGGCCACTCTAACTGACTCCCTCTATGAGCTGGTGTCTGTCTCTAAATAAGTGCGTCTTAAATCTTATGTTTTATTTAGTTTCAAGATCTGTGAACTGGATTGAATGCAGAACTCCATAGGCGTTCCTTTGATACTAAAAAACCTTTTGAATTAATTAAAGTTTACATTTTTTGATAAAATAATTATCTAAAATCTCATTTTTTAATTAAAATTTTAAAAAATTACCAAAATTCAATCTCTAAGATAAATATGTTCTAGTCTTTGTCAAGATTTCATTTTGCTAGGAAAACTTGCCATATGTATCTTCGTTAGCTATGCCAAATTTCATGAAAATCCCAAACCGGCAACACTGTAGTTTTACACCTTGAATGGATGTAAGTCGTTTCTGCAAAATTTACTATTTTATTGAAATCATCCAAGAACCTTACAAAAAGCCAATTCGTAACACTTACGTAATAAAAATGAAATTATACAAAACAAAATGAATACATACTGAGCTGATCTAGCTTAGAAACTACTAAAATATCATGAATTTCTGATATTTTCCTTTCATTTATACACTATGATCTATCCAAAATAGTAGATAGTAAAATACTAAATCAAAAGGTATTCTTATCAACAAATTAGGCTCAACAACATATATTGCTTTTTTATTAGCAGCAAAATTATTGTGAACATGTGCAACTTTATTTAATGACTTTGCATAAGTCATGCTACTCAAATAGGTGTAAGGCAAGGAGATCCATTATTTCATTTCCATACCAAGCTGGTATGCATGGACGCAATGGTCAGTGGTTTGTTTTTACTAGTAAAAATAGTTCTGTTGATAAATCCATGGCCAGATTAAACCTCAGATATACTCTGTCTTTATGAACGCTTGATTATTATCCTAACAAAAAAGTTACAGTAATTATTAGTTAGTATTTCCAAAAATCGAAATGTCACTGATATTGAGTTTCTGTTGCATAAGATATCATTGATGGATGAGGCGCAGAATATTTGGTGTAAACAAAGCTGTCCCATGACCTAGGGAAATTTTGCTATTAGACAGGGAGAGGAACAGTTTCCTTCCTTATAGTACACATGCATAAATATGTCTCTTTTCTGCATTGGTATTGTAATTTTTGACGTTTCTTTAGTGTCTTATTTTTTCTATTTACTTTGTCAATAAAGTGGTTAATTTATCGGAAGCGAGCTTTTAGGATTTGTTTCTGGTTGTAAAACTTTCAACCACTTCTTGAATGTTTCTGCTGAATGCAAGTTCACTATTTTTTTTTAAGCATTGTTCTTGCTTGCTTTTTGTTCATAAATAATTACCAGTACATTTCTGTGCAATGTATCTCTCAGATTAGAAAGATCATTGCAGTGTTTGGATAGAAAAAATGTATTTACTGAAAATAATTTAAATAATTTAAAATCCTATGAGTAATGCGATAACTACTCACAGATTTAATAATTATTATCAACAGTTTAAATGCTTCTTGATATCTTACATAATGTGCTTTGTAATTACTGCAACAACTGCTGAGATAGGTAAATGAAGTGAAAGACCTTTACAAATATATAACACAACACCTACATGATCACATAAGTTTTGGAACACTGACAAATGTACGACCATGTGAATTCTAAAGGAAATTCAAATGGCTTCGGAATACAGCTTCAGGAAGCCGTTTGATTTCGTTCATAGGGGCTGTACAAAACAGATAGATTGGCTAGTGCCTATGCAGATGCAAATTCTGAAAACTTAATCTCCAGGAAAAGTAACCTCAAGTGTTATTGATTTTCCCTAGAGTAAAACTTTCCTTTTAAAAGGACAGTTAGGGTTAAATAAACAAACAACAGTTTGACTTGAGAGTCATTTATCTCGAGTCGGATAACAAATCTCACAAAATCTGAAGCAACATCTAAAGTGGCTGGTATGTTGTTGAATTGAATGTTAACCTTGACATCACCTTAGCACCATTACCAAATTAGACAAGAAAGACAGAAAGAAAACTGTGCACATTATTACATGGGTGCGTTTGATGGCGTTTGTCATCAAAACCTTTGCGGTATAGTTCTGTAGACAAAATAGTTTGTTCCATAGGGGGCAAACTTACTGAAATGGATGTTTTGAAATAATACTTATAATTATGCTATGAACTACTTACACAAACCATACTATACTATAGCCATCCAAATTGAAAGCAATAGTATAGTATTATTAAACAGCATGACCAAAACATGATAATCATATAATTTCACATTTTGCTGAATCAGGACTATCAGTATTCAGTCTGTTAAAACACAATGTTACCGGTCCTCAATTTCCATCAAAATTCATCAACATATTCCTAAGATATGTGGGTAGTTTTTATGCTAAAATGGTGTCTTGACAAAAATTGGAACATGGAAAAAATGCATATAAAATTTTAATGAATACAGAAGTAGGAGCTGAAATATTGGGACACCATCAAAGAAAACTGAATACCCAGCCACTATTTCTAGACATATGAGATCATTCATAGTATCAACATACTCACCAATTATGGCTTTATTTCATAAAACATAGCAGCATTAGATATATGAAACTCTGAATACTGTAGACAAGATCATATGAGAGTACTGTCTGTTGTGATAGAGACTTTTGCCCTACATCATAGTGTAGATTATATTTTCTTGTCCTTTGGGATCATTGATTTCATTGTGGAATTTTGAAAATGTCTTAGGGTCACTGATGAGGCCTAATTGGCCGAAACTAGCTAGTCTGGCCCAGATAACATGTACACTCCATATTTGTCACTTCTGTGGCGTATTCCTTGCTTCCAAAGGATAACCCTTTTATAGAACATATTCATAAAATTTGTAATAAATTTACTACGGAAATAAGATTTAAAAGTGAAGGCCTCGTAATTATAATGGTTATACACAAGGCAATTATTGTGAATAATTTCATCAAAATCCAAGCATGGGCAGAAACCAATGCAAATTTCCTATACCTTGAAAGACCCCCTTTCAAAATTCAATATTGGACTTTAATCGCTTCTGCAACCAAGTCTATCGTATCCCGTATTTTATGGTGACTTAATATATAAATTCAGAAAAATATATAACCGCAATGACTTCAGCACCCAATTTCGTTAAATCATTTTTCGATATAAAAAGATTGGATACAACATAAATGTTATACGACAGACTGCATGCATGGTATTTAACCCAATCACGGTTGACAACTTTGCTTTCCTCTTTAATTGCAAGCCGGTGGGCCAGGTCTCAGATTCTATGACGGTTCCAGTGTAAAGCATTACTGAGAATTAGAGCGATCTAATTCAAGGTAACATTGGTTGGTGCCTGATACTCTGTCTCTGGTTGGGTCCATCAGAATCTATCTGTTGGTTTTCATTTGCTCTGGCATTTAAGTGGTTTCTTGATGTCGAGTCCTCATCGTTGTTTCGTCCCTGTGGTTGTTTGATTTTTGTGTTCACGGAGATGTTGCACTGATGAATTAGGCGGCCTTCATGCGGACTGAACAAATTGTTTGTCTAAATCGAAAGCAAGGGCGAGGATTGTTGCCACCTAATGTCGATTTGAGATAGCCCTTGGCCATTTTGTGGGAAGGTAACTGTCCTTTTGGTTTTCCGTTGTTGGTGTTTCCATTGGGGTGTGATGTTTCATGTTTGTGTTTCTTTCCCCTTGGTGCCTCTCATGGGAGCTGTGGGTTAATTGTATCGATTCCTGATCATCGCCTCCACTTCTATTTTTTATACTTAACATACATTCGCTTGCACAATCAATTACCGAATTCGTTCAAGGCAGCTGCAAGATCTTCCTTACCCCTAAAGAAATTAATATATGAAGGAAATAGGTATTTTGGTCCTTTAGAAATAATATTTTATTTCTTGCGTCAGGGATTGTTTTCACATCACGAAAACACGCCTATATAATTTCGACCCCCTGCAACCCAATTTTTAAACGGTAAAACTGGGTTTTTCAGGGGTAAACCTTATTTTTCTTATTTCTACTCTAAAATATAGATTGTTGGTACTCGTTAGAACCGCCTCATCGAGGCGGTTCTAGCGAGTACCCACAATCTATATTTTGAGTAGATATAGGAAACATATCACACTTTTTTATCTTAAAAATCTGATTTTTTTGGCGATAAATATTACAATGTATTTGTATAGGCGTGTTTTCGTAATGAAGGAATTCCAAGGAATTATATGACCAGCTGTGGAATAGCAATACACTGATCCTTTACAATCTCAGCTATCAGCTATACTTGAATCAACTACTGGAAAGCTATACACTGCGTCATTTAAATTTAAGGTATCAGGAGCACTTGGATCAATTTCAAGATCTGAAACACATTACTTGAAATTAAAATGTTATAAAAAAAGATCACGTGTATCTTGTGTGGGATTCGATAAGAATTGCTTAAGATGTCAGAACCGCAATGGTTCCAGACAAGCTACCTCTATCCTAAAAACTCATAAATAAATACTGATATTCATTGTACAAATGCACCTACTTCCGAGTATTTTGATCAAACTGTTATAACAATAAAAGTCGGATCGACAGGTGGTTGGAAAGAGTGTGAAATAAATCAGAGAAATGAAGTATTATGTTATCTTACTTGTGTCCCAATTCATGCGCAAGGATTGCAGCTCCTAGATACAATCCGTGGTCTTCAGTAACTGAGGTACATACAGCTTCACAAATACCTGATACAAATGCTGTACCTGAAATACAGAAGTATATTATGTAGGTAAACTGCTTAGAGGATCTAAGGCTGTCCAGGAACCGCGGTGCGGGGCGGACCGTCCATGCTAATAAATAAAGTAGAAGTAAAACAAAGATCAGGAATCGATACAATTAACTTACTCCACCCATCAAAGACACCAAAGGGAAAGAAACACAAACATTAAGCGACCAGACCATAATCGAAACCTAAACAAAGGAAGGCCATAAGGACAGTTGCTTTCCCACAAAAGGGCCATATGGCCATCCAAAATAAAAAGACACGAGTGATACATACAGTAAGTAACAAACAACATCATAAATAAACCGCCACAGAAGAACCGCCTTGGTACGGTCAGTGGAATGACTAAAATCGATATTGTGTGGCCACAATCCTCGCCCTTACCTCCGTCGCGATTAAGACAAATAATTTGTTCAGTCCGCATGAAGGCCTCCTAACTCATCAGTGCAACATCTCCGTGAACACAAAAAATCAAAGATCCACAGAGGTGAGACAACGGTGAGGACTCGACAGCAAGAAACCACTGAAATGCTGGAGCAAAAGAAAACCAACAGTTAGACTTCGATGGGCCCGACCAGAGACAGAGCATCAGGCACCAACCAACATTACCTTGAATTAGATCTCTCTAATTCTCAATAAGCCTTTACGTTGGAGCCGTCATAGAATCTGAGGCCTGACTCGCCGGCGTGCAATTAAAGAGGGAAGCAAAGTTGCCAACCACGATTGGGTTAACTACCATGCAGTCTGTCGTATAACATCCATGTTGTACCCAATCTTTTTATATCGAAGAATGATTTTACGAAATTGGGTGCTGATGCCATTGCGGTTATATATTTTTCTGAATTTATAAACTAAGTCACCTTAAAATTCGGGTTCCGATAGACCTTGTTGCAGAAGAGATTTAAGTCCAATATTGAATTTTGAAATTAAATCAGAATGGCGTCTATAAAATTTTGAAAAGGCTTTGCGTAGTTTATGGTACCGATAACCCTGATTAAGGAGTTTAGCCGTTAATAATTTATTACGAGTGTTGAAGTCAGTTACATGACTACACACTCTAGCAAATCGAATTAATTGCGAAATATAAACGCCATAGGATGGCGCACGAGGAACATCACCATCCAAAAAAGGAAAATTTACAATCTCAAAATCAAAGTCATCGCGTTTATCATAAATTTTGCACGAAACAAATCCATCTACAATGGATAGATGTAAATCCAAAAACGGGGACTCGGTATCAGAAGAATTTGCTTTATTTAACTGAAGTTCTGGGGGGTGTAAATCTGACCGATCAAACCATCGAAATAGGTATTATCAATATTTAATAAATCATCTTAATTTGTAGAAGTGGAGCTAAAAGCTTCAAGAATTTCAGATTGGTTATCAATGGAAAGCGACAACATGAAGTCTCTTTCATAACAATACAAGAACAGATCAGCCACAAGAGGTGCGCAATTCGTTACGATCGGAATACCCACAATTTGTCTAAATAACTTAGTACCGAATCTAATATAAATATTGTCAAGTAGAAAGGTGAGGGCATCACACACTTTCTGACATGACCAAAGTGTATAATTCTTATGCTCTTTAGAAGTGAAAAATGCATTTCTGACATTACATGCAAGATAGAGAGAATCTTCTCTGTGAAAAGCCCATTCAATTAAATCATTAAGCTTTTCTTTTATAAGATTATAAGAGTGGAAAAATCGTAAGTAGACAGACTTGAAGCACGAAAATGTCTGGATTTCAATTTATTTAAAACCTCAATCGAATTTTTTATAGACCAAAACAGATTTCTTCCTGATCTTTCAAAGACTTTATCACAATATTTAATCACATGCGTTTTTATAGCAGTAAGGCAGGAAGTTAATAATTTAGAAAGTTCAGTGGTAGTGCAAGAGCTAGAATTTGCAATAAACCGTGCTTTGTAAGGTCTTTTGTGTAGTTTTGGTAACCAGTATAGCGTAGGAAGCTTGTCTTGGCCTTCGTTAACACACACAGCAAACTTGGTGGCTGAATAACAAACATGTTTATCTACTATAGCTCTCTCTTCAGCTAAAGGCTGAAGTTCATAGGCCTTAGTACCACCAAGCTCCTGCTTAAGCGTGTTAACATAGTGGAGCCGTCACACAACGACGACGTTGTGAGCGGCCTTGTCTGCAGGGGCCAAAACAAACTTCCTGATCTTTCAAACTTTATTACGATGCAAATTCTACAACTAGATTCAAAATAATCAAAAGACATGAAGCTGAACTGAAATGGATTAAATTTTTACAGACCCCTTTTCCACTGGGATTTAATGACAACATTTATCATGAGGGTAATATTTCCAGAATGCCGGACTTTGATATTTTCTCACTCCTGGAATGTCGAAAACGCAGAACTAGATCTCACGGCACCAGGAAAAATGGTAACTTTAAACGTAAAACACGTGCGTTTAAACGAAACAATACTAGACTGAAGTGACTGTCAATTATATTATTAAATCATGGACGCCACTCTATGCTTTCATTTTTAAGTTCATTACCCGTTTCTGTTTTACGTCTTCTGGACACCGAGGCGAATAAATTCTACGATAGTTCTCATCAGCTATATGATGCGGCTCTCTTAACTAGAGGCTATACTCAGCATACTCTCCGTCCTTACATTGATTCTGAAATTAATCATAAACGCCATTTCTTCAAAATATCCTTCATTAATAAGGGTATGGATTTTATAGATTTGCCCAGTATCTTCCGTGAGAGATCGGTGCTTTCTTCCATTCCTGCTTATTTTCAAAATACTGAAACACCTATAATTTGCTATAAATATAACAAACCTGTTAGATCTATCATTTTTAATTTCAATAAACTTGTTTCAGATCTTGATATTGATACTAATACTCCTGATTCATGTGATTGTAAAAACTCAAAGTATTGCTATCCTGCTGCTGGTCATGTAATTACTGGCAATTTGAAAATTATTCCTGATTCTAGGATAAGGAATATAATTTCTAAAGGACCGAAATATCGGTTTCCTTCTAAAATTGATTTCAATAAATGTAGAGATGAAATCGCTGCTTCCTTGAATGAATTCGGTAATCGATGGTGTAAGCGAGAGTATGTTGAGCATAAAGCCCTTAAGGACTGGAAACTTAGCATTTTAAAACTAGTAAATAAACGCATTTCTTTCTATTCTCAAAATACTAACTTATTACCTCCTAAGCCCAAGACGTCTTTACGTCATCTTAAACTAGGTATTCAAGAATTTCATAAGAAGTTTGTTTTGGCCCCTGCATACAAGGCCGCTAACAACGTCGTCGTTGTGTGACGGCTCCACTATGTTAACACGCTTAAGCAGGAGCTTGGTGGTACTATGGCCTATGAACTTCAGCCTTTCGCTGAAGAGAGAGTTATAGTAGATAAACATGTTTGTCTTTCAGCCACCAAGTTTGCTATGTGTGTTAACGAAGGCCAAGACAAGCTTCCTACGCTATACTGGTTACCAAAACTTCATAAAAAACCTTACAAAGCACGGTTTATTGCAAATTCTAGCTCTTGCACTACCACTGAACTTTCTAAATTATTAACTTCCTGTCTTACTGCTATTAAAACGCATGTAATTAAATATTGTGATAAAGTCTTTGAAAGATCAGGAAGAAATCTGTTTTGGTCTATAAAAAATTCGAATGAGGTTTTAAATAAATTGAAATCTAGACATTTTCGTGCTTCTAGTCTGTCTACCTACGATTTTTCCACTCTTTACACTACACTTCCTCATAATCTTATAAAAGAAAAGCTTAATGATTTAATTGAATGGACTTTTCACAGAGAAGATTCTCTCTATCTTGCATGTAATGTCAGAAATGCATTTTTCACTTCTAAAGAGCATAAGAATTATACACTTTGGTCATGTCAGAAAGTGTGTGATGCCCTCACCTTTCTACTTGACAATATTTATATTAGATTCGGTACTAAGTTATTTAGACAAATTGTGGGTATTCCGATGGGTACTAATTGCGCACCTCTTGTGGCTGATCTGTTCTTGTATTGTTATGAAAGAGACTTCATTTTGTCGCTTTCCATTGATAACCAATCTGAAATTATTGAAGCTTTTAGCTCTACTTCTAGATATTTAGATGATTTATTAAATATTGATAATACCTATTTTGATGGTTTGATCAGTCAGATTTACCCCCTTGAACTTCAGTTAAATAAAGCAAATTCTTCTGATACCGAGGCCCCGTTTTTGGATTTACATCTGTCTATTGTAGATGGATTTGTTTCGTGCAAAATTTATGATAAACGCGATGACTTTGATTTTGAGATTGTAAATTTTCCTTTTTTGGATGGTGATGTTCCTCGTGCGCCATCCTATGGCGTTTATATTTCGCAATTAATTCGATTTGCTAGAGTGTGTAGTCATGTAACTGACTTCAACACTCGTAATAAATTATTAACGGCTAAACTCCTTAATCAGGGTTATCGGTACCATAAACTACGCAAAGCCTTTTCAAAATTTTATAGACGCCATTCTGATTTAATTTCAAAATTCAATATTGGACTTAAATCTCTTCTGCAACAAGGTCTATCGGAACCCGAATTTTATGGTGACTTAGCATATAAATTCAGAAAAATATATAACCGCAATGACTTCAGCACCCAATTTCGTAAAATCATTCTTCGATATAAAAAGATTGGGTACAACATGGATATTATACGACAGACTGCATGCATGGTAGTTAACCCAATCACGGTTGGCAACTTTGCTTCCCTCTTTAATTGCACGCCGGTGGGTCAGGCCTCAGATTCTATGACGGCTCCAACGTAAAGGCTTATTGAGAATTAGAGAGATCTAATTCAAGGTAATGTTGGTTGGTGCCTGATGCTCTGTCTCTGGTCGGGCTCATCGGAGTCTAACTGTTGGTTTTCTTTTGCTCCAGCATTTCAGTGGTTTCTTGCTGTCGAGTCCTCACCGTTGTCTCACCTCTGTGGTTCTTTGATTTTTGTGTTCACGGAGATGTTGCACTGATGAGTTAGGAGGCCTTCATGCGGACTGAACAAATTATTTGTCTAAATCGCGACGGAAGTAAGGGCGAGGATTGTGGCCACGTAAAATCGATTTAAGCCCCCCAGTGGAAATCTTCCACTGACCGTTCTTAGGCGGCTCTTCTGTGGCGATTTATTTATGTTGTTGTTTGTTACTTACTGTGTGTATCACTTGTGTCTTTTGGTTTTGGATGGCCATATGGCCATTTTGTGGGAAAGTAACTGTCCTTATGGCCTTCCTTTGTTTGGGTTTCCATTATGGTCTGGTCGCTTAATGTTTGTATTTCTTTCCCTTTGGTGTCTTTTATGGGTGGAGTAAGTTAATTGTATCAATTCCTGATCTTTGTTTTACTTCTACTTTTCTTATGAAATTCTTGAATACCTAGTTTAAGATGACGTAAAGACGTCTTGGGCTTAGGCGGTAATAAGTAAGTATTTTGAGAATAGAAAGAAATGCGTTTATTCACTAGTTTTAAAATGCTAAGTTTCCAGTCCTTAAGGGCTTTATGCTCAACATGCTCTCGCTTACACCATAGATTACCGAATTCATTCAAGGAAGCAGCGATTTCATCTCTACATTTACTGAAATCAATTTTAGAAGGAAACCGATATTTCGGTCCTTTAGAAATTATATTCCTTATCCTAGAATCTGGAATAATTTTCAAATTGCCAGTACTTACATGACCAGCAGCAGGATAGCAATACTTTGAGTTTTTACAATCACATGAATCAGGAGTATTAGTATCAATATCAAGATCAGAAACAAGTTTATTGAAATTAAAAATGATAGATCTAACAGGTTTGTTACATTTATAGCAAATTATAGGTGTTTCAGTATTTTGAAAATAAGCAGGAATGGAAGAAAGCACCGATCTCTCACGGAAGATACTGGGCAAATCTATAAAATCCATACCCTTATTAATGAAGGATATTTTGAAGAAATGGCGTTTATGATTAATTTCAGAATCAATGTAAGGACGGAGCGTATGCTGAGTATAGCCTCTAGTTAAGACTATCATAGAATTTATTCGCCTCGGTGTCCAGAAGACGTAAAACAGAAACGGGTAATGAACTTAAAAATGAAAGCATAGAGTGGCGTCCATGATTTAATAATATAATTGGCAGTCACTTCAGTCTAGTATTGTTTCGTTTAAACGCACGTGATTTACGTTTAAAGTTACCATTTTTCCTGGTGCCGTGAGATCTAGTTCTGCGTTTTTGACTTTCCAGGAGCGAGAAAATATCAAAGTCCGGCATTCTGGAAATATTACCCTCATGATAAATGTTGTCATACAAATCCCAGTGGAAAAGGGGTCTGTAAAAATTTAATCCATTTCAGTTCAGCTTCATGTCTTTTGATTATTTTGAACCTAGATAAACCCTATTGGTTTCATTGGGCGACAGGGCTTGAGGGGTCATTTCATCTCAATGTCGGGTAAAAGTCCTCCAAATTGGAAGCAACCTCTCCAAAATGACACCTTTTCAGTGTTGACGGAGACGTTAAACCTGAAATCAAACAAACAAACATATTCTGTAGCATTCGGATGAACAGTTAGAAAATTAAACACACATTACGAAAACACGCCTTTACAAATACACTGTACACTTCACCTCCGAAAAAGCGAAATTTTTTAGATGAAAAATTGTGATATTTTTCTTATTTCTGCTCAAAATATATATTGTCGGTACTCGTTAGAACAGCCTCATCGAGGCGGTTTTAACGAGTACCCACAATCTATATTTGAGAGCAGAATTCAGAAAAAATAAGGTTTACCCATGTAAACCAAACCCCAGTTTAACTATATAAAAGTTGGGTTCAAGGGGTTGAAAATTATAGGCGTGTTTTCGTGATGTATAAAAAATAAAAATCTAAAGACACAAATCTTAAAACATACAAACACTTGATTAAATAACATATATATATATATATATATATATATATATAGACAAATGAATAAGCGCACAAAAATCGGTCGCACCGCAACCGGGACTCGAACCACGGATCTCCTGCATTCCGGGCAGACGTGCTAACCATTACACCACCGCGGACTTCCGACATTGTACGCCAATTTTAACATTTATAAACCTTTAACGTCATTAGCGCTATTTAGATATATATATATATATATATGTGTGTGTGTGTGTGTGTGTGTGTGTGTGTGTGTGTGTGTGTGTGTGTGTGTGTGTTATTTAAATACGAATATATATTCGGAAATAAGTCAATCAATAAAATCAAATAGACACAAATGATGGATAGCTTACAATGCCTGGGCGCCCTATTATTTTACACCCTAGTAAAGAAAGGACATCAGATGCAGAATTGGTGGGCCGTTTATTTATTTATTTATTGTTTCATTTCTGATCCAAAATGACCTGTATCTTCGAAAGACGGGTCGATATGACTTATCGTTGTTGACCAATAGACTACAGGCTACCGGTCAGAAGTACAAATATATTCTAGAAAGGGTTATCCTTTGAAAGCAAGGAATACACGACAGAACTGGAAAATATGGAATGTACATATTTTCTGGGCCAGACTAGATAGTTTGGGCCAATAAGACCTCATCAGTGACCCTCAAAGATTTTAAAAATTCCACAATGGAATCAATGATCCCAAAGGACAAGAAAATATAAACTACACCATGATGTAGGGCAGGAAGCCTGTCTAAAATCTGAGCCGGTATTTGACATGAACAAAACTGTTTACTTTGCCGCAAAACAACAAACTAGTCATGACACACAAGCTAGCACATGACAGATTCAATCCAGTTCATGTTTTGTGCCGCCGGGATGCATATTTGACAATCAAGATCCATCGCAGCTTTTAGCGGGAGTAGCTTGTGAGAATTGCGATTGTTTTAAATATTAAAGGGTCACTGATGAGGCATTTTTGCCAAAACTAGCTAGTCTGGTACATGAAACGTAATACACTTCATACATTTCTATTATGTGGTGTTTTCCTTGTTTTCAAAGGATAATATGTTCTAGAAAGGGTTATCCTTTGGAAGCAAGGAATACACCACAGAACTGGAACATATGGAGTGTACATGTTTTCTGGGCCAGATAAGCTAGTTTCGGCCATTTAGGCCTCATTAGTAAAGTAGAAGTAAAACAAAGATCAGAAATCGATACAATTAACTTACTCCACCCATCAAAGACACCAAAGGGAAAGAAACACAAACATTAAGCGGCAAGACCATAATGGAAACCTAAACAAAGTAAACCTCACACAATGGAATCAGTGATCCCACAGGACAAGAACATATAAACTACACTATGATATAAACCTTTCATATAACATATTTAGAGTCACCACAACTGGTGTTTAGAGATTGTGCTGCGGCCGTAAAAAGTTTTCATGTTTTTCTTCAGAGTGTATTTTATATTATCTTGTACTTTGGCACCAACGATTCCATTGTTTAAATTTTGAAAATACATGTATTTGAGGGCCAACGATGAAGCATTTAAGTAAGTTTATGCTCCCCTGAGCTCTGGAATCGCCCTTTCTCGGTGCAGATGCAATAAACAAGTCTTGTGAATGACAAAGAGGCTATCTTGAAATAATGGGCTCAGTCCTTTGATATTGTTCCTAATAGGCCATCATCTGTCAATTATAATGCTATATACAGACTACCGCAGGTGGAATGATATCTGCAGCTTGATGAATTCCCACTTGTTTATGACACTATGTAAGCAGTAATACTCCTGTCATCTGGCAAGGCTTCAAGAACTGATGTCATACCTACTGAGCACCCCAGTTGCAAATGAAATGACAGTTATACTCATTATGTGGAAAAAGAGGCCAACCCTCAAGAATTCAATAATTCAATGTTTTATTATCCACCTATTCAAACGGAAAGGGAATCCTTAGGTCTGCGACAATTATTGTGGCACTTCCTTATTGTCAGTTACTGGGAAGTCCTTGCAAGAGTCTAACCGACTGAATGAACACCTTGCACAAACATCTTACCAGGAATCCATTGTCGATTCAGAAAGGACAGATGAACACTTGATACATCTTCACAGCAAGGCAGCTTCAAGATAAATGCCAGGAAGAGAACATGATGTTCTATATAACCTTTATTGACATTACGCAAACACGCCTATACAAATATATTGCCACCTTTATCGCCATAAAAATGAAAATTTTAGGATAAAAAATTGTGATATTTTTCTAATTGCTGCTCAAAACCAGTTCTTCAGCTGAAGTGCACGACCCGCCGGATGCTTTTAGCTTTATGAGTGTTACCATATATATATGGGTATGGCGGCCATTTTGGTCATGTGACCTGGACCTAAAACGGTTCCCCCAATAAATGCGCCTTATCGTAAACAGCAAAAAAATTTCTTATACTTTAGTACTGTATTCTGAATCGTTTGCAGGATAAAATGCATTCTCACATTTTCCAATACAAAAGCATGTGTCAAAGTAGAAGTAAAACAAAGATCAGGAATTGATACAATTAACTTACTCCACCCATAAAAGACACCAAAGGGAAAGAAATACAAACATTAAGCGACCAGACCATAATGGAAACCTAAACAAAGGAAGGCCATAAGGACAGTTACTTTCCCACAAAATGGCCATATGGTCATCCAAAATTAAAAGACACAAGTGATACACACACTAAGCAACAAACAACAACATAAACAAATCGCCACAGAAGAGCCGCCTTGGAACGGTCAGTGGAAGATTTCCACTGGGGGGCTTAAATCGATTTTACGTGGCCACAATCCTCGCCCTTACTTCCGTCGCGATTTAGACAAATAATTTGTTCAGTCCGCATGAAGGCCTCCTAACTCATCAGTGCAACATCTCCGTGAACACAAAAATCAAAGAACCACAGAGGTGAAACAACGGTGAGGACTCGACAGCAAGAAACCACTGAAATGCTGGAGCAAAAGAAAACCAACAGTTAGACTCCGATGGGCCCGACCAGAGACAGAGCATCAGGCACCAACCAACATTACCTTGAATTAGATCTCTCTAATTCTCAATAAGCCTTTACGTTGGAGCCGTCATAGAATCTGAGGCCTGACCCACCGGCGTGCAATTAAAGAGGGAAGCAAAGTTGCCAACCGTGATTGGGTTAACTACCATGCATGCAGTCTGTCGTATAATATCCATGTTGTACCCAATCTTTTTATATCGAAGAATGATTTTACGAAATTGGGTGCTGAAGTCATTGCGGTTATATATTTTTCTGAATTTATATACTAAGTCACCATAAAATTCGGGTTCCGATAGACCTTGTTGCAGAAGAGATTTAAGTCCAATATTGAATTTTGAAATTAAATCAGAATGGCGTCATTTGACCTAGGCACAAAGAAGGTCAATGTTAACCCAGGGTCACCATTTTAGCAATTTATGATGGGCCTACGTCCCAGATGCCATTTATCAAGTTTCGTGGAAATCTGCCCAGTGGTTCTGGAGAAGACTATTTTTGAAGGGTTTTACCATATATGGCTTGGCGGCCATTTTGGTCATGTGAGCTGGACCCCATGAGCAAATTTTGGTTAGCCCCATCCCATAAAGGCTCAATATGAAATTTGACTTCAATCGGCCCAACGGTTTTCGAGGAGAAGCAGTTCGAAAATTTTCACATGTTTCGCCTCGGCGAGGCTATACTAAATGGAATGTAATATTTGGCAAGTTCATTGGTAAGATTTCATTGATATCTATCAGTAAGCCAAAAATTGTTTAAATATTCCAAGCGGTTAAGTCACTATCACCAATTTTCACAAACGGGTTATGGATTTTTCGCCTCGGCGAGGCTAAACTAAATGAAATGTAATATTTGGCAAGTTCATTGGTTAGATCTCATTGATTTCTATCAGTAAGCCAAAAATTGTTTAAATATTCCAAGCGGTTAAGACACTATCACCAATTTTCACAAACGGGTTACGGACGGACAGACAGACAAACCATATATAGCTTGGCGGCCATTTTTGGTCATGTGACCTGGACCCCATGAGCAAATTTTGGTTTCCCCCATCCCATAGAGGCTCCATATGAAATTTGACTTCAATCGGCCCAACGGTTTCCTAGGAGAAGCAGGTCGAAAATGTTCACATTTTTCGCCTCTGCGAGGCTATACTAAATGGAATGGAATATTTCTCAGGTTCATTGGTTAGATCTCATTGATATCTATCAGTATGCCAAAAATTGTTTAAATATTCCAAGCGGTTAAGTCACTATCACCAATTTTCACAAACGGGTTACGGACGGACAGACAGACAGACCATATATGGCTGGGCGGCCATTTTGGTCATGTGAGCTGGACCCTATGAGCAAATTTTGGTTAGCCCCATCCCATAAAGGCTCAATATGAAATTTGACTTCAATCGGCCCAACGGTTTTCGAGGAGAAGCAGTTTGAAAATTTTCACATGTTTCGCCTCGGCGAGGCTATACTAAATGGAATGTAATATTTGGCAAGTTCATTGGTAAGATTTCATTGATATCTATCAGTAAGCCAAAAAATGTTTAAATATTCCAAGCGGATAAGTCACTATCACCAATTTTCACAAACGGGTTATGGATTTTTCGCCTCGGCGAGGCTAAACTAAATGAAATGTAATATTTGGCAAGTTCATTGGTTAGATTTCATTGATTTCTATCAGTATGCCAAAAATTGTTTAAATATTCCAAGCGGTTAAGACACTATCACCAATTTTCACAAACGGGTTATGGACGGACAGACAGACAAACCATATATAGCTTGGCGGCCATTTTTGGTCATGTGACCTGGACCCCATAAGCAAATTTTGGTTTCCCCCATCCCATAGAGGCTCCATACGAAATTTGACTTCAATCGGCCCAACGGTTTCCGAGGAGAAGCAGTTCGAAAATTTTCATATTTTTCGCCTCGGCGAGGCTATACTAAATGGAATGTAATATTTGGCAAGTTCATCAGTTTGCCGAAAATTGTTTAAATATTCCAAGCGGTTAAGTAACTATCACCAATTTTCACAAACGGGTTACGGACAGACAGAAAGACAGACCATATATGGCTTGGCGGCCATTTTGGTCATGTGACCTGGACCCCACGAGCAAATTTTGGTTTCCCCCATCCCATAGAGGCTCCATATGAAATTTGACTTCAATCGGCCCAACGGTTTCCGAGGAGAAGCAGTTCGAAAATTTTCACATTTTTCGCCTCGGCGAGGCCATACTAAATGGAATGTAATATTTGGCAAGTTCATTGGTTAGATCTCATTGATATCTATCAGTACGCCAAAAATTGTTTAAATTTTCCGCGCGGTTAAGTCACTATCACCAATTTTCACAAACGGGTAACGGACGGACAGACAGACTTACAGACTGACAAAATGACAGATTGACCGAATGACACGGTGATTTTAGGGCACTCTTAGAAAATCAACCGACTTCAGTCAGTCGCTTTTTCTGCGGGTCGTGCAATATAGATTGTTGGCACTCGTCAGAACCGCCTCATCGAGGCGGTTCTAACGAGTACCCACAATCTACATTTTAGAGCAGAAATAAGAAAAATAAGGTATACCCCCGGAAACCCCAGTTTTACTATATAAAAGTGGGGTTCAAGGGGTCAAAATAATATAGGCGTGTTTTCGTGATAACCTTACCAAACCATTTGACACAGTCAGCCGTGAGTGTCTTTCTAATATTATGATGAAGTGTTCCAACGAAATCCATTGCAAGGTCGAGGCAGTTCCATTATGGTATACTAGCACGGGTCAAAATGATATGGTTTTTTTTATACATTCTCTGTGACTAATGGAGACAAGCAAGTAAGTGTTCTAGTCTCAACACTGTTCTTCTTGATGTTCCCTGCCATGCTCAAGGCTTTACAGGATGGTGACAATGGTATATCTATTAAGTATCGTTGATGGTAAGCTCTTAAAGGCATGTATTCTTACAGCTGTAGCACAAACCGTGTGTTCATAATTGTTTTATTGTCCCATGTGATATACTGTCCGCAGCAGATCAAAGGCCGCCTATAAAAAGGTATTAAGTAACTCTTGATGAATCCCTTGACCGAAGTATTTAAGGGGAAAAGCAATAATGTACATGAAAATGTATTATATTTTTTTTTCAACTAAATATCTTTATTTGAAGAATGAACTTAAGAAAAATAATCAAGAATATATTATTTACACGATTATTGTTTTTTCCATTATAAGCATTGAACATGGTACAATGTATGCAAACTATTTTTTGAAGGTAATAATTACAAAAACTGATGCTTTTACTATACCTTTTGGAGAAAATAATAATAATAACTATAATAATAAAAATTTCTTCCTCTCCTTATTCTTTTTAATTATCACTACAAGAATACTTCCAGAAGACATAGTATATCCTTTCATTTGTCCAAAACGGTTATTTTTCTGAAGAAAAGTTTAAATGTGTTTCATATTTATACGCTAAACACAGATTATTGGAGCTCGTTAGATGCGCCTCCACGAGGGGGTTCTAAAAGATACTCACGGTTCCAGCGTAAAGGCTTATGTAGGTTGGTACCTGATGCTCTGTCTCTGGTCGGGCCCATCGGAGTCTAACTGTTGGTTTTCTTTTGCTTCAGCATTTCAGTGGTTTCTTGCTGTCGAGTCCTCACCTTTGTTTCATCTCTGTGGTTGTTTGATTTTTGTGTTTACGGAGATGTTGCACTGATGAGATAGGAAAATAGAAGTAAAGGCGATGATCAGGAATCGATACAATCAACCCATAGCTCCCATCAGAGACAACAAAGGGAAAGAAACACAAACATGCAACAACAGACCTAATGGATACACCAACAGCGGAAAGTCAAAAGGACAGTTACTTTCTCACAAAATGGCCAATAGGCTATCCAAAAATAAAATAACACTAGAGACACAAACATCTAAAGACAAACCATAACAAAAATAAATCGCGACAGAAGAACCGACTTGAGACTTCCATGCGGACCGAACAAATTATTTGTCTTTATCACGACGTAAGTAAGGGCGAGGATTGTGGCCACGTCAAACCGATTTAAGCCCCCCCCCCCCCCCCACCACCACCCCAGAGGAATTCGTTTTCGCTGACCGGTCCAAGGCGGTTCTTCTGTCGCGGTTTATATTTGTTATGGTATGTCTTTGGGTTTCCCTCTTTAATTGCACGCCGGTGGGTCAGGCCTCAGATTCTATGACGGCTCCAACGTAAAGGCTTATTGAAAATTAAAGAGATAATGTTGGTTGGTGCCTGATGCTCTGTCTCTGGTCGGGCTCATCGGAGTCTAACTGTTGGTTTTCTTTTGCTCCAGCATTTCAGTGGTTTCTTGCTGTCGAGTCCTCACCGTTGTCTCACCTCTGTGGTTCTTTGATTTCTGTGTTCACGGAGATGTTGCACTGATGAGTTAGGAGGTCTTCATGCGGACTGAACAAATTATTTGTCTAAATCGCGACGGAAGTAAGGGCGAGGATTGTGGCCACGTAAAATCGATTTAAGCCCCCCAGTGGAAATCTTCCACTGACCGTTCCAAGGCGGCTCTTCTGTGGCGATTTATTTATGTTGTTGTTTGTTACTTACTGTGTGTATCACTTGTGTCTTTTAATTTTGGATGGCCATATGGCCATTTTGTGGGAAAGTAACTGTCCATATGGCCTTCCTTTGTTTAGGTTTCCATTATGGTCTGGTCGCTTAATGTTTGTATTTCTTTCCCTTTGGTGTCTTTTATGGATGGAGTAAGTTAATTGTATCAATTCCTGATCTTTGTTTTACTTCTACTTTGTGTCGCTTAATTTTTTTTTTATTTTGAATAGCCTATTGGCCAATGTTTGTGGGAAAGTAACTGTCCTTTTGGCTTTCCGCTATTGATGTTACCATTAGGGTCTGTTGTTTCGTATTTGTGTTTGTTTTCCTTTGGCGTCTCTGATGGGAGCTGTGGGTTAATTGTATCGATTCCTGATCATTGCCTCCACTTCTATTTAGATCGGTGTTAATCGCATTGACTGTTAACAAGATGGATAAGTAAGGAAAAACAAGAGCACCGCAAGCGGCGCCATGCTCGTCTGGTTTTCCATGTCACATTTTTGGAACGACGACGCCAGACGACGACAACGACAACGCAGACGCCGGAGTGATGACAATAGCTCGATTTTTTTTTTTTCAAAAAACAGACGAGCTAAAATATGGTCATGGTTAAGTTTTTTGGTTAATTTTTCGAAAAATAGGTCAAAGTTCAAAGGTCAAGGTCACAGGTCAAAAAGCGTGGTATGACTGAAAAGGTCTTGTCCCAAGGAACATTCATGTGAAGTTGGAAGGCTCTGCTGTGAATAGTATTGAAATAAGAGACAAAAACAATTTAAAAAAAACGGAGGGAAAAGGGGAGATAATTCAATCAAATTGCAAGATGGAGTTATAAAACTTGTAGGGAATGTAGCTCTTGTGATGGTGAGTATGTGTATGAAGTTTCATGAAGGTAGGCCAAATACTTTTGGAAATATGGTCAAGGTTAAGGTTTTCGGTTAAATTTTCGAAAAATAAGTCAAGGTTCAAAGGTTGAGGTCACAGATCAAACAGTGTGGTATCACTGAAAAGGTCTTTAATGCTTTAATGCATTTAATGCTCTTATTTTTCCAATCCTCAGGGATTGCTTATGCAATTGCTTTTCACTGTTCCATCAATTGACATCCTTTAGATACCTAGGCCTTCATGTGGACTGAACAATTTATTTGTCTAAATCGCGACGGAAGTAAGGGCGAGGATTGTGGCCACGTAAAATCGATTTAAGCCCCCCAGTGGAAATCTTCCACTGACCGTTCCAAGGCGGCTCTTCTGTGGCGATTTATTTATGTTATTGTTTGTTACTTATTGTGTGTATCACTTGTGTCTTTTAATTTTGGATGGCCATATGGCCATTTTGTGGGAAAGTAACTGTCCTTATGGCCTTCCTTTGTTTAGGTTTCCATTATTGTCTGGTCGCTTAATGTTTGTATTTCTTTCCCTTTGGTGTCTTTTGTGGGTGGAGTAAGTTAATTGTATCAATTCCTGATCTTTGTTTTACTTCTACTTTGTCCAAAGGAACATTCATGTGAAGTTTGAAGGCTCTGTTGTGAATAGTATTAAAATGAGAGCAAAAAATGTGTTTCAGAAAAAAATTGGAAAAGGGGAGATAATTCAGCCAAAATCAACAATGTTGTTATGGTCCTTGGTCAAAATGTAGCTCTTGTGATGATGAGTGTGTGTATGAAGTTTCATGAGGCTAGGTCTAATACTTTTTAAGTTATAGCCAAGGTTAAGTTTTTTTGGAACGACGACGCAAGACGACGCCAGACGACGACAACGACAACGCAGACGCCGGAGTGATGACAATAGCTCGAAAGTTTTTTTTTTTCAAAAAACAGACGAGCTAATAAAAACATAATTAATTAGTTATCGAGCCAAATGCTCATCTTATCAACACTTAGTAAACTATTGATTTTCCAAAATGAGGCCCCTTAACTGTTGAAGACAGAGGACTTTTCTTCAGTTAAACTGTAAATTAAAACAAGAGGCCCATGGGCCACAATGCTCACCAGAGCTCAGGGGGCCATTGCCCACTGGCAGCAATGTATTTTAATTAACCATGGAAGCCCTGTGCCCAAGGATGCTCCAGATAAAATTTGGATCCAATTAGCCTAGTGGCCTAAGATTCTGATGTCGCATGAATGTGTTGTTGCCTGACAACAGATGACAATTGACGATTTCCCATCTGTTGCAACAAAAAGGCCAAAAGGAACATTATTAAAGGAACATTTCTATGAAAGTGTGGCAAAATATCTTGAAAGACATTAATGTCATTTTTCAATTTTCCCCATTATAAGTCATTGGAAACTCTTAACTAGGCATAGCAAACAAATCAAAGAGCTAAATTTCATCAACTAGAGCTCAGGTGGACACTGCCCAATGGCAGATATGTATTATACCATGATATGATTTTAATATACCATGATATGATTTTAATATACCAATTATAAATAAAGTCTCCCAAACAAACCCCATACCCAAATAAGCACCCGTGTGGACTGTATCTGAAATATTAGGTGTTTTATAAAGTAAAGAGGGTGGGGCATGGACTCAATGGAGCCCTTGTTGGTGTCAATAAATGCATCTTATCAAAAGAAACAGAGACATATATGGTTTAGCAGTGGGAATATGTATGGTTCCTGAAATGCAAGGCCTTTTAAGCAAAGGAGGGATTCGGGCATGGCAGATCCAAGAAAAGCCCAAGATTGTTGTCACTGAATATGTCTTATCATAAGGACCAAGAGTATATATGGTTAAACGGTGGGGATCTGGATGGTTTCTGAGATATGAGGCCTTTTTATGAATAGGCAGGATGAGAAATGGCCCCTGCGGACCCCACAAGACGGGGATGGCTGAATGTGTCTATTAACAATGAAAAAGAATATATGTGATTATAGGATGGGGAATTGAGTGGTTTCTGAGATATATGGCCTATTATGAAGTGGAGTCTTATCATAAGGAACAAGAATATATATGGTTAAGGGTTGGGGATCTGAACAGTTTCTGAGATATTTGGATTTTGATAAAGTAAAGGGGTGGGGCATGGCCCGTGGCACCCCGGGGGGACCCCCATGCTGGTGTCACTGATTGCGTCTTATCACAAGGAACAAGAATATATATCGTTTAGGGTTGGGGCTCTGAACAAGTTCTCAGATATATGGTCTTTTGTGAAGTCAGTGGGGTGGAGCATGGCCCGATTGTGCCCTGGGTGACCCCTAAGTTGGTGTCACTGAATCTGTCTTATCATAAGGAACAATAATATATATGGTTTAGGGGTGGGGATCTGTAAGGTTTCTGGAATATTTGGCCTTTTATTAAGTGGAGGGGGTTGGGCATGGTCCCGGCACATCCCGGGGACCCCCAAGTTGGTGTCACTGAATGCAACTTATCATAAGGAATGAGAATATATATGGTTTATGGGTGGGGATATCAATGGTTTCTGAGATAAATGGCATTTAATGAATTGGAGAGGGCGGGGCAATGCCCGGCACATCCCGGGGACCACAGGTTTGTGTCACTTAATGTGTCTTATCATAAGGAACAAGAATATATATAGTTTAGTGGCGGGGATCTGAATGGTTTCTGAGATAAATGGCCTTTTATGAAGAGGAGGGGTCGGGGCATGTCCCTGGCATATTCCCGGGGACCTCCAGGTTGGTGTCACTTAATGCATCTTATCATAAAGAACAAGGATATATATGGTTTAGGGGTGGGATCTGTAAGGTGTCTGATATATAAGGCATTATATGAAGTGGAGGGGCGGGGCGGGGCATGGCCCCGGCACAACCTAGGGGACCCCCAGGTTGGCAAAAAAGCATAGGGCTAAGAGAAGTTTACTCAAGGAACATTTCTATGTAAGTTTTGTCAAAATATCTACAATGACTTGGCAGTAAATGTCATTTTTCAGTTTTTCCAATTGTAAGTCAATGGAAATTCTAAGTTGCCATAGCAACAAAACTAAAAGGCCAAATTTCATAGAAAACACAAAACCTGTAAAGGTAAATATGGTGAATATTTTCATAAAGTTTCCACCTCCTAGAGCTTACGGTTACTGAGGAGATGATTTTTTAAGTTTTTTTTTCTATTTTTTCGCATTTTGGTTTCCATGGCAACCAATGAAAACGATCATAGGCCTAAAAGCATATGGCAGATAGTAGATTGCCTAAGAAACATTCCTATGGAAGTTTTGTCAAAATATCTGCAGAAGCTTGGCAGTAAATGCCATTTTTCAATTTTCCCCATTATAAGTCAATAGCAACTATAAGTTACCATAGCAACCAAACTGATGATCCGATTTTAATAAAAAACACAAACTTTCAATCCCCCAGCCCAAGGATGCTACAGATAAAATTTTGACCTAATTGGCCTAGTGGCTTCAGAGAAGATGTCGTTTGAAAGTGTTGACGGACGCAGACGCAGACGACGACGGACAACTGCCTATCCTATAAGCTCCCCCGGAGCCTTCGGCTCTGGTGAGCTAAAAACAAGAGGGACCAATGGCCTTATATCGCTCACCTGTGTACCAAAAAATCATTAGTGTAGGAGACCACTTGACATTGCTACATACTAAATATCTAAGCTCTGAGCCTTATGGTTTCAGAGAAGATTTGTGATGTTTTTTTTTGCAGTATAAGCCTATAGGAGCTAATGACCCCTGGGGCATGGCCAATTTTGACCCAAAGGGCATGGTTGGCAAGATTTATGTAGGCGACCATATCATGTTGCTTTATACTAAATATCTAAGGTCTGTACTTCATGGTTTCAGAGAAGAAGATTTTTTAAGTTTTTTTTTTTTTACATTATGAGTTGATTGGCGTTAAGGGGCCACATGATTTGGCCAATTTGGACCCCGGGGGCATGATCGGCAGGATTTATGCCGTTGCCGTTGCTACATGCTAAATATCTTAGCTCTGGGCCCTGTGGTTTCAGAGAAGAAGATTTTTGAAGATTTTCCAATTATGAGTCTATGGCAGCTAAGGGACCCCAAGGGCGTGGCCCATTTGGACCCTAGGGACATGGTTGGCAGGATTTATGTAGGTGACCACTTACCGTTGCTACATGCTAAATATCTTAGCTCTGGGCCCCATGGTTTCAGAGAGATTTTTTAAGCTTTTTTTTTCCATTATGAGTCTATGGGGGCTACATGTAAGAGGTCCCGGGGCGTTGTCCATTTGGAGCCCAGGGGCATGATTGGCAGGATTTATGTAGGTGACCACTTGCCGTTACTTTGTGCTAAATATCTTAGCTCTGGGCCTTGTGGTTTCAGAGAAGAAATTTTTTAAGCTTTTTTCCATTTTGAGTCTATGGGAGCTAAGGGGTCCCGGGGCGTGACCCATTTGGACCCAAAGGGCATGATTGGCAGGATTAATGTAGGTGACCCCTTGCCGTTAATACATGCTAAATATCTAAGCTCTGGGTCCTGTGGTTTCAGAGAAGAAGATTATTGAAGCTTTTTTCCATTATGAGTCTATGGGAGCTAAGGGGCCCCGGGGCGTGGCCCATTTAGACCCTACGGGCATGATTGGCAGGATTTATGTATGTGACCACTTGACGTTGATACATACTAAATATCTAAGCTCTTGGCCTTATGGTTTCAGAGAAGAAGATTTTTTTCCATTATAAGTCTACAGGAGCTAAGGGGCCCCAGGGTGTGGCCCATTTGGACCCAAGGGGCAGGGTTAGCAGGATTTATGTAGGTGACTATTTATTGTTGCTAGATACTAAATATCCAAGCTCTGTGCTTAACAATATCCGAGAGAAGAAGATTTTTTAAGCTTTTCTCCATTATGGGTCTCTGGGAGCTAAGGGGCCCGGAGCCGTGGCCCATTTAGACCCCAGAGGCATGATTGCCATGATTTATGTACCACTTGCCGTTGCTGCATGCTAACTATCTAAGCTCTGGGCCCTGTGGTTTTCAAGAGGCAGCTTTTTAAAGCTTTTTTCCATTATGAGTCTATGGGAGCTAAGGTGCCCCAGGGCGTGGCCCATTTTTACCCCAGGGCATGATTGGCAGGATTTATGTAGGTGACCACTTGACGTTGCTACATGCTATATATCTAAGCTCTGGGCCCTGTGGTTTCAGAGAAAAAGATTTTTGAAGCTTTTTTTTCAATATGATTGTATGGGAGCTAAGGGGGCCCGGGGCGTGGTCCATTTGGACCCCAGGGGCATGATGGGCAGGATTTATGTAGGTTACCACTTGCCATTGCTACATGCTAAATATCTAAGCTCTGGGCCCTGTGGTTTAGGAGAAGAAGACTTTTGAAGCTTTTTTTCCATTATGAGTCTATGGGAGTAAAGGGGCCCCGGGGCGTGGTCCATTTGGATCCCAGGGGGCATAATTGGCTGGATTTATGTAGATGACCACATGCTGTTGCTATATGCTAAATATCTAAGCTCTGGGTCCTCTGGTTTACAGAGAAGAAGATTTTAAGCTTGTTTTTCCATTATGAGTCTATGGGAGCTAAGGGGTCCCCGGGGCATGGCCCATTTGGACCCCAGGGGCATGATTGGCAAGATTTATGTAGGTGACCACTTGCCGTTGCTACATGCTAAATATCTAAGCTCTGAGCCCTGTGGTTTCAGAGAAGAAGATTTTTGAAGCTTTTTTCCATTATGAGTCTATGGGAGCTAAGGGGCTCGGGGCGTGGTCCATTTGGATCCCAGGGGCATAATTGGCAGGATTTATGTAGGTGACCACTTGCCATTGCTACATGCTACATATCTAAGCTCTGGGCCCTGTGGTTTCGGAGAAGAAGATTTTTAAAGCCTTTTTCAATTATGAGTCTATGGGAGATAAGGGGTCCCGGGGCGTGGTCAATTGGAACCCAGGGGCATGATTGGCAGGATTAATGTAGATGAACACTTGCTGTTGCTACATGCTAAATATCTAAGCTCTGGGCCCTGTGGTTTCAGAGAATAAGATTTTTGATTTTTTTCCATTATGAGTCTACGGGAGTTAAGGGGCCTCCGGAGCGTGGCCCTTTTAGACCCAAGGGGCATGATTGGCAGGAATTATGTAGGAGACCACTTGCCGTTGCTACATGCTAAATATCTAAGCTCTTGGCACTGTCGTTTCAGAGAAGAAGATTTTTAAGCTTTTCTTCCATTGTGAGTCTATGGGAGCTAAGGGACCCAGGGGCGTGGTCCATTTTGACCTCAGGGGCATGATTGGCAGGATTTATGTAGGTGACCACTTGCCATTGCTGCATGCTAAATATATAAGCTCTGGGCCCTGTGGTTTCAGAGAAGAAGATTTTTGAAGCTTTTTTCCATTATAAGTCTATGGAAGCTAAGGGGCCTCGGGGCGTGGTCCATTTGGACCCCAGGGGCATGATTGGCAGGATTTATGTAGGTGACCACTTGCCATTGCTGCATGCTAAATATCTAAGCACTGAGCACTGAGCTTTCAGAGAAGAAGATTTTTGAAGCTTTTTTCCATTATGAGTCTATGGGAGCTAAGGGGCCCTGGGGTGTGGCGAATTTGGACCCCTGGGCCATGATTGGCAGGATTTATTTAGGTGACCACTTGGCGTTGTTACAAGCTGAATATCTAAGCTCTGGGCCCTGTGGTTTCAGAGAAGAAGATTTTTTAAATTTTCCCATTGTAAGTCTATGGGAGCTATATGTTGCCATGGCAACAAGAATTCCAATCTGATCAGCCCTAAACCTTATGCAGCCTTGCCCCCACCTGATGATGCTTCTCATGAAATTTGATCAAGATCGGCCATAGGATATTAGAGATATACTTATTTGAAATTGATTACGGACGCACGGACGGACGCACGGACGCACGAAGGACAAAATGTGATCACAAAAGCTCACGATAAAATAACGATCAGCAGATCGCAAATTCCTCCCACAATATCACTAGGAAAATAGAAGTAGAGGCAATGATCAGGAATCGATACAATTAACCCAGAGCTCCCATCAGAGACACCAAAGGGAAAGTAACACAAACATGAAGCAACAGACCCCAACGGAAACACCACCAGCTGAAAGCCAAGAGGACAGTTACTTTCCCATAAAATGGCCAAAAGGCTATCCAAATTAAAATAATATAAGCGACACAAACTCTTAAAGACAAGCCATAACAAAAATACCCGCGATAGAAGAACGGTCAGCGGTAACGAATTCCACTGGGGGGCTTAAATCGATTTTACGTGGCCACAATCCTCGCCCATACTTCCGTCGCGATTTAGACAAATAATTTATTCAGTCCGCATGAAAGCCTCCTAACTCATCGGTGCAACATCTTCGTGAAAACAAAAATCAAACAACCACAGAGATGAAACAACGGTGAGGACTCGACAGCAAGAAACAACAGAAATGCTGGAGCAAAAGAAAACCAACATTTGGACTCAAATGGGCCCCACCAGAGACAGAGCATCAGATACCAACCAACCATAAGCCTTTATGTTGGTACCGTCATAGAATCTGAGGCCTGACCCACCGGCGTGCAACTAAAGAGGGAAGCAAAGTTGTCAACCATGATAGGGTTAACTACCATGCATGCAGTCTGTCGTATAACATTTATGTTGTACCAAATCTTTTTATATCGAAGATTAATTTTATGAAATTGGGTGCTGAAGTCATTTCGGTTATAATTTTTACTAAATTTATATACTAAGTCACCATAAAATTCGGGTTCCGATAGACCTTGTTGCAGAAGAGATTTAAGTCCAGTATTGGATTTTGAAATTAAATCAGAAGTCGAAACATGGAGTGACGACAGTAAATAAAACGGCAAACAGGTAAACCAGCTCATTTCCAAAACAGGTGGTGAATCCGAATATCTAAAACTAACTAAAAACAAGAAAAGACTTAATGGGGGAACGAATCAGAATCACTAACAAGACAACCTTTAAACTGGAAGGACAAACGCAACTTCAAATCAACAACTAAATGAGGGATGAATCGGAATCGTTAACATCACAACATGTATGATTAGGGAAAGAATCAGAGCCAACAACACAAAACATGAAGGAATGGTCAGTAAAAACTGCTGGTGGGTTTAAGTTGACTTTACGGGCTACATAATATTATGTAACGAAATGAAGGTCCTCAATAATTAAGAATAAATGCCTTTAAAATAGAAGTAAAACAAAGATCAGGAATCGATACAATTAACTTACTCCACCCATCAAAGACACCAAAGGGAAAGAAACACAAACATGAAGCGACCAGACCATAATGGAAACCTAAACAAAGGAAGGCCATAAGGACAGTTACTTTCCCACAAAATGGCCATCCAAAATAAAAAAAGACACAAGTAATACACACAGTAAGTAACAAACAACAACATATTTTGTTTAGTCCGCATTAAGGCTTCTTAACTCATCAGTGTAACATCTCCGAGAACATACAAATAAAAAAAACTACAGAAATGAAACAAGGTTGAGGACTCGGCAGCATACAACAACAGAATTGCTGGAGCAAAAGAAAACCAGCAGTTAGGCTCCGAGGGGCCCGACCCAAGACGGAGCATCAAGCGCCAACTAACATAAAGAATACTAAAATAAAATTCCATTTATGTTTTTACGCTGGAACCGTCATATAATCTTAGGCCCGATCCACCGGTGTGCAATCAAAGAGGGAAGCGTAGTGCAATCAAAGAGGGAAGCAAAGTTGCCAACCGTGATTGGGTTAACCACCATGCATGCAGTCTATTTTATAACATTTATGTTGTACCCAATCTTTATATATCGACGAACGATTTTCGAAATTGGGTACTAAAGTCATTACAGGCATGTATTTTTCTAAATTTATATAACTAAGTCACCATAGAATTCGGGTTCCGAGAGGCCTTGTTGCAGAAGTGTTTTAAGTCCAGCATTGAATTTTGAAACAAAATCAGAATGACGTCAATAAAACTTAGAAAAGGCTTTATCTAGTTTATGATACTTTAGAAGAAGGCTGCAAGCCAAATCTAAGGTGCTGATAGAGATGCTAGACTGCTGATGTCATGGCAAAAGGTGCTATAGCAGAACAGAACATGCAAAATGGTTTAGATCAAGTATCTGACTCCTGTCACAGCTATGACCTCGCAATCAGCATCAAAATGACTGAGGTGGTCTAACAATCGGCACCTAGCAAGCCTTTAAAGTAGCTCACCATCACAGGTTAGGGTCAAAATTAAAAAGAGAAATGATCAGGAACTGATACAGTCAGATCCTAAATCGAAGTGAAGGCAATGATCAGGAATCGATACAATTAACCCACAGCTTTCACAGAGGCACCAAAGGGAATGAAGCACAAACATGAAACAACTAGACCGTAATGGAAACATCAATAGCGGAAAGCCAAAAGGACAGTTACTTTCCAACAAAATGGCCAATCGGCTATCCGAAAACAAAATATTATAAGCGATACACACACTCAAAGACAAACCATAACAAAAGTAAACCGCGACAGAAGAACCGTCTTGGAACTGTCAGTGAAACGAATTCCACTTGGGGATTAAATCGATTTTACGTGGCCTCAATCCTCAACATTATTCCGTCGCGACTTAGATAAATAATTTGTTAAGTCCGCATGAAAAATAGAAGTGAAGGCAATGACCAGGAATCGATACAATTAACCAACAGTTCCCATCAGAGACACCAAAGGGAAAGGAACACAAACATGAAACAACAGACCCTAATGGATACATTAATGGCGGAAAACCAAAATGAGTTACTTTCACACAAAATGGCCAAAAGGCTATCCAAAATAAAATAATATAAGCGACACAAACACTCAGAGAGAAACCATAAAAAATTAACCGCGACAGAAGAACCGCCTTCGAACGGTCAGCTGAAACGAGTTTGTTACATGTGGGTTTACGGCGTCCCGCAAACCCCCATGCTGACAAGACAACCGAGCGTTATCTCTGACAGGTGTACGGGCAGCTGTGGGGTAAGGCACAAGAAAGATATTAGATGAATGACATGAATTATTTACAGTATCTATATACAACACTTACTAACACAAAACATCACAATTTGTTGCTTCTGTAGCCAACTCACGACGTCCGCTCCGAAGGCAAAACAATGTTCTGTGCTCGGAACGGGTGACGTGAATACCTACAGAAGCAAACAACAAAAACAACAACAAAACAAAAAAAAGAAACAACTCAAGACGCGACTGGCCAGTTTATAACTTAGGGTGAATCCCCCTCTCGCGTGAATCTTCCTCTCGCGAACTAGTATAAACTAGTCTATCGACATTGTTGCCGATCACAGGTTGATATGTATTATTTAGCGATCGCACTAATCTGATTCGTCTGAATCACCTGCAGGTTATTTAATTGACCTCTTCCATTTGGATGGTCTCACATTTGTTCACAATGGACAATGGTATGCGCTGCTTACGGTGGTCTGTCCGCCCTTGCTGGACCCTAACCCCCAGCGTCGTACCAGTACCTGCTGCTGTAAGGCAGGGAGCAGCAGGTCACCACACATTGTTGTGCCTGCAAATTACGATAACTGGACTAAGACACGGTTCACAAAACAAACATGCTATATCATGATCCCCCTCCCGGAGAAGTAAGAATATGTTCATGCATATACCGTTATTGCGCATGCGCCGACCAGACATACAGGCTGATTAGTGCATGCGACAAATAACCGTACAGCAGAACTCAACTTGACTGTGCATCAAATTATCAGCACCCAGCGCTTTACACAATAATACTCAAAGTTCATGTTTCCTTACTGAGCACTACAGAAATCAATTAATGCTCACTACTACTGAGCATAATACTCATCAAAATTTGTGCTCACTACATTATCACAAGTAAGAGGCAATCGAACAGACCACGCCTTTGCGCTACCTGGTCAGCCGCCAATTACAGGAAACATAACAATCTCTATTTCATATCCTTCTCCGCGACACGGCTCACAAATATAGCTATTCACAAATTCATTACATTAATAACAGATAGAAACTACAAACAGAAAGATTTTCATCTATAGTCCACAACATTTGTTAGTGTCTCATAAGGGCCAACACTGTTTGCCGTAAATTCTCCCTGTATTTGGTAGGCACCCCGTCACAACCGTCCTCGCGACACCGATGACGCAGCTGACGTCATCCCCGCCACTCAGGCCGTTATGACGTGTGGCGACCAAATACTCCCACTTATCATCATCACGTTCTTTATATGTACATACATGCACAAACTGAGTTATCAGACAAAAACGGCATCATTACAAAATGAACTCGAAATTCTTCTTGAACAAAATTATTTCTAATCAACGTGAACACGCTTGTAAAATACAATTCATTACGGTTCATCATCACGGATAACCCGACAGGCTCTTGTAAGAGTTTGCCCTGATGATGACGATATGGTTAAAACCGTCTTAAGTTTACGTCCCCTCTACACCTAATATCATATAGAGACGGGACCACGGTTTTCTAACCACAGCTAGTCAAAAGTGATTGATCAAATAAGTGACCCGGCGTTGATTAATTACATTCTACAAAAGGGGTCTAAAAGCCTAAATGAATCCAGAATGAGCGGGTGTCCAAACTTTACGTCTCACCAACATCTAGGGTCAGAATGAGACAGGACCTCACTTAGAAAGACTCATTCTACTACTGGAGAAGCCTGGGATCAATCCTGCGACATCTAGCTGGCAAAGCTAGTAGCCTAATCACTACAGGCTTCAACAGGGAATTCAGAATAGGCTTCAGAAAGTTGGGGTATACTACAAGTAAACCCCTCCAAAACCTACAAGCATGTTCATACAAAAATTTAACATACCTTTCAATATACTTTCAATCTCCCGACATAATGTTGTGTATACTCGTTACAACTTGACCTGCTGCTAAAGTGTTCGTTTTTCTCAGGGTTTTTATATCTATGAATACTACCAGAAAATCATGCATACTCATATTAGCTTGCTAAAATCGTGGCGAGGTGGAGATACCGTCCACAAATGAAGCTAGATAGCAAAACTCGAGTAGATAATGGATTTGCGTTCAAATAGTATATTTCCCATAGGAAAAATTGATGAAACGACCCTATAAATCAATGCCATGACTCCTGTCAAAACGAACACCCACACAACACGTGACGGGAATGAAATTTGGCGGTTAGCGATTTTTAGACAAATTTTATAGAACTCAGCCTTATAGCGGCCCCCTGTATTGCAAAAACAGATCTCCACAAACCACTCATGCATACATCGTATAATATGTGCATGACTTGTGCATGGAGCAGCACATTTTGCCTACCATATTTCACCTAAAATATTTCACTCGCACCGCCCTACCATATATCTACTAAAATAATTTAGATGTGCATAAGCACCAGAGAGTTTTCCTATTCCATCTCGTAACAGAGTTCCACTGGGGGCTTAAATCGATTTTACGTGGCCACAATCTTCAACCTTACTTCCGTCGCGATTAAGACAAATAATTTGTTCAGTCCGCATGGCGGCCTCCTAACTCATCAGTGCAACACTCCGTGAACACAAAAATCCAACAATCACAAAGATGAAACAACGGTGAGGACTCGACAGCAAGAAACCACTGAAATGCTGGAGCAAAAGAAAACCAACAGCTAGACACCGATGGGTCCAATCAGAGACAGATGCCTCCAATCTCAAAAATCCTACCTTGGGAGCCCACTGTCAAGAACCGTGCATAATGGTGTCGAAGACTTTGCTATAAATGCCAAACTAATGCAGTATTTTGCCGGCTACCAGTTAGTGTTTGGGATCGAAGTGTAATCAGGCTTGAGACAAATACGTTCTATAAAAGGGCTATCCTTTACAAAGCTGAAAAATTAAAAAGAGAAACAATCAGGAACTGATACAATCAGATTCCAAATTATTCCCACAATATCAATAGGGAAAGAAGTCGAAACATGGAGTTACGACAGTATAAAATACGGACCAGAGGTTAACCGAGTCAGTACTTTGCCAAACCTAACTTAAAATGAGCAAAATACATATTGGGGGTAAAAATCAAACTCACTTACATAACAAACATTAAACTAAAAGGATAAACGAAACCAAAAATGAACAATGAAACTGGGGGAAGAATCAGATTCATCAACGTACAACATGAAAGAACCACAGCAAAAGCACCGACTTTGAACGGTCAGTAAAAAGTGTTGGTAAGTTAAAGTTAGCTTTACGGGATTCCAGCCCCCACCTCACTTTCAATGTGATTCAAACAACTATTTGTTCGGTCCGCGTGAAGAACCTATGAAACTCAGGGCATTACACACAGTGGGGGAAAGAATCCGAACCACCAATACGACAAACACCAAACCGGAAGGACAAATGCAACCGAAAATGAACAACCAAAAAGTAGAAGAATCAGAATCACCAACATAACGTATATAATTAGGGAACGAATCAGAACCACCAACACAAAACATAAATCAACTACACCGACTTGGAACGGTCAGTGAAAATTACTGGAAGTCTTCACGGCTGTGATGCTGCCAACACTATTTATCAATTATTTTGACTATTATATGCAATTCAATTCGGACAATTTACCAATGGCATGCCAAAGGACTAAACAACTTCCATATGAGCTGTCTAATTTGTTTGATTTGATGTTTAACGTCCCCATCAACACTAAATTGGTCATTTTGGAGACGTTTTTTTTTTTTCAATTTTGTAGGACTTTTACCCGATATTGAGATGAAAAGACTTCTCAAGCCCTGTCGCTCAATGAAACCAATAAGTTTTATATGCTTGGACGGTCCGACTCGTATCGCTTTGTCTGAGCAGGCTTAGTTCTTCTACGTGGTTTACCAGTACTCGTGTGCGGTCGGATTCAGCTCTGCGTGGAAGCATGATGCATCCTAATTATTTCTTCAAGCCCCAATGGGCGGGGGCCAGCGAGCTGTCTTAGAAAATCTAAAAGAAACATAGGAAAGACAGGATGCCAGACAAAGAAGCCCTGAAAAGGGCTAGAATGCAGAGTGTACATACGCTTCTGAAACTGACACAGTAACCAGGAGGAACAGCTTTCAGAGAAAATCCACTATGGAGAACATCACGGAAACAGGCCTATATAATTTTGACACCCCCTTGAACCCCACTTTTATATAGTAAAACTGGAATTTCCGGGGGTATACCTTATTTTTCTTATTTCTGCTCTAAAATATAGATTGTGGGTACTCGTTAGAACCGCCTCGATGAGGCGGTTCTAACGAGTGTCCACAATCTATATATTGAGCAGAAATAAGAAAAATATCTCAATTTTTCATCTGAAAATTTTCGTTTTTACGGCGCTTAACTATACAATGTACATGTATAAGTATAGGCGTGTTTTCGTAATGATAAGAAACAGACAATCGCTCCAATGGTGGTCAGAAAAAGCGTTACAGAAACACCATGAACGGCTCCCTCGAGGACTTCAACATACCTCTGTAGGGGGGAACAAATTGCACAGGACCGTGCAAAGTGGCGAGACCTGCATCACGAAAACACGCCTATATAATGTTGACCCCTTGAACCCCACTTTTATATAGTAAAACTGGGGTTTCCGGAGGTATACCTTATTTACTTATTTCTGCTCTAAAATATAGATTGTGGGTATTCGTTTTAACCGAGGCGGTTCTAACGAGGGCCCACGATCTATATTTTGAGCAGAAATAAGAAAAATATCACAATTTTTCATCTTAAAATTTTCATTTTTTCGGCGATAAAGGTAGCAATGTATTTGTATAGGCGTGTTTGCGTAATGTTATCAGAACGGGTATTAGCGGAGGCAACATAAACAGCGAACTCAAACAGAAACGTACACATCGCAAAACCAAATCTACGACATCAGCAACAGAGCTGTCTTACTCCAACCTCTTTTGCTCTATCTACAACAGACAGTTCAGAGCTAGTATTTGTCTCATCATTCATCTTACAACACCCAAACATTAGTATTTCTCGAATGTGATTAAGATTGGTCATCGTCAGTTCGCACAAATTATCAATTGGCCGAAATTAGCTAGTATGGTGCATAAAAACAGGTAATATGTTCGATAGAAGAGTTATCCTTTGGAAGCAAAGAATACACCAAATATGTTCTACAAAAGGGTTATCCTTTGGAAGCAAGGAATACACCACAGAACTGGAAAATATTAAGTGTACGTGTCTTCTGGGTCAGACTAGCTAGTTTAGGCCAATTAGGCCTCATCAGTGACCCTCAAATATTTTCAAAATTCCAGAATGGAATCAATGATCCCAAAGGACAAGTAAATATAAACTACACTACGATGTAGGACAGGGAGACCTTTTACGACCGCCACACATTCCCAGACACCAGCTGTAGTGACGATAAATATGTTCTACAAAAGGGTAATCCTTTGGAAGCAAGGAATACACCACAGAACTGGAAAATGTTAAGTGTACATGGCTTCTGGGCCAGGCTAGTTAGTTTCGGCAAATTAGGCTTCATCAGGGACCCTCAAATATTTTCAAAATTCCAGAATGGAATCAATGATCCCAAAGGACAAGAAGAATAAACTACACTACGATGTAAAGTATGGAGTGTACATGATAGAATTGCAGACAACGATCAGGAATCGATGCATTTAACCCACAGGTCCCATCAGTGACACCAAAGGGAAACACAAACACGAAACAACAATACCCTTATGTAAACAGCAACAACGGAAAGCCAAAAGGACAGTCTCGTTCCCACAAAATGGCCAATTAGCTTTCCAAACAAACAATAAACCGCAAAAGAAGGACCGCCTAGGAACGGTCAGTAAAACGAATTCCATTAGGGTGTGGTTAAATAGTTTTATTGCAGGTGCATTACTCGCCCTTACTTCCGTTGCCATTTAGACAGATAATTTGTTCAGTCTGCATGAATGCCTCCTAACTCATCAGTGCAATAACTCCGAGAACACAAAAATCAAACAACCGCAGAGATGAACCAACGGTGAGGACTCGACAGCAAGAAACCACTAACATTCTGGATTAAAATAAAACCAACAGTTCGACTCCGATGGGCCCGGCCAGAGACAGAGCATCAGGCACAAACCAACATTACATAAAATCAAATTCTCTATAATACTCATTAAGCCTTTACGCTTTACTTTACAAGTATTTCTGAGCCAGACTAGCTAGTTTCGGCCCATAGGGCCTCATCCGTGACCCTCAAATATTTTCAAAACTCAACAATGGAATCAATGGTCCCTAAGGGCAAGAATATTCAAACTACGCTATGATGAAGGGCAGTGCGACTATTTACAGCCGCCTCACATTCCCCTTACACGAGCTGTAGTGGCGTTAAATATATTCTATAAAAGGGTTATCCTTTGGAAGCAAAAAGTCCACTGCAGAACAGAATCGAAGTATTGGGTGTACAAGTTTCGACCTATTGGGCCTCATCAATGACCCTCAAATATTTTTCAAAACTCCACTACGGAATCATTGATCCCAAAGGAAAAGAACATATAAACTATACTACATGTATAATGAAGAGCAGGATGGGAACTCCAATGGGAATTTACTGTGTGCCTCTTATTGCAGATCTGATGTAATTTTGTAACGATATAGATTTCATGCTGTCTCTCTCTGAGGAAATCCAGTGCGATGTAATTGATGCATTTTATTTCAACGTCTAGATAACTGGATGATTTACATCATTTTGACAATTTATATATATATGAGCTAATGTATGACAAGATTTATCCCCTGAACTAAAACTGAATAGGACTAAATCCTTGGTTACTTCAGCAGCATTTATAGTTTGGGTTATGTCGGTCTGTAGTGGTAAATAAAAAAAAAGAAGTGGAGGCAATGGTCAGGAATCGATACAATCAACCCACAGCTCCCATCAGAGACACCAAAGGGAAAGAAACACAAACGTGAAACAACAGACCTAATGGAAACATCAATAGCGGAAAACCAAAAGGACAGTTACTTTCCCACAAAATGGCTCAGAGACACCAAAGGGAAAGAAACAAAAACATGAAACAACAGACCTAATGGAAAGTTAAAAGCCAAAAGGACAGTTACTTTTCCACAAATGGCATCTAAGATATACGAAAAACAGTATGCGTTTGAATATAATATGGGCCCCGTCAAGCGATTTTGGTACTTATCACCATGCGAGCAGCGAAGGTTCAGGCGAGCTTGCGCATCCGCGCAGTCTCGCCAGAACCTTCGCTGCTCGCTCATACAAGCAGTGAATCAAGATGAACCTTCAGACAGAAAGCCATATCCCTGGCCCCTCTGAATGGCTGGGCATGCGCAGTTAAAATTTGTCATGACGGAATGCTCGAAGACACAAATTCGCTTGGCGGGGCTCATATAATATTGTAAATTTCCCGTTCATAGAATGGGGTGCCCCACTTCCTCACATTCTCCTTCATATGAGCCCCGCCAAGCGAATTTGGGTCTTCGAGCATTCCGTCATGACAAATGTTAACTGCGCATGCCCAGCCATTCAGAGGGTCCAGGGATATGGCTTTCTGTCTGAAGGTTCCTCTCGATTCACTGCTTGTATGAGCGAGCAGCGAAGGTTCTGGCGAGACTGCGCGGATGCGCAGGCTCGCCTGAACCTTCGCTGCTCGCATAGGCGATAAGTACCAAAATCGCTTGATGGGGCCCATATTGAAAATAAATTTCTCAATTCATTCGTATGGCTAGAGTTTCATCTATTGTTGACGATTTTTATATGTAGAATTAACGTTTTACCGCTAAGCTTTATAAACAGGACTATTGGCATCATACACTTAGCAAAGCATTTTCTAAATTTATCGACAGCACTCTGAACTAATTGAAAAATACAGGTAATTAATGACATTTCTTCAACAGGGCCTATGAGAAAAAGAGCTTTATGGAGGTTTGGTTTATAACTTTCAAAACAAACCATACCGAAATCTGATTTTCCGAATCAAGTAAAAAATAATGCAACGCCATAAAATAATGGATTACAATATACAATACGTATATGTGTTATACTCAGAATGCTCTTCGTCCTTTCATCGATTCTATAACTAATCATAAACGTCATTACATCAAAATATCTTTCATTAATAAGGGTTTGGATTTTATGAACGTACCTAGTGTTTTCCGGGACAATTCGGTGATTTCATCAATTATTGCTTATTTTCTAAACACTGAAACACCCATAGTTTGCTATAAATACAATAAACTTGTTAGATCTATCAGTTTTAATTTTAATAAACTTATTTCTGATCTGGTTATATTTTAAATTTTGCAAGTCTTGCTACTTTGGACATCTCCTTCCTGATGCCCGGGACTTCCGTGGAGTGTGGGTCATGTTTGCTGATGTTGGCTCGGTGGGGGACCCTATAAGTCCGCGGGTAGGCTCACTTGCCTGATGCCTCCAGCTGACCTGTCTCATAGGCTACGTCGGTCGGTGTGTGCTCGGAGGGGGATGTGCTGTGTTTGCCGGGTCTTGTCAATCATCCGTTTCGGTTTCAAAACTTTGGGGCTGAGACACACTGATGAAGATTAACTATCAGAAAGGCCTCTGTGTCACTAAATTCGGTATAGTTACGCCTTAATTGCAACTACTGGGTCAATATCTCTGCTGGTGGATGATTCGTTCGTCCCCGAGGGTATCATCAGCTCAGTATCAGTTCCTAAGTGCTGAGGTTGATACTGCGGCGTTTGACGTCAGTGCTCAAGTACTGATTTAAATAACTATATTATATCTTTAATTTTTGCAGCATAAAATTCTAATTGTTCTAAAACTAAGACTGACTTGTCAGGTGAGACATGTATCTTAGCGGATTTGGTTTACACTTTTTGTTATATTTTAAATTTTGCAAGTCGCGCTACTTTGGCCATCTCCTTCCTGATGCCCGGGACTTCCGTGGAGTGTGGGTCATGTTTGCTGATGTTGGCTCGGTGGGGGACCCTATAAGTCCGCGGGTAGGCTCTCTTGCCTGATGCCTCCAGCTGACCAGTCACGAAGGCTACGTCGGTCGGTGTGTGCTCGGAGGGGGATGTGCTGTGTTTGCCGGGTCTTGTCCATCATCCGTTTCGGTTTCAAAACTTTGGGGTTGAGACACACTGATGAAGACTAAATATCAGAAAGGCATCTGTGTCACTAAATTAGGTATAGTTACGCCTTACTTGATATTGATACTACACTCCTGATACATGTGATTGGAAAAATTCAGTGTATTGTTACCCTGCTGCTGATAATATTTTTACTGGCATTTTTTTATTATTCCTGATTCTAGGATACGAAATATAATTTTTAAAGGACCGAAATATAGATTTCCTTCTGAAATTGATTTCAATAAATGTAGAGATGAAATTGCTATTGCCTTGAAATAATTTGGTAATCGATGTTGTAAACAAGAGTATGTTGAGCATAAAGTTCTTAAAGAATGGAAACGTAGCATTCTGAGATTAGTAAACAAACGCATTTCTTTCTACTCGCAAAAACGAACTTATTACCTCCTAAACCTAAGACGTCTTTATGTCACCTTAACAAGGTATTCAAAAATGTCATAAGAAGTTTGTGTTGGCTCCAGTAGATTACGTCTCTAACAATACGGTCGTTGTTTGACGGCTTCACGATGTTAAAACTCTTCAGCAAGAACTTGGTGGTACTAAGCAACTGAACTACAGCCTTTAGCTGTAAAGAGGGCTTTAGTTGATAACCACATTTGTCATTACCCACCAAGTTTGCTGTCAGTGTTACAGAAGGCCAAGACAAGATTCCTATATTATATTGGTTACCTAAACTTCGTAAAAGACTTCACAAACACGTTTGATAGCAAATTCAAGCTCTTGTACCACCACTGAACTCTCCAAATTATTGACTTCATATTTTACTGCTATCAAAAAACATGTGATAAAATATTGCGACAAAGTCTTCGAAAGATCAGGTAGAAATCTGTTTTGGTCTTTAAAAATTCTAATGAAGTTTTAAATAAATTGAAATCCAGACGTTTTCGTGATTCAAGTATGTCTACTTATGATTTTTCCACCCTTTACACTACACTTCCTCATAATCTTATAAAAGAAAAACTTAGTGATTTAATTGAATGGAAATTTCATATAGAAGACTCCCTCTATCTTGCATTTAATGTAAGAAATGATTTTTCCCACTTCTGAAGAGCATAAATGTTATACTTTATGGTCATGTCAGGAAGTGTGTGAAGCTCTCACAGTTCTAATTCACAATATTTACATAAGATTTGGAACTAAGTTATTTAGACATACTGTGGGTATTCCGATGGGTACTTATTGTGTACCCCATATGGCTGATCTGTTTTTTGGTTTGTTATGAGAGAGACTTCATGATGTCCCTTTCTGCTGATAACCAATCTGAAATCATTGAAGCTTTCAGCTCAACTAGATATTTGGATGATTTATTAAATACTGAATATACCTATTTCAACGGTTTGACCATTCAAATTTACCCCCACCCTCAGAACTTCAGTTAAATAAAGCAAATTCTTCTTATACCGAGGCCCAGTTTTGGATTTAAATCTATTTATTGTATATGGGTTTGTTTCTTGCAAAATGTATGACAAACGCAATGATTTTGAATTTGAGATCGTAAATTTTACCTTTTTTTTGACGGCCCTCGCCCATAGGGGCTCGAAGAAATATATGGGCTGCATGATGCTTCCACCCAGAGCTGAATCCGGCCCGCACACTAGTACTAGTAAACAGCTTACAGGATCTAAGCCTGTCCAGGAACCGCGGTGCGAGGCGGACCGTCCATGAAAATAAACTATCACTTTCATTGGGCGACGGGGCTTGAGATGTCATTTCATCTCAATGTCGGGTAAAAGTCCCTCGAAATTGGAAGAACCGTCTCCAAAATGACCTTTACAGTGTTGACGGGGACGTTAAACCTCAAATCAAACAAACAAACCTTTTTTTTGGTGGTGATGTTCCTCATACGCTATCCTATGGCGTGTATATCTAGCAATTAATCTGATTTGCAAGAGTGTGTAGTCATGTAACTGACTTCAACACTCGTATTAAATTGATAACTGCTAACTTCTTCTTACGGAAGTAAGGGCGAGGATTGTGGCTACGTAAATCGATTTAAGCCCCCTGCGAAATTCGTTTCATTTACCATTCCAAGGCGATTCCGCTGTCGCGGTTAATTTTTCCTATGGTTTGTCTATGAGTTTTCATATCGCTTATGTTATTTTGTTTAGGATAGCCAATTGGCAATTTTGTGAGAAAGTAATTGTCCTTTTAGCTTTCCGCTATTGATGTTTTCATTAGGGTCGGTAGTTTCATGGTTGGTTTTCTTTCCCTTTGGTGTCTCTATTGGGAGTTGTGTATTAATTGTATCGATTTCTGATCATTGCCTTCATTTCTATTTTAATCATGGTGATCGGTATCATAAACTGCGCAAAGCTTTTTAAAATTTTAATACACGTCATTTTTATTTAATTGCAAAATCCAACATTGGACTTAAATCACTTCTGCAACAAGGTCTATCGGAACCCGAATTTTATTGTGACTTAGTATATAAATTCAGACTGATATATAACCGCAATTTCTTCTGCACGTAATTTCGTAAAATCATTCTTCGATAAAGAAAGATTGGGTTAAACATAAATGTTATACGACAGATTGCATGCATGGTAGTTGACCCAATCACAGTTGAAAACTTTGCTTCCCTCTTTAATTGCACGCCGGTGGGTCAGGCCTCAAATTCTATGACTGCTCCAGCGTAAATGCGTACTGAGAATTAGAGAGAATCTAATTCTATGTAATATTGGTTGGTGCCTGATGCTCTGCCTAACTCTGGTTGGGCCCGTCGGAATCTAAGTGTTGGTTTTCTTTTGCTCCAGCTTTTCAGTGGTTTCTTGCTGTCGAATCCTCACCGTTGTTTCATCTCTGTGGTGTTTTTGTGTGCTACGAAGATGATGCATTGATGAGTAAGGAGGCCTTCATGCGGACTGAACAAATTTTTTGTCTTAATCGCGACGGAAGTAAGGGCGAGGATTGTGGCCACGTAAAATCGATTTAAGCCCCAACTCACCCAGTGGAATTAGCTTCACTGGCCGTTCCAATGTGGTTCTTCTGTCGCGGTTTAGTTTTGTTATTGGTTGTCTTTAAGTGTTTTTATCGCTTACATTACTTTGGTTTGGATGGCCATACGGCCATTTTGACGAAAGGCAACAGTCCGTTTGGCTTCCCGTTATTCATGTTTCCGTTAGGGTCTGTTGTTTCAAGTTTGTGTTTCTATCCAGTTGGTGTCTGTGATGGGAGCTGTGTCTTAATTGTATCGATCATTGCCTTCACTTCTATTTTACGACAGATTTTAACCCAGTCATGTTGATGGCTATGCTTCCCTCTTACATTGCACGACAAATGTTATGTATCTAACTCGATGACGGCCCAACAAAAATAGCAGTAAACCATTACGAAAACACGCCTGTACAAATACATTGTAAACTTTACCTGCGAAAAATTGAATTTTTTTAGATGAAAAATTGTGATCTTTATCTGATTTCTGCTCAAAATATAGATTGTGGATACTTGTTAGAACCGCCTAATCGAGGCGGTTCTAACGAGTACCCACAATCTACTTGTTAGAACCGCCTCATCGAGGCGGTTCTAACGAGTACCCACAATCTATATTTTAGAGCAGAAATAAGTAAATTAAGGTTTACCCCTGTAAACCCCAGTTTTACTGTTTAGAAGTGGGGTTCGAGGGGGTGAAAAATGATATAGGCATGTGTTCGTGATGCGTTTTAGCTTATTATTGGTTAGGACCTGACGATTTGTCTTCGCCCTGGCTCTTCGTGGTCTACCTGGGGGTTGGGTGGACCAACTATTTTGTGTGTTGTTAACAACATTAGAACCTGAAGTGAGGGTTTGGTTGTTTTCTTTAGCTCCAACTAACATTGTGTGGAACAAGCTTCAAGCCCTCCTCTTTAAATCAACCCAGTTATTCAAATATATTTTGTTTGCATGTTGTTCTGTGAAAGTCATTTGGTTGAAATAGTTACCTCAAGGTGGCTCAACTATTTTGTATGTTTGTATTTTGTACGGGACTTCCGTGGAGTGTGGGCCATGTTAAAAAACTTTGCTGATGTTGGCTTGGTGTGGGACGCCTATAAGTTCAAAACTTTGGGGTTTAGACACACTGATGAAGATTAAATATCAGAAAGGCCTCTGTGTCACTACATTTGGTATAATTACGCATTAATTGCAATCACTGGGTCGGTATCTGTGCTGGTGGATGATTCGTTCGTCCCCGAGGGTATCATTAGCTCAGTATCAGTTCCTTAGTGCTGAGGTTGATACTGCGGCGTTGACGTCATTTCTCAGGGACTGATTTAAATAACTATATTATATCTTTAATTTTTGCAGTATAAATTTCTAATTTTTCTAAAACTGAGACTGACTTGTCAGGTGGGACATGTATCTTAGCTGATTCGGTTGTCATTTTTGTAATATTGTAAATTTTGCAAGTCTCGCTACTTTGGGCATCTCCTTCCTGTTGCCCCGGACTTCCGTGGAGTGTGGGCCATGTTTACTGATGTTGTCTCGGTGGGGGGCGCATATAAGGTCCCTGGTAGGCGTCTCTTGCCTGATGCATCCAGTTTACCTGTCTCATGAGCTACGTCGGTCGGTGTGTGCTCGGATGGGGATGTGCTGTGTTTGCCGGGTCTTGTTCATCACCTGTTTCGGTTTCAAAACTTTGGGGTTTAGACACACTGATGAAGATTAAATATCAGAAAGGCCTCTGTGTCACTAACTTTGGTATAGTTACGCATTAATTGTAAATACTATTAGGACCAAGACTGATTGTTGGGTCCATAGAATCGATTTAAATCCCCAGTGATTCTCGCTACAGACCGTTCTAAGTCGGTGGTTCTAATAGTGTTTATTTAAAAGTAGAAGTAAAACAAAGATCAGGAATCGATACAATTAACTTACTCCACCCATCAATGACACAAAAGGGAAAGAAACACAAACATTAAGCGACTAGACCATAATGGAAACCTAAACAAAGGAAGGCCATAAGGACAGTTACTTTCCGACAAAATGGCCATATGGCCATCCAAAATAAAAAGACACAAGTAATACACACAGTAAGTAACAGACAACAACATAAATAAATCGCCACAGAAGAACCGCCTTGGAACGGTCAGTGGAAAGATTTCCACTGGGGGGCTTAAATCGATTTTACGTGGCCACAATCCTCGCCCTTACTTCAGTCGCGATTTAGCCAAATAATTTGTTCAGTCCGCATGAAGGCCTCCGAACTCATCTGTGCAACATCTCCGTGAACACAAATAATCAAAGAACCACAGAGGTGAGACAACGGTGAGGACTCGACAGAAAAAAAAAACACTGAAATAAAGAAAACCAACAGTTGGACTCCGATGGGCCCGACCAGAGACAGAGCATCAGGCACCAACCAACATTACCTTGAATTAGATCTCTCTAATTCTCAATACTGGTTTGTAAGATTTTCCGACGAAACTCTTGATGCTGTATGTGTCTATGGTTGTGTATAAGTATTAATACTGATTTAATTTTCCTTAATAGTGTCCGTTGCACCTTTAATTGCCTCTATTTCTATTTTGACACCTCTTATTGGGAAGAAGGGCGGTGCTGTCAGCGATTAATTTTTTTTTATGATTCTTCTCTTCCTCCCAGTGCCATTGGTAGGCTGTTTTGTTTGTTTGATTTGAGGTTTAACGTTCCCGTCAACACCGTATAGGTCTTTTTGCAAACGTTGCTCCCAATTTTGTGGGACTTTAACCCGACACTGAGATGAAATGGCATCTTAAGCCCTGTCGCCAAATGAAACCTGTTGGGTTTATAAGCATGGACGATCCGACTCGCACCGGGCAGGCTTGGGTCCCCTAAGCGGTTTACCAGTACTCGTGTATGGTCGGTTTCAGCTCTGCGTGAAAGCATCATGCAGCCCATCTCTTTCTTCCAGCCCCAGTGGGCGGGGCCATTTGGTAGGCTGTAAATCCATATTTGTGGCTTATCCTAAGCATCATTTTTTCTATACTTGTTCTAACGAATACCGACACCACAAAGAAGATAAATAATGAATACCCCTGTAAACCCAAGTTTTCTATATTTAAAGTGGGGTTTAGAGGTTAATTACGGACTTGTCAACATGATGTTCTGAGTAACGATTTATTTCTATTTAACCCTTTTTGTACCAAATGGGTTAAATTATTGAGGTTCATCACGAAAACAGGCCTATATAATTTTGACCCCCTTGAACCCCACTTTTATATAGTAAAACTGGGGTTTCCGGGGGTATACCTTATTTTTCTTATTTCTGCTCTAAAATATAGATTGTGGGTACTCGTTAGAACCGCCTCATCGAAGCGGTTCTAACGAGTGCCCACAATCTATATTTTGAGCAGAAGAAAGAAAAATATCACAATTTTTCATCATAAAATTTTAATTTTTTCGGCGATAAAGGTGACAATGTTTTTGTATAGGCGTGTTTGCGTAATGTCAAGCACTTACCTCTTGTACCTTTGTTCCCGTTGTCACCGACAAGATCAGCTCTGTAAAGAGATATACGTACACGCACATAAATAAACATATATTGTACATTCTACAATTCCCGAAGAAATTTAACTTGTACATACATTCTATCAATGATTTAACAGCTACATACTATGTCATCTTGACCTTGTCATCACGAAAACACGCCTCAATAATTCCGGCGCCCTTGAAACCCGCTTGGGTTTACAGGTGGATACGTTATTTTAATAAATTCTACTCAAAACATACATTGTGGGTACCATTAAGAAGTTAGAACTACCTCACCGAGGCGGTTTTAACGAATTCCAACAATCCATGTTTCGAGCCTAATTATGAAAAATATCAAAATTTTCTTCAGAAATTTTCAATTTTGATGGTAAAATTTCAATATATTTAAATATGCGTGTTTTCATAATTGTCAAAATGAGAAAATACAGTAGTACAAACACTCGAAAAATAACAGGTTAAAGGAAAAACATTGTCACAAGCCAAATCTGTATATTGACAGGCCACTTTTATTCCGCTTAGTTTAATTATTTTGGGTTTCGGTTTAACGATTCTTTCAAGATTATTTCACTTATTCACCGATTGTTAATCAGAGGTGGTTGACGGAGAAAAAACACCCGACCTTCCGTTGCAGAACTTGGCGTCTCACGTATGACCCCAGCCATGCACGAACCACAGCGGTGAGATCATTAATGATTACGAGTGAGCACTCTTAACTATAAGGCCACGAAGGCCGCGCTATATTTAATATGATCCATAAAGGATATCTGTAATATACTACAAACAGTTAATTGTAGATACACTTTTTGCAGCGCCAGCTTAAAATGTTTCGGCCAATTAGGCCTCATCAGTGACCCTTAAATATTTCCAAAATATTTTCAAAATCCCGCACTGAAATTAATGATTCCACAAGGAAAGAAAATATGATCTACACTATCATGAAGGGCAGGGAGAATTATAACGTTCGTCACACCTGGTAATGGTGCTTATCAGGAAAGAAAGCGTGCCGTCATACACGGATGAACGTCATACCCGGATTCATCCGGGTAATTCTCACGGGTACAAATCAATGGCATTTGTATTGCTCGGACCATAGATTGTGTGTAAGGTAGAAGTAAAACAAAGATCAGATATCGATACAATTAACTTACCCATCAAAAACACCAAAGGGAAAGAAACACAAACATTAAGCGACCAGACCATAATGGAAACCTAAACAAAGGAAGACCATAAGGACAATTACTTTCCCACAAAATGGCCATATGGCCATCCAAAATAAAAAGACACAAGTGATACACACAGTAAGTAACAAACAGCACCATAAATAAACCGCCACAGAAGAACCGCCTTGGAACGGTCAGTGGAAAGATTTCCACTGGGTGGGGGGGGGGGGGGCTAAAATCGATTTTACGTGGCCACAATCCTCGCCCTTACTTCCGTCGCGATTTAGACAACTAATCCGTTCAGTCCGCATGAAGGCCTCCTAACTCCTCAGTTCAACATCTCCGTGAACACAAAAAATCAAAGAACCACAGAGGTGAGACAATGGTGAGGACTCGACAGCAAGAAACCACTGAAATGCTGGAGCAAAAGAAAACCACTATTTAGACTCCGAAGGGCCCGACCAGAGACAGAGCATCAGGCACCAACCAACATTACCTTGAATTAGATCTCTCTAATTCTCAATAAGCCTTTACGTTGGAGCCGTCATAGAATCTGAGGTCTGATCCACCGGCGTGCAATTAAAGAGGGAAGCAAAGTTGCCAACCGTGATTGTGTTAACAACCATGCATGCAGTCTGTCGTATAACATCCATGCTGTACCCAATCTTGTTATATCGAAGAATGATTTTACGAAATTGGGTGCTGAAGTCATTGCGGTTATATATTTTTCTGAATTTATACACTAAGTCACCATAAAATTCGGGTTCCGATAAACCTTGTTGCATAAGAGATTCAAGGCCAATATTGAATTTTGAAATTAAATCAGAATGGCGTCTATAAAATTTTGAAAAGGCTGTGCGCAGTTTATGGTACCGATAACCCTGATTAAGGAGTTTAGCCGTCAATAATTTATTACTAGTGTTGAAGTCAGTTACATGACTACACACTCTAGCAGATCGAATTAATTGCGAAAAATAAACGCTATAGGATGGCGCACGAGGAACATCACCATCTAAAAAAGGAAAATCCACAATCCCAAAACCAAAGTCACGGCGTTTATCATAAATTTTGCACGAAACAAACCCATCTACAAAAGATAGATGTAAATCCAAAAACGGGGCCTCGGTATCAGAAGAAATTGTTTTATTTAACTGAAGTTCCGGGGGGGGGGGGCAAATGTGACTGATCAAACCATCGAAATAGGTATTATCAATATTTAATAAATCATCTAAATATCTAGAAGTGGAGCTAAAAGCTTCAATAATTTCAGATTGGTTATCAATGGAAAGCGACAACATGAAGATTTTATTATTTCTATGAATATTTTAGAATATTCCGTTATACCTAGAAAAAGGTAGAACCGTTGTATTTATACATGTTTCGATAGAAGAAAAAACAAAACCGTTGTATTTATAGATATTTTCGCTTAATTTATTCCAATTTATTATTATTATCGTTGTTATTGTTGTTGTTGTTGTTGTTTACGCAAATTCACTGCTACAGTCAACGTTTTTCCGACTTCATTTAATCAAAATTTCGAAAATTCAAGATTGTCTGAATAACAGAATGACCTCAGACTTTGGGAATAAGAGAGTATCTAATTTTATGTAATGTTGGTTGGTGCCTGGTGCTCTGTTTCTGGTCGGGCGCATCGTAGTCTACCTGTTAGTCTTCTTTTGCTCCACCATTTCAGGATTTTTTTGCTGTCGAGTTATCACCGTTGTATCATCTATGTGATTATTTGACTTTTGTGTTCACGGAGATGTTGCAATGAAGAGTTGGGAGGCCTTAATGCGCACTGAACAAATTATTAGTCAAAACGCGACGGAAATTAGGGCGAGGATTGAGGCCACAGAAAATCGATTTAAGCCCCCAAGTGGAATTTATTCCACTGACCGTTCCAAGGCGGTTCTTATGTCGCGGTTTGGTTTTATTGTGGGTTGTCTTTGAGTGTGTGTACCGCTTATATTACTGTTTTTTTTTTTTGTTTTTTTTTGCTGTTGTTGTTGTTGTTGTTGTTGGATAGCCAGTTTGCCACTTTGTGGGAAAATAACTGTCCTTTTGCCTTTTCGCTATTAATGTTTTCAGAGTCTAGTTGTTTCATGTTTGTGCTTCTTTCCCGTTGGTGTCTCTGATGGAAGCTGTGGGTTAAATGTATCGATCCTGCTCATTACCTTCACTTCTATTTTGATAATTTAAAAATTAAACAGTGTGGTAATGAAAATAAAAAAAATAGTAAAATGTATTTTCTTGGGACAGGTGGCCCTTGGAAGAAAGTATAAATAAATAAATAAATATCAATGGACTACTATGATAATTATTATAAATAAATATATATTTAAAATTTATTTTCTTCGGATTGGATGGGCCTCGGAAGTAAGGCGAATTGAATAACTTTGTCAACTTTTAGGCTGTTAAATAAACAAATAAATAAATAAGTAAACAAAGTTTATAGATATATAACTTGATAAAACTGACAGCAAAACAAACGAAACAGTTATGTTCCATTATAAATATGAAGTATTTAATGTTATCGTAGCTAGACGTTGGTGGTGGCATCCATATTTGTTAAAGGCAATAAAACTGTGCTACACTGATCTAATTATTACAATTTTGGAGAAAAAAAAAACCTGTGGCCAAAGATTGGACACAGTAGAATATATAACTTCCTAATGAGAAAAAAATGGTTTATCTTCTTTTTCCCAATAAAACGATAATGTCGGTGTTTTTGTGTTTTTTCTGTGTGCGTAAACAGAATCTGTGCAAGGAAGTTACCTGTACAGTTATCGATGTCGTTATAGTAATCTTATCTGAAAAGCGCAATAACATCAGCTGAAACTAGCTAGACTGTCGATAAAAAGAAAACCCAAGGGAAAGCTGCAGTCGCAATATGTAACATACACTTGATAACAAGAGGAAGAGAAAAGGAGCATACATTACGATAACACACCCGTGCGACATAGTGCATTTTTCACATCTCAAAAATGGCTACTAATCTGATGAAAAAAAAACGTGATATTTTTCTTATAAATGCTCAAAACATAGGTCGTGGGTGCTCGTTAGAACCGCCTCAATGAGGCGGTTCTAACGAGTACCCACAACCTATGTCTTAGAACAGAAATAACAAAAATAATGTTTACCCCCGTAAACCCCAGTTTTCTCTATATAAAGTGGGGTTTAGGGGGGTGTTCATTTAACGGACTTGTCCACGTGATGATAACAGGCGCTAATCACATGAACAAAATAGAAGTGAATGCATTGGTCAGGAATCGATACAATTAACCCACAGCTCCCATCAGAGAAACCTAAGGAAATAAAACACTAACATGAAACAACAGACCCTATTGGAAACTCAATAGCGGAAAGCCAAAAGGACAGTTACTTTCCCATAGAATGGCCAATTAGCTATCCAAAACAAAACAACACAAACGACACAAACACTCAAAGACAAACGATAACAAAAATACACCGTGACAGAAGAACCACCTTGGAACGGTCAGTAAAACGAATTCCATTGCGGGGAGGCTTAAATCGATTTTACATGGCCACAATCATCGCAATTACTTCCGTCACGATTCAGACATATACTTTGTTCAGTCCGCATGAAGGCCTCCTATCTCACCAGTGCAACGCATCCGTTCATACACAAAATCAAACAACAGAGATGAAACAACGATGAGGACTCGACAGCAAGAAACCATCGAAACGCCGTAGCAAAAGAAAACTGACAGCTAGACTCCGATGGGCCCGACTAGAGACAGAGCATTAGACACCAACCAACATTACACAGAATTAGATTCTCTCTTATTCTCAGTAAGGCTTTACGCTAGAACCGTCATAGAATCTGAGGCCTGACCCGCCGGGGTGCAATATAAGAGGGAAGAAAAGTTGTCAACCGTGATTGGGTTAATTATTATGCATGCAGGCTGTCATATGACATTTATGTTGTACCCTATCTTTTTATATCGGAGAATGAGTGTACGAAATTGGGTGCTAAATCATTGTGGTTATATATTTTTCTGAATTTATATACTAAGTAACCATGAAATTCGGGTTCCGATAGACCTTGTTGCAGAAGAGGTTTAAGTACAAAATAGAAGTAGAAGCAATGATCAGGAATCGATACAATTAACACACAGCTCCTATCAGAGGCACCAAAGGGAAAGAAACACAAACATAAAGCAAGCAGACCCCAACGGAAACACCAATAGCGGAAAGCCAAGAGGACAGTTACTTTCACACAAAATGAAAAAAAAGGCTATCCAAAATAAAACAATATAAGCGACACAAACACCCAAAGACAAACCATAACAAAAATAACCGCGACAGAAGAACCGCCTTGCAACGGTCAGCGGAAACGAATTCCACTGGAGGGCTTAAATCGATTTTACGTGGCCACGATTCTCGCCATTACTTCCGTCGCGATTGGAACAAATAATTTGTTCAGTCCGCATGAAGGCCTCACAACTCATCAGTGCATCATCTCCGTGAGCACAAAAATCAAACAACCACAGAGATGAAACAACCTTGAAGATTCGACAGGAAGAAACAACAGAAATGCTGGAGCAAACGACAACCAACAGTTAAGACTCCAATGGGCAGGACCAGAGACTGAGCGTCCGGTACCAACCAACCATAAGCTTTTACGTTGGAACCGTCATAGAATCTGAGGCCTGACCCACCGGCTTGCAATTAAAGAGGGAAGCAAAGTTGTCAACCATGATTGGGTTAACAACCATGCATGCAGTCTGTCGTATAACATTTATGTTGTACCCAATCATTTTATATCGAAGAATGATTTTATGAAGTTGCGTGCTGAAGTCATTGCGGTTTTATTTTTTTCTAAATTTATATACTAAGTCAACATAAAATTCGGGTTCCGATATACCTTGTTGCAGAAGAGATTTAAGTCGAGTATTGAATTTTCAAATTAAATCAGAATGACGTCTGTAAAATTTTGAAACTAGAGGCTATACTCAGCAAACTCTCCGTCCTTACATTGATTCTGAAATTAATCATAAACGCCATTTCTTCAAAATATCCTTCATTAATAAGGGTATGGATTTTATAGATTTGCCCAGTATCTTCCGTGAGAGATCGGTGCTTTCTTCCATTCCTGCTTATTTTCAAAATACTGAAACACCTATAATTTGCTATAAATATAATAAACCTGTTAGATCTATCATTTTTAATTTCAATAAACTTGTTTCAGATCTTGATATTGATACTAATACTCCTGATTCATGTGATTGTAAAAACTCAAAGTATTGCTATCCTGCTGCTGGTCATGTAATTACTGGCAATTTGAAAATTATTCCTGATTCTAGGATAAGGAATGTAATTTCCATGGACCGAAATATCGGTTTCCTTCTAAAATTGATTTCAGTAAATGTAGAGATGAAATCGCTGCTTCCTTGAATGAATTCGGTAATCGATGGTGTAAGCGAGAGTATGTTGAGCATAAAGCCCTTAAGGACTGGAAACATAGCATTTTAAAACTAGTGAATAAACGCATTTCTTTCTATTCTCAAAATACTAACTTATTACCTCCTAAGCCCAAGACGTCTTTACGTCATCTTAAACTAGGTATTCAAGAATTTCATAAAAAGTTTGTTTTGGCCCCTGCAGACAAGGCCGCTAACAACGTCGTCGTTGTGTGACGGCTCCACTATGTTAACACGCTTAAGCAGGAGCTTGGTGGTACTAAGGCCTATGAACTTCAGCCTTTAGCTGAAGAGAGAGCTATAGTAGATAAACATGTTTGTCTTTCAGCCACCAAGTTTGCTGTGTGTGTTAACGAAGGCCAAGACAAGCTTCCTACGCTATACTGGTTACCAAAACTTCATAAAAAACCTAACAAAGCACGGTTTATTGCAAATTCTAGCTCTTGCACTACCACTGAACTTTCTAAATTATTAACTTCCTGTCTTACTGCTATTAAAACGAATGTGATTAAATATTGTGATAAAGTCTTTGAAAGATCAGGAAGAAATCTGTTTTGGTCTATAAAAAAATTCGAATGAGGTTTTAAATAAATTGAAATCTAGACATTTTTGTGCTTCTAGTCTGTCTACCTACGATTTTTCCACTCTTTACACTACACTTCCTCATAATCTTATAAAAGAAAAGCTTAATGATTTAATTGAATGGGCTTTTCACAGAGAAGATTCTCTCTATCTTGCATGTAATGTCAGAAATGCATTTTTCACTTCTAAAGAGCATAAGAATTATACACTTTGGTCATGTCAGAAAGTGTGTGATGCCCTCACCTTTCTACTTGACAATATTTATATTAGATTCGGTACTAAGTTATTTAGACAAATTGTGGGTATTCCGATGGGTACTAATTGCGCACCCCTTGTGGGTGATCTGTTCTTGTATTGTTATGAAAGAGACTTCATTTTGTCGCTTTCCATTGATAACCAATCTGAAATTATTGAAGCTTTTAGCTCTACTTCTAGATATTTAGATAATTTATTAAATATTGATAATACCTATTTTGATGGTTTGATCAGTCAGATTTACCCCCTAGAACTTCAGTTAAATAAAGCAAATTCTTCTGATACCGAGGCCCCGTTTTTGGATTTACATCTATCTATTGTAGATGGATTTGTTTCGTGCAAAATTTATGATAAACGCGACGACTTTGATTTTGAGATTGTAAATTTTCCTTTTTTGGATGGTGATGTTCCTCGTGCGCCATCCTATTAATTCGATTTGCTAGAGTGTGTAGTCATGTAACTGACTTCAACACTCGTAATAAATTATTAACGGCTAAACTCCTTAATCAGGGTTATCGGTACCATAAACTACGCAAAGCCTTTTCAAAATTTTATAGACGCCTTTCTGATTTAATTTCAAAATTCATTATTGGAGTTAAATCTCTTCTGCAACAAGGTCTATCGGAACCCGAATTTTATGGTGACTTATTATATAAATTCAGAAAAATATATAACCGCAATGACTTCAGCACCCAATTTCGTAAAATCATTCTTCGATATAAAAAATTGGGTACAACATGGATATTATACGACAGACTGCATGCATGGTAGTTAACCCAATCACGGTTGGCAACTTTGCTTCCCTCTTTAATTGCACGCCGGTGGGTCAGGCCTCAGATTCTATGACGGCTCCAACGTAAAGGCTAATTGAAAATTAGAGAGATAATGTCGGTTGGTGCCTGATGCTCTGTCTCTGGTCGGACTCATCGGAGTCTAACTGTTGGTTTTCTTTTGCTCCAGCATTTCAGTGGTTTCTTGCTGTCGAGTCCTCACCGTTGTCTCACCTCTGTGGTTCTTTGATTTTTGTGTTCACGGACACTGATGAGTTAGGAGGCCTTCATGCGGACTGAACAAATTATTTGTCTAAATCGCGACAGAAGTAAGGGCGAGGATTGTGGCCACGTAAAATCGATTTAAGCCCCCCCCCCCCCACCCACAGTGAAAATCTTCCACTGACCGTTCCAAGGCGGCTCTTCTGTGGCGATTTATTTATGTTGTTGTTTGTTACTTACTGTGTGTATCACTTGTGTCTTTCAATTTTGGATGGCCATATGGCCATTTTGTGGGAAAGTAACTGTCCTTATGGCCTTCCTTTGTTTAGGTTTCCATTATGGTCTGGTCGCTTAATGTTTGTATTTCTTTCCCTTTGGTGTCTTTTATGGGTGGAGTAAGTTAATTGTATCAATTCCTGATCTTTGTTTTACTTCTACTTTGCGTAGTTTATGGTACCGATTACCCTGATTAAGAAGTTTAGCCTTTAACAATTTATTACGAGTGTTGAAGTCAGTTACATGACTACACACTCTTGCAAATCGAATTAATTGTGAAGTATAAACGCACTACTTAATTATATGCTATACACAAATCAAAAACCGACATATGCACTACATAAAGCCAACAGCAACGATTCAACCGCATTGAAACGGTCAGTAGCAACATAGGGCTTGTTACTTAAGAGTTTAAAAATATTTAACCCTCGTCCTTGTTTCCACTGTAGTTTTGAATGTAATATATTATGAAAACATCAAATGAATGCATACGGAGGAATCCTACAAAGAGAGCGATATCAACCATTTATTTATCGCAATCTGTGGCTGTTAAGACTTGTAGGATTCTCTATTCAGATTAATTTGGAATAACTGTTATTATGTATGAATCTTATTTGAATTAAGGTTCATAAGCTCTGCTACACAAGAAATTTGATTTGTATTTCAGTTTGCTCTAATCTGTAAGTTATTCTGTAACGATCGGTTGATTGAGTCAGTTACCTTAAGGTTGACCAACTATTTTGCGTGTTGTAAATAATATACGAATCTAGAGTAAAGGTTTGTAAAGGTTATTTTTATTATGGTTTGTCTTTGGGTGTTTGTGTCGCTTATATTATTTTTGCAATTTGAAAATTATTCCTGATTCTAGAGGCTATACTCAGCATACTCTCCGTCCTTACATTGATTCTGAAATTAATCATAAACGCCATTTCTTCAAAATATCCTTCATTAATAAGGGTATGGATTTTATAGATTTGCCCAGTATCTTCCGTGAGAGATCGGTGCTTTCTTCCATTCCTGCTTATTTTCAAAATACTGAAACACCTATAATTTGCTATAAATATAACAAACCTGTTAGATCTATCATTTTTAATTTCAATAAACTTGTTTCAGATCTTGATATTGATACTAATACTCCTGATTCATGTGATTGTAAAAACTCAAAGTATTGCTATCCTGCTGCTGGTCATGTAATTACTGGCAATTTGAAAATTATTCCTGATTCTAGGATAAGGAATGTAATTTCCATGGACCGAAATATCGGTTTCCTTCTAAAATTGATTTCAGTAAATGTAGAGATGAAATCGCTGCTTCCTTGAATGAATTCGGTAATCGATGGTGTAAGCGAGAGTATGTTGAGCATAAAGCCCTTAAGGACTGGAAACATAGCATTTTAAAACTAGTGAATAAACGCATTTCTTTCTATTCTCAAAATACTAACTTATTACCTCCTAAGCCCAAGACGTCTTTACGTCATCTTAAACTAGGTATTCAAGAATTTCATAAAAAGTTTGGGTTGGCCCCTGCAGACAAGGCCGCTAACAACGTCGTCGTTGTGTGACGGCTCCACTATGTTAACACGCTTAAGCAGGAGCTTGGTGGTACTAAGGCCTATGAACTTCAGCCTTTAGCTGAAGAGAGAGCTATAGTAGATAAACATGTTTGTCTTTCAGCCACCAAGTTTGCTGTGTGTGTTAACGAAGGCCAAGACAAGCTTCCTACGCTATACTGGTTACCAAAACTTCATAAAAAACCTAACAAAGCACGGTTTATTGCAAATTCTAGCTCTTGCACTACCACTGAACTTTCTAAATTATTAACTTCCTGTCTTACTGCTATTAAAACGAATGTGATTAAATATTGTGATAAAGTCTTTGAAAGATCAGGAAGAAATCTGTTTTGGTCTATAAAAAAATTCGAATGAGGTTTTAAATAAATTGAAATCTAGACATTTTTGTGCTTCTAGTCTGTCTACCTACGATTTTTCCACTCTTTACACTACACTTCCTCATAATCTTATAAAAGAAAAGCTTAATGATTTAATTGAATGGGCTTTTCACAGAGAAGATTCTCTCTATCTTGCATGTAATGTCAGAAATGCATTTTTCACTTCTAAAGAGCATAAGAATTATACACTTTGGTCATGTCAGAAAGTGTGTGATGCCCTCACCTTTCTACTTGACAATATTTATATTAGATTCGGTACTAAGTTATTTAGACAAATTGTGGGTATTCCGATGGGTACTAATTGCGCACCTCTTGTGGCTGATCTGTTCTTGTATTGTTATGAAAGGGACTGTATTTGTCGCTTTCCATTGATAACCAATCTGAAATTATTGAAGCTTTTAGCTCTACTTCTAGATATTTAGATGATTTATTAAATATTGATAATACCTATTTTGATGGTTTGATCAGTCTAATTTACCCCCTAATTTACCCCCTGATAAACGCGATGACTTTGATTTTGAGATTGTAAATTTTCCTTTTTTGGATGGTGATGTTCCTCGTGCGCCATCCTATGGCGTTTATATTTCGCAATTAATTCGATTTGCTAGAGTGTGTAGTCATGTAACTGACTTCAACACTCGTAATAAATTATTAACGGCTAAACTCCTTAATCAGGGTTATCGGTACCATAAACTACATGGGTACAACATGGATATTATACGACAGACTGCATGCATGGTAGTTAATCCAATCACGGTTGGCAACTTTGCTTCCCTCTTTAATTGCACGCCGGTGGGTCAGGCCTCAGATTCTATGACGGCTCCAACGTAAAGGCTTATTGCAAATTAGAGAGATAATGCTGGTTGGTGCCTGATGCTCTGTCTCTGGTCGGGCTCATCGGAGTCTAACTGTTGGTTTTCTTTTGCTCCAGCATTTCAGTGGTTTCTTGCTGTCGAGTCCTCACCATTGTCTCACCTCTGTGGTTCTTTGATTTTTGTGTTCACGGAGATTTTGCACTGATGAGTTAGGAGGCCTTCATGCGGGCTGAACAAATTATTTGTCTAAATCGCGACGGAAGTAAGGGCGAGGATTGTGGCCACGTAAAATCGATTTAAGCCCCCCAGTGGAAATCTTCCACTGACCGTTCCAAGGCGGCTCTTCTGTGGCGATTTATTTATGTTGTTGTTTGTTACTTACTGTGTGTATCACTTGTGTCTTTTAATTTTGGATGGCCACATGGCCATTTTGTGGGAAAGTAACTGTCCTTATGGCCTTCCTTTGTTTAGGTTTCCATTATGGTCTGGTCGCTTAATGTTTGTATTGCTTTCCCTTTGGTGTCTTTTATGGGTGGAGTAAGTTAATTGTATCAATTCCTGATCTTTGTTTTACTTCTACTTAACTGTTGGTTGTCGTTTGCTCCAGCATTACTGTTGTTTCTTGCTGTCATACCCTCACAGTTGTTTCATCACTGTGGTTGTTTGATTATTGTGCTCACGGAGATGATGCACTGATGAGTTAGGAGGCCTTCATGTGGACTGAACAAATTATTTGTCTCAATCGCGACGGAAGTAATGGCGAGGATTGTGGCCACGTAAAATCGATTTAAGCCCTCCAGTAGAATTCGTTTCCGCTGACCGCTAGTGATGTTTCAATTGGAGTCTAGTTGTTTCCTGTTTGTGTTTCTTTCACTTAGTGTCTCTGATGGGAGATGTGGTTTAATTGTATCGATTCCTGATCATTGCTTTCACGCTTCTATTTAGTATCATGAAGATGTAGAAAAATATGATTGAGTGTTTGTGTTTTACACTACGGTTTAAAGATTCATCTGAAAGTCTGAAAAAAAAGGGAACCAGCAAACTGTAAACACTGAGTAACATCGCTGTGAACTAAGTGTAGATTTTCTAATTAACTTCATATTTCGTGGAGCTGAAAATTTCAGAATGTGTTCTTTTATATATGGATAAACATTCCACATCATCTCGACAGTGAGTGTTATTTTGATTTTGAACTATCTTGTCTCAAACATTCTACTTTAACAACAAAAGAACTGTCTATATCATAGTTGGCCATACTAAATCGCCCTTAGGCCCTATTCATATTATAAACACAATGAGCACTGTTCTAAGGACGGGTCACGTCGGATTTATCAAATCAAGGGAGGGAACTCCTAGAACGACGTCCCATTAGCTATAACGACAACTGCAAACATGTGTTCAATGGCAGAGTTGCTGAAAGTTGAGGACACTCTGAAGGCAAAACATATAGGAATTATCAAAGACATGTCACACGTCGAGTTGAAGCAGTTCACCAAGGGGAACTATAAAATTGTAGTTCTAAAAGAACTGAAATAGTTATTACCAGACTGTAAAAATGAGAAACAGCTCAGTGAAACAGCCCAATGTATTTCTAATGCCCTCGAAAGGGAAGTTAACACACAACTCAAATCTAGAGTGCGTAAATTAACATCGACTACAAAGGTGTCGGAACTACTGTCTGATACAGTTATTGCGGACCTGAATTCAACACTACAGGATGATACTTCCCACTGTACAACTAGTCACGAGTACGAAAACAACACTGGTGGCAGTAATTATGATAGTGGCGAGGACAGTGAAGATGGAAGTCTGCTGAGTTCTGTGGCAAACAATAACAGTGCCGATGCAAATGACAGCTTTACTAAACTGAAACAGTATGCCTCTACTGAAAGTGAATTCCTAGGCACCTCGGAACCATCAGCCAGCTCAGATGTGCTACAAAGTGAAATCCTTAGCCTAAAAAATGAGGTGAAAGCGATCAAAGAATGCACTGAATCTATACTGACAGCAGTAAATGGTATATCAACAAAGCTTGAAAACTGTGTTGAAGGGTTGCATGATAGGATAACGGCCCTAAGCAATCAAATAAGTGCAAAAGACAAGAGCATCTCAGACTCAGTAGAACAGCTGACGGATACAACAAACACAATTAAAACCACTGTAGAACAGAAAACAAACCAAGTTGTAAACAAAACAAACGCAGTGTACGAAGAAGTAAAACATCAAGCAGAAGATTTGAAAAAGGTAATCAAACTGTCAACATCGTTATCGACAATTGACAATAACCAACCTAGTGAACATACCAAAGTGAGTGCAAATTGCCAAACGGATAAAAACAAAACCAAAGACCAAACTGAACAAATAAAACAACCGAAATACAGAACTGCAAAAAGGAATGGTATGTTCGAAGTAAATCATAACAGTCAGGAAAGTGATAGCAGAACTGAACAATACCACAACATAGAAACAAAGACAATAGACTTAACACAAGACAAGAAAAAGCCAATCACACAATCAACATTACTGGTTGGCAGCTCTATACTCAAGGGTGTGCGAGTACGAGACCTTAAGCCAAATACGACCGTAAGATCATTCCCAGGTGCAAGGGTAGACACGATTGGTGCAAAAATATCTGGATACAACATTGAAGACTGCAAAACATTAATTCTACATGTGGGTGGCAATGATGCTGATAGTGGAACAGATTTAGACAGTTTTTCAGAAAATTATGTTTCTCTGTTGAATGATTTGTCGAAAGAAAACCGTCGAATCATTGTCTCGGGTCTTACACCTAGAGAATCTGTTGACTTAAAGCCTTATAATAAAAAACTGAAAGAAATCTGTGATGAAAATAACATTGATTTTATAGACAATTATGATACATTTCTCCTTGCATCCGGTGAAATGCCAGATTCATTCTTTCATGCGGATAAGGTGCATTTGAAATTTTTAGGTACTAAGCACTTGCTTTCTAACATCGATAGAGTTTTAAGGGTAACAAAGAGTACCCCTCAGTCTGGTCAAAACATTAGACCCCAAGGTTTCCGTTCACACCATAATACGGTATACCCCAGAGGTAATGGCTCAGTGTCAAAAACCCTATCATCAAGGAAATATTGTCACATATGCACAAAATCAGGACATAGTACTTTTGAATGCTGGTATAATGGAAGAGGCGCTCCGAGAGACACAGTCGGTTTTCGGTAGGCTGCTGAAGGGCGTATAGAACACAACATTGTTAATATACACCCTAATGTGTCTACATCAAACAAGTATAGCCCCTTAGAAAGTCATTATAGTACAGATGACTCTTTAACAATGTATTCTCGGTGTGTCTCTCCCGATGACCAAATATCAGTTAATGTGCCAGAGACCGTTGATGCCGAAAATGCCGTCCTAAACGACAGTTCAGTCTCACTTGTAAACACAGCATCGGAACTTTCACCTGGAACCAATGATTTCATTGATTTTAATTTTATATCCAAAGGTCTGCATATATGTAACTTGAATGTAAGGCACATTTTGCCGAAGTTAGATGAGCTTAGAATTCTGTTTTCTAAAGATACGTCTCCTGATATTTTTGGTATGTGCGAAACTTTTTTGAAAAAGACCAATTCAGACTGTCAACTGTCAATAGATGCTTTTAACTTTATTAGAAAAGATCGTTCCGATGTTCAAGACAAAAATGGTGGAGGGTTGTTACTATATTACAGACAGTCGCTACACCTAACACGAAGATTAGATCTAGAGGTTTCAGAAATTGAAACTCTCTGGGCAGAAGTTAACCTCCCAAATTCAAGACCACTCCTTATCTGCTCTGTGTATCGACCTCCAAATGCATGTTCCAATTGGATTGACCTTTTTGAAAATGAACTATCCAAAGCCCAAGCTACAGGGTTAGAACTTATACTGATGGGCGATTTTAATATAGATAGTTCATCTGGTAGTAATATTAAATGGAACAACCTAATCCAACTATTCGATCTCGCTCAACTTGTTACTGAACCAACACGTGTCACTAATTCAACGTCAACAATCATTGATCACGTTTACACCAGTCACAATGAAAATATAACGGAATGCTTTGTGCCACATTATGCAATTAGTGATCACTACCCAGTCTGTTTTTCAAGAAAGGTAAATTATAAGATTCGAAAATCAAATCACACCACAACTACTTATCGCAGTTTTAAAACTTTTGATGAAACTTCCTTTTTAACTGATCTTGCCTCTCACCTTGAACACTTCGAACTTCAACACGAAACAATCGATAATGATTTCTCAGAATGGCTTTCCATTATCATCACAGAATTGGACAAACATGAACCCATAAGACAGCGACGTGTAAAATCCGTTAACCTTCCTGACTGGTATACCCCAGAGATCGGACAGTCACGAGTAACTAGAGACAAATATAAGCACTCAAGCAACTGGACCGAATATAGGCGCTTCCGTAATAAAACCAGTAAATTGATCAGAGACGCGAAGCGTAAGCATTTTACTGATTCTATTGAGCATAGTAAGGATGCTAAAACCATTTGGAAACATCTTAGATCAGTTAATAAGTCCGCATCATCCACCAATAAGTCCGTGCCGGATGAACTTGTAGTTAACAACGAAACTATTTCAGACTCAAAATTAATTGCTACAAAACTAAATGAATATTTCGCATCGATTGCGCATATACTCAATAAAACCAACACTGAGACCAGTGAACCAGATTTGTCTAAGCACAATGAGTTTGTTGGAAATAGAGTCCCTGATGGCGTAAGCTTCAAAATTCCACTTATTACTAACGACCAGGTCCTATCATACATATCCGCATTGGATCCTTCTAAAGCCACTGGACTAGATGGACTCGGTCCGAAAATTCTTAAGAAAGCGGCTAGCATTCTTTCACCCACTATTGCAGCACTTATTAATAAAAGCATCTCCACTGGAATATTTCCTAGTCAAATGAAATGCGCTAAGGTTCTCCCAATTTTATAAAGGATGGCAAAAATCAGACCCTTCCAACTATAGACCCATTTCTATATTGCCAACGATATCTAAAATCTTCGAAAAACATGTAAATAAGCATTTAATGAACTATCTAAATAAATACAAACTTATACACGAAAGTCAATCTGGTTTCCGACAAAAACACAGCTGTCAAACTGCTCTAGTTAAGCTAATCGACCAGTGGATGGCTTGTATTGATAAGGGTGATCTAGTGGGTGCTCTATTCATAGACTTTCGAAAGGCCTTCGACGTAGTCGATCATTTTATACTTATACAAAAACTAGCAATATATAAAATTGATATAGTATCTCTAAATTGGTTTATCTCATATCTTAATGACCGCAAGCAGGCAATAAAAAGCGACAAAGGTCTTTCTGAATTCACTACAATGCAATATGGTGTTCCTCAAGGATCAATCCTTGGCCCAACACTCTTTTTACTTTTTATCAATGATCTCCCTCTCTTCTTGAAACATAGTTATGCTGATCTCTATGCAGATGATGCCACATTTCATACAAGTAGTACATGCCTGGATACCATAGAAAGCTATCTACAGGATGATGCTGATACATCACTTGTTTGGGGTAGACTCAACAAAATGTTTGTTCACTTTGATAAAACATTTTATATGGTCTTAGGTACTAGACAAAGATTGAACAACTCACATTCACTCCAGCTGACCATTAACCAAGCTCAAATCAAACAAACCCCCACTCAGAAACTTCTTGGCATGCATATCGATGATAAACTGACTTGGACGACTCATATTGATCATTTGTGTTCTGCAATCTCCTCAAAGATATCTCTATTGCGACAGATATCAACTTATGTTTCCAGTAATACTCAGAAAAAATTCTATCACGGTTACATTCTACCACTTATTGATTATGGATCTGTAACCTGGGGTAACACTTCACTTAGCAATATCGAACGAATATGTAAACTTCAAAAACGTGCTGCTCGTATCATTTTACGTGCTGATTACAACACTCCATCAGTTGATATGTTCCGGGAACTAGGATGGCAATCCATCAGCCAACGAATCAACTATAATAAAGCGGTGTTCACGTATAAATCTCTTAACAATTTAACCCCTGATTATATTTCTAATATGCTGACACCTGTATCTGAAACTCATAATCGTACGCTCAGATCATCGGTCAATGGCACATTAGCTGTACCTAGATCACGTTCTTCGGTGTTTGACAGATCGTTTTCGCACTCAGCGCCGAGACTGTGGAATAGTCTACCTACTGATGTACGAAACTCATCAAATCTAAATAACTTCAAAAGCAATCTGAAACATATATTGTAAAACATACACTGTGATGCTCTGTTTTAGACTGTATTATCTTTAAATGATTTTTTTATCGTAGCTGTTATCAACTATTTAAGTTTTATGCGCCCATTTTATATTTTAGGTATTTCTCATATTGTGCCAAATAGATAATTTATCTCATCTTAATGAATTTTCGAAGATGCTGGAATTTACGAAAATGCCATGAGCTACATTTTATGTTTTAAAGTTCATATCTTGTATATATTGTATGTTTGTATTTGTATATATGTTTTTTATGTTTTCAGAGGGCCACAAGGTAGACTAGCTTCACAGCTAATTGTGTTCACCCTCTTTAAATAATGTTAATAAATAAATAAATAAATAAATAAATAAAAATAAGCTCGGGACTACTCCTGCGACCCCTGGTTTACAAGGCGAGTAGCATGACCACTACACCACAGATGCTTCTCTAGAAAATATTAATAATAAATTAGCTGTACAATCCAAAGAAATGGCCACTTTAAGACACAGAGCAGATAAAAAAATATAGAAATGGATGCCCAGGAAAAGGCATAATCAAATATTAGAGCCTACCAATGGCACCACGAGGAGGACTATCTAACAATGAGGAAAACAAACAAAACAGGAACGAATCGAAAACAGCGCAACAACCAGCTCCCTCTTACCCCCTAGGGTTGATCAAGGTGCACAATTAATAATAAATAAATAAACAATGATAATAATACACAACAATAAAAAGCCCCGTAAGAATATTCGACAAAGCTATATCTAAATAAAAAATATATGAACCACCGCCTTAGAATTTTCAGCAGCAAGAACTACTGGAAAGTTTAAAGCGATTCTGTGGACCAAGGTAGAAGTAAAACAAAGATCAGGAATTGATACAATTAACTTACTCCACCCATAAAAGACACCAAAGGGAAAGAAATACAAACATTAAGCGACCAGACCATAATGGAAACCTAAACAAAGGAAGGCCATAAGGACAGTTACTTTCCCACAAAATGGCCATATGGCCATCCAAAACCAAAAGACACAAGTGATACACACAGCAAGTAACAAACAACAACATAAATAAATCGCCACAGAAGAGCCGCCTTGGAACGGTCAGTGGAAGATTTCCACTGGGGGGCTTAAATCGATTTTACGTGGCCACAATCCTCGCCCTTACTTCCGTCGCGATTTAGACAAATAATTTGTTCAGTCCGCATGAAGGCCTCCTAACTCATCAGTGCAACATCTCCGTGAACACAAAAATCAAAGAACCACAGAGGTGAGACAACGGTGAGGACTCGACAGCAAGAAACCACTGAAATGCTGGAGCAAAAGAAAACCAACAGTTAGACTCCGATGGGCCCGACCAGAGACAGAGCATCAGGCACCAACCAACATTATCTCTCTAATTTTCAATAAGCCTTTACGTTGGAGCCGTCATAGAATCTGAGGCCTGACCCACCGGCGTGCAATTTAAGACTTAATCACAGTATTTAATCACATGCGTTTTAATAGCAGTAAGACAGGAAGTTAATAATTTAAAAAGTTCAGTGGTAGTGCAAGAGCTTTTGTTTGTTTGTTTGTATTGAAGTTTAACGGCCCAGTCAACACTATTTAGGTCATTTTTGAGCCGGTCAGTTTACCTATCAACACTTTCCTGGGCAGGCTTATACGTAAGCGGTTAACCAGTACAGTGCACATTCTTTCGCCAGAAACTGACAACTGCCCTTCTTGAATCAGCGGAAGGGAGAGAATGACCGTAGAAAAGATTTCATGATCAATCTCCACGAAAGAATGTTGCCGACCCCGGCGGGAGTCGAACCCGCGTCCTCCCGATCACCAGTCAGACGCGCATCCGACTGAGCCACTGAGGCCGGCTCGAGTGCAAGAGCTAGAATTTGCAATAAACCGTGCTTTGAAAGGTCTTTTATGAAGTTTTGGGAACCAGTATAGCGTAGGAAGCTTGTCTTGGCCTTCGGTAACACCCACAGCAAACTTGGTGGCTGAATGACAAATATGTTTATCTACTATAACTCTCTCTTCAGCTAAAGGCTGAAGTTCATAGGCCTTAGTACCACCAAGCTCCTGCTTAAGCGTGTTAATATAGTGGAGCCATCACACAACGACGACGTTGTTAGCGGCCTTGTCTGCAGGGGCCAAAACAAACTTCTTATGAAATTCTTGAATACCTAGTTTAAGATGACGTAAAGACGTCTTAGGCTTAGGAGGTAATAAGTTAGTATTTTGAGAATAGAAAGAAATGCGTTTATTCACTAGTTTTAAAATGCTAAGTTTTCAGTCCTTAAGGGCTTTATGCTCAACATAGTCTCGCTTACACCATCGATTACCGAATTCATTCAAGGAAGCAGCGATTTCATCTCTACATTTACTGAAATCAATTTTAGAAGGAAACCGATATTTCGGTCCTTTAGAAATTATATTCCTTATCCTAGAATCAGGAATAATTTTCAAATTGCCAGTAATTACATGACCAGCAGCAGGATAGGAATACACTGATTTTTTACAATCATATGAATCAGGAGTATTAGTATCAATTGTAAGATCTGAAACAAGTTTATTGAAATTAAAAATGATATATCTAACAGGTTTGTTATATTTATAGCAAATTATAGGTGTTTCAGTATTTTGAAAATAAGCAGGAATGGAAGAAAGCACCGAGCTCTCACGGAAGATACTGGCAAATCTATAAAATCTATACCCTTATTAATGAAGGATATTTTCAAGAAATGGCGTTTATGATTAATTTCAGAATCAATGTAAGGACGGAGAGTATGCTGAGTATAGCTTCTAGTTAAGAGAGCCGCATCATATAACTGATTAGAACCATCGTAGAATTTGTTCGCCTCGGTGTCCAGAAGACGTAAAACAGAAACGGGTAATGAACTTAAAAATGAAAGCATATAGTGGCGTCCATGATTTAATAATATAATTGACAGTTACTTCAGTTTAGTATTGTTTCGTTTAAGCGCACGTAATTTTCGTTTAAAGTTACCATTTTTCCTGGTGCCGTGAGATCTAGTTCTGCTTTTTCGACATTCCAGGAGTGAGAAATATCAAAGTCCGGCATTCTGGAAATATTACCCTCATGATAAATGTTGTCATTAAATCCCAGTGGAAAAGGGATCTGTAAAGATTTAATCCATTTCAGTTCAGCCTCATGTCTTCTGATAATTTTGAATCTAGATGTAGAATTTGCATCCTAATAAAGTTTTTCCACTGGTTGTATAACAATGTTATTTACAGAATGACCTGTACGTCGAAAGTGACGGTACAAGAAAGTGTCAGTTTTCTTAGGCTTGCTCATTCTACGATAATGCTCGTTCAATCTAGTTTTAAGCATGCGGTTAGTTTGACCGACATACTGCATATTACAGTTTGCAGCACGTCATGTAATTAGATAAATTAAATCTGTAGACTGTCATGTCAAATCAGACATGTTAACTACAGAGAAGCGTCTACCATTTACAGATGAAGTAACGGTAGAGGCAGTGCTTAAATGCGAACAACATCTGCACCTCTTGGCATTGCACTTAGAAATACTAGGATACATTCCACTTCTTTTCCACGGATTAGTATATTTTCGAAGGATGGGCGGTTTGAGAAGAGATAGTCTTATACGAAAACTACTCCCAAAAACATTGGTATTGCCTGCTCCATTGAGATTAACTGAAGTTACAGAAGACAAATTTAAGGTTCTAACCAATACCGAAAGCAACATAGTATTAAAGTTCTTAATAGAATGGGGAATCCGTACAGAAGAAGCAGAGTATAACCTAAGGGGTGATATTGATATTTTAAATGTATTTGTGATACTCATGTGGGTTAATAAGGTTATGATACCGTCAAAACTAAAGCGATCTTCATACCGGTCATTAAATAAAACAGCATATAAAATTACTGAAGATAATTCCTTCGAATTGAAGGAAGGTACAACAAAAGCCCACAAAACATCTTAGTCTACTTAAAGTCCAGGGATGAGGATTGGAAAAATTAGAGCATAAAATGTATGTACGGGCAAACCTTTTACAGCCGCCACACGGCACAAACAAAACAGCCCTGATATGCAAAGTAGAAGTAAAACAAAGATCAGGAGTCGATACAATTAACTTACTCCACCCATCAAGGGTTCGGGGTGAGGTAAATTTGACTGATCAAACAATCGAAATAGGTATTGTCAATATTTAATAAATCAGCCAAATATCTAGAAGTCGAGCTAAAGGCTTCAATGGTTTCAGATCGATTTTCAGCCGAAAGGGACATCATGAAGTCTCTTTCATAACAAAACAAGTACAAATCAGCCACAAGGGGTGTGCAATTTGTACCCATCGGAATAGCCACAGCTTGTCTAAATGACTTAGTACCAAATCTTATGTACATATTCAAGTTAAAAGGTGAGAGCTTCACATACTTTCTGACATGACCATAAAGGAAAATTGTATGCTCTTCAGAAGTGAAAAAAGCATTTCTTACATTACATGCAAGATAGAGGGAGTCTTACTTATGAAATGTCCATTAAATTAAATCACTAAGTTTTTCGTTTATAAGATTATGAGGAAGTGTAATGTAAAGGGTGGAAAAAATCGTAAGTAGACAGACTTGACGCACGTAAACGTCTGGACTTCAATTTACCCAAAACATCATTAGAATTAGTCGTTTACTTTTCGTCTCTCTGTAGCTTGAGATGGCTGTGTTATTTGTCCTTGGTTTTTCCTGAATTACTGTTTAGTTTATATTTTGTTGAACTTTCTCTTTATTAGGAAGTTTCAAATCTTGCCTTGTAATAAGGGCAGCATGATCATGTTTCGGTAAACCAGAATTCGTCCTCCAATTTATCAGTTCGTCAATAACTGAAGAACTAATGGTTTGTTTGGTATAATCTCCCCAAGTTGAATTGTCAGCATCCTGCAACATAAAGTTAAACTGTTACAATGATACGTTACCGATTATCTTATCAGTTATCATTGAGGCCTCCACTCATGGGGCCTGACGAATTAGATGGACGGCATGATGCTTCCACGCAGAGCTGAAACCGACAGCACAGGAGTACTGGTAAATTGTTTAGAGATCTAAACCTGCCCAGGCAAAGCGGCGCCAGTCGGACCGTCTGTGTTTTAAACCCTATTGGTTTCATTGGGCGACAGGGCTTGAGATGTCATTTCATCTCAATGTCGGGTACAATTCACACAAAATTGAAAGCAACATCTCCAAAATGACCTATACAGTGTTGACGTGGGGACGTTAAACCTAAAATCAAACACACCAAAATCAGTTATCATTGAGCAATGGTACCAGAAAAAGGACATCAAATATATATTTTTAGATGCACATACATGGTTTGTATAGTCCATATTCAACTTCACTACAGCTGGTGTTGTAGGATAGTGTATATATTTAAGGTCACTGATGGAGGCTTATTGATTGAAACAAGCAAGTCTGGTAAACAAAACGAGCCCATTTCGTAAAATCTTCCTTCGATATAAAAAAAACCAGACTGCATGCACGGTAGTTAACCCAATCCCGGTTCATAAGTTTGATTGCCTCTTTAATTGCACAACGAGGGATCGGGCCTCGCACTCTATCACAGTTATGGCCTAAAAACTTTCTTGAACCTTTAAGTAATGTCGGTTGGTGCCTGACGCTCTGTCTCTGGTCGGGTCTCCAGAGTCCAACTGTTGGCTTTCGTTTGCTCCAGCGTATTAGTAATTTCATGCTGTCGAGTCCTCACCGTTGTTTAATCTCTGTATTTGTCTGTTTGTTTGTATGTTTAATGTTCTCGGGGATGTTGTACTGATAAGTCAGAAATTCTGCTTGCGGACAGCACAAATAATTGTCTAAACCACTACAGAACTAAGGTTGAGAATTGTGGCCACGTAGAATCGATTAAATTCCACAACCGCACCCCCTCCTCCCCTTCATGATGGTTCTTCGTTTGTGGTTTATTGTGGTTATTGTTCGTCTTTACATGTATGTGTGTTGCTAAAATATTTTCTTATTTTGACAGCTGCAAACAATTTTGCTGGAAAATATTTGTTCTTTTGGCTCTCCGTTTGTAAGACTTTCATTTTGGTGAAGCAATTTTATGTTGGTGTTTCGTTCCCTTTGTATCCATTCCTGATCATTGCCTTCACTTCAATTTTGGATGGGAGGTATGACGTAATTGTAACGATTCCTGGTCATTGCCGCTGCTGCTATTTTGCATTATCGGACAGTTTTCAGTTCTTTGTTGTATTCCTTATTTAAATGGGATAAACCTTTCATAGACCATATCGGTGACGATAAATGCACAGAAAATAAATAGTTTAAATGCAATCATAATATCTAAACGACAATTTGATGGAAAAATGGCAAAGTAACTCAGTAAAATAGAAGTAAATGCAATGATCAGGAATCGATACAATTACCCCATACCTCAAATCAGAGACAGCAAAGGGAAAGAAACACAAACATGAAATACCTGAACTCTAATGAAATATCACCAGCGGTAGGCCAAAAATGGCCAAATAGCTTTCAAAAACAAAAAGAGATAAGCAATACGCACTATAAGTAGTTTAGGTCGTAGTACCAAAGCGTTAATCCAAAATCATAAGTCCATAGACAAAATGGCAAATATTAATGTTCAGATCAACAGACATGGATTCCAGAAGCTTGTAATCAGGCGTCCGCCTGAATGAAATAAACCGTGACATTCCATCCGCCTTCTCACGGTCAGTAATAAGTATTTCACTGGAGGGCTTAAATCGATTCAACGTGGCCTCAGTCGTCTCAATTGTTTCTTTCGCGGCTTAGACAAATAATTTGTCCAGTCCGCATGAAGCCGTCATCAGGATAACTAGTCCGAGTAATGAACACCCAATGAAAAATTACAGAAATAGATGCTCAGGAAAAGTAATAATCAAAGATTGCACCAATAGGAAGAGTAAATAACGATGAACAAAACAAAACGGAAATAAACGGACCACAAACAGCATAGAAACCAGCTCCTACTTCCCGACAAGAGGTAATGACGGTGCAACAGGCACAGGTAATAAAAATTCAATAAATAATAATACATACACAATTATAAGCCCGTATAACATGAAAAGCCCCGCCGGAAAATCCAACAAAGCTTTATTAAAATAAACAACATCAGAACCATCGCCTTAGGACGGCCGGTAGCGAGAACTAATACGAGGTTTTAATTGATTCTATGGGTTCACCTTAATCTTCGTTCTAACATTATTAACAACACACAAAAATTTTGGTCCACCTGAAGGACACAAACCCAATCAATGGACCGCCACAGAATAGCATACAAATAAGAACAAACTAAAATACAAATCAAATATTAAATAACTGTGATGATATAAAGGTGAGCGCTCGTAGCTTGTTCCACACTCTGTAATCCGGAGTTAAAGAAAACCGCCAGGTAGAGGTAGACCTTGAAGAGTCAAGCCAACGGAAAAGTATCAGCCACCAATCACTTATAAAATAAAAATCATAGAGTTTTAAGTTTTGGCCATCATCGAGTCAGAGGCATGACCCCCTCCCCCCCCCCCACACACACACATATTCACACCACCACTACCACCCTCCATCACCGCGCCATGTAATGAAAGAGGATGGCATAGTATTCAACCATAACTGAAGTGAAAACTAGTCATGCTGTCTGCTGCATAACACTCAGTCAACCATAACTGAAGTGAAAACTAGTCATGCTGTCTGCTGCATAACACTCAGTATTGTACCCCATTCTTTTGTGGCGTTTAATGATCTCTTTTACTCGTATTTCAGATTTCTTCATACCTTCTCGAAATTTATAAACCTAATCTCCATAAAATTCTTGTTCTGCTATGCCTGTTGTAGAAAAGTCTTTAGGTTAACATTGTATTTTTCGACTAGTACAGGGTGTCGTCGATAAAATTTAGAAAATGTTTAAGCTGTTTAGGCACGAGGCCGAAGGCCGAGGCCAATACAGCTGACCGAGGACCTGTAACTCGGACAATACGAAATTACTTGATTAATGACAATTTTATTAACTGACGCAACTAAAAACATGATTTTTGATTTTTTTAATATTGGTTGACCTTGTGTAATATAGGATAGTCAATTAATAAAGAGATGAAACTCTAGGCAAACGAATCGAACTAGTTGAGAAATATATACTCCATATGAAGGACGTGGGGGCGGGGGTGGTCATCCCCGTCTAAGGATAGGAAATTTTTTATAATAAAGTCAAAATTATCCCAGTTGTTGTATATCTGTAAAAAGGTTTTTTGTTATGGTTTGTCTTTGGGTGTTTGTGTCGCTTATGTTTTTTATTTTGGATAGCCTATTGGCCATTTTGTGGGAAAGTAACTGTCCTTTTGGCTTTCCGCTGTTGGTGTTTCCATTAGGGTCTGTTGTTTCATGTTTGTGTGTCTTTCCCTTTGGTGTCTCTGATGGGAGCTGTGGGTTGATTGTATCGATTCCTGATCATTGCCTCCACTTCTATTTTTTATATCCTAAGGGACCGATAGATCTAAATCTGAAAAGGGCGCTGCAATATCCGACGAATTAGTCCTATTCAGTTTCAGTTCAGAGGGATAAATTTGCTCAAAACAAAGATTGTCAATCTAATGTAAACCATACAGATATATCACATCAGTTTGAGTTCATTTGAGAGAGGCTGCATTAAATGTCTTTAGTAATACCCATTTTGTGTAGAAAAGTGGGGTTTGTCTCGCTGCCATTCATCATAGTGCAGTTTATATTTTCATATCCTTTGTGATCATTGATTCCATTGTTGAATTTTGAAAATATCTGAGGGTTACTGATGAGGCCTTGTTGGCCGAGGCTGGCTGGTCTGGGGAGAGAGACTTGTGCGCTTCTCGCTATTTAGTTCTGTGATGTATTCCTTGCTTCCAACGATTTGATAGAACATATTTATAGGGGCACTGAAGCGGATGTAACGGACACCAACAGTCTATTTTGAAGCATCAATAATAAATATATTACAAAATAGAAGTGAAGGCAATGATCAGAAATCGATACAATTAACCCACAGCTCATATCAGAGACGCCAAAGGGGATGAAACACAGACATGAAACAGCTCGGCCTAATGGAAACATCAATAGCTGAAAGCCAAAAGGATAGACACTACCCCCACAAATGGCCAATTGTCAATCCAAATTATTTTTATTTTTAGAGATATGAGAGAAACCACGGGTATGTTATCCTTATGGTGAGCAAACATTTCATTGCAATGGATACTCGTACTATTTTCACTTATTTATTGGAATATAAATATTGTTGAATTCAAAGACTAGATCCAATGAAAAACGAAACCGGCATAGTTTACACAAATCTGCAATTCATTGACATTGACCGGGAATGGATATAATTGCCTTACACTTTCGACACCAAACGGAAAGCATGATACAGTGAATTCAATTGACTGATACGATATCAACAGCTGTCGACTGGGCCTAAAACCACAATACAAAACAACCCATCTTGCTTTATCGATACATTTAAATCAGGAAACGGGGCTTCGGTATCACGAAGCTTATGCTTTACTAAGGACAAAATTTCACTTATCATATTTTCGAAGAAGATATTACAATATTTAATGAATCGCCCAAATATCTAAACGCCGAGTGTTAGTTACTTTTAATTGCTTTTCTTAAGAAAAAGATATCATAGGGAGGGTATATTTCGTCACAGAATAAGAATGAATCAGTCGAAAGAGTTGTGCGATTCCTACTGATAGGGCACAGTTTGTCTGTATAACTTAACAACAAATCAAATATGTATATTGTCAAGCAGAAAGTGAAGAAATGTGGTTACAAAGATATTTGGGATTACATTGCAAATGATTTGCATAAATTTGCATAAATTGCATTAATTATGCAAAATCTATATTTTAAACTGTATTATCTCGCCTTGTACTTATACGATATTCAAAAACAAAATACTTTTTCTAAATCTAGGGACAATATCCTTATCAAATGGTTCATCTAGAAGAGTGTAACTATGGTGATCAACATTTTTTGTACCCGCTTTTTTATATCAATCAGATGGCTCGATTACTATCGACATAATAAATGAATCCGTCTTTAAATCCCCTACAAAGTGATGTCTGAAAGACGTCTTTATCTTGTGTGGTTCTCATCATGTTAACAATCCGTGTAATAAACACCCCTCCAAACCATACTTTATATAGAGAAAACTGAGTTTTTTACGGGATGAAACATTGTTTTCCTTATTTCTGCTCTAAGACATAGGTTACGGGTACTCGTCAGAACCGCATAAAAACCAATGTTTGGAGAATAAATAAGAAAAACATCACAAATTTGCATCAGAAAAATTACCTTTTTGCGGTATAAAATAATGCACAACATCACACGGAAGTGGTTTCTTGATGTAAATGTGTCTTTTTTAGACACCCTTTAGGCCTTTTTCCCAGACGGGGAAGACCCAAAACTGCTTCCATCTTCAAATGAAGCACAACGTTCGGTTGATGAAGAAATGTTTTATTCATCTGCATTGTCTTTTAAGTTAAGCTTCTTAAACAGGGCTATCGGTATCATAAATGTAGGACAAATCTCCCATCACAGACATCAAAGGGAAAGAAACACAAACGTTAAATAACTAGACCATAATGGAAACATCAATAGCGGAAAGCCAAATTGACAGTTGCTTTCCCACAAAATGGCCGATTGGATATCCACAAAAAAGATATGAGCGATACACACACGCAAAGACAAACCACAACAAAAAACGTGACGGAGGAACCGCCTTGGAACGGTCAGTGAAAAGAATGGGGGGAGGGCTTAAATCGATTCTCGCGGCCGCAATCCTCGCCCTTACTTCCGTCGCAATTTAAAGAAATAATTTGTCTCTTTGAGACACCCTTAAAGCATTTTTCCCAGGCGGGGCACATAACCCACACCTCCCATCACAGACAACAAAGGGAAAGAAATACAAACAATTATTAACTAGACCCTAATAGAAACATCAATAGCGGAAAGCCAGAAAATACAGTTACTTTCCAGCAAAATGGCCAATTAGCTATCCAAAACAAAAAGACGTAAGCGACACACACATACACTCAAAGACAAACCATAAGACAAATAAACCGCGACAGAAGGACCGTATTGGAATGGTCAGTGAAAAGAATTTCACGGATGGGGGTTGCATCCGTCGGAGTCTAACTGTTGGTTTTCTTTTGCTCCAGCATTTCAGTGGTTTCTTGCTGTCGAGTCCTCAGCGTTGTCTCACCTCTGTGGTTCTTTGATTTTTGTGTTCACGGAGATGTTGCACTGATGAGTTAGGAGGCCTTCATGCGGACTGAACAAATTATTTGTCTAAATCGCGACAGAAGTAAGGGCGAGGATTGTGGCCACGTAAAATCGATTTAAGCCCCCCAGTGGAAATCTTCCACTGACCGTTCCAAGGCGGCTCTTCTGTGGCGATTTATTTATGTTGTTGTTTGTTACTTAGTGTGTTTATCACTTGTGTCTTTTAATTTTGGATGGCCATATGGCCATTTTGTGGGAAAGTGACTGTCCTTATGGCCTTCCTTTGTTTAGGTTTCCATTATGGTCTGGTCGCTTAATGTTTGTATTTCTTTCCCTTTGGTGTCTTTTATGGGTGGAGTAAGTTAATTGTATCAATTCCTGATCTTTGTTTTACTTCTACTTTGCAACCTGCCCATCACCTCTGTTCTTAGAAATTTCACTGGGGGCTTCAATCGAATTTACGCGGCCGCAATCTTCGTCCTTACTTCCGTCACCATTTAGACAAATAATCTTTTAGTTTTATACTCACTTAATGCCTTTTTACCCAGACGGGGCACATAACCCACATCTCCCATCAGAGACACCAAAGGGAAGAAACAAATACATTTAATAACTAGACCCTAACGGAAACATCAATAGCGGAAAGCCAAAGGGACATTTACTTTCCCACAAAATGGCCAAATGGCTATCCCAAACAAAAAGATAGAAGCGATATACACACTCAAACACAAACAATAACAATGTTTGGTTGGTGAAGAAATGTTTGATTCCTCTGCTTTGGCTGTTAAGCTTCTTGAACAGGGCTATTGGTATCATAAACTTAGGAAAGCATTTTCTAAATTTTATCAACCGCACTCTGAACTAGATAAAAACACAACGTTATTTAAAGACACTTCTGCAACAGGGCATATACCCGAGTTTTATGGAGATTTAGTTTATAAATTTCGCAAAATATGAAGAAATCTGATTTTTGGAAACAATTCAAAAGCATATTTCAACGCCATAAATGATTGCGGATGAATACAAGTTTTATTCGACATACAGCTTGCCTTGTATGATTGATGACCAAGCTTCCCTCTTTCATTGTACGACGGGTGGAGGTCATATCTCTGACTCGATGAGGGCCCCAACATAAAACTTTATTATTTTTATTAGTGGTTATTGCCTTATGGCTTGTCTTTGGTTTGACTCGTCTTTGTATACCTGCTGCCAGTTGTTCAAAGCATCATTAGCTTAACGAGCTCGTTTGCGGTCATATTGTTCACTGTTCTAGCAAGTTTAATATTCAAAATTTGGGTATTTTGCTGAAAAAAATGGGAGCAGCTTTTGCGAATGCAAAAGCTGCTCACATTTTTTCAGCAAACATATTAGCATAATTGCCATAATAAATGAGTTTTAACGATACTTTAACTAACGATGTCGTTAGTTTTGAACAACTTGCCCCTGGTGTTTTAGCTCCAGCTTACAGTGTGTGGAGCAAGCTATGAGCCCTTATCATAAATACATCACAGTTATTCAGTTTGATTTGTATTTCAACTTGCTCTAATTTGTATGTTATTCTGTGACGGTCTGTTGGTTGAGTTAGTTACCTTCATAGACCAACTGTTTTGTGTTGTAAAAAAGTGAAGGTTTAATTTAAACTTTCAAGTGATTCTTGCTACTGATCTTCCTAAATAGAAGTAGAGGCAATGATCAGGAATCGATACAATTAACCCACAGCCCCCACCAGAGACACCGAAGGAAAAGAAGCACAAACATGAAACAACAGACCCCAACGGAAACACCAACAGCGGAAAGCCAAAAGGACAGTTACTTTACTACACAAAATGGCCAATAGGTTATCCAAAATAAAATAATATATGCGACACAAACGCCCAAAGACAAACCAAAACAAAAATAAAGCAGTGCTTCTAATGTTGTTTTGATCTACATGTAGCATTGCCAGATTTTCCGACGGGGCTCGTCATGTTGTATGTGCTTAAGGTTGTGTATTATTATTACTGTTTTACAATCGACCCTAAGTAACTAAATGGCAAATCAAAAATGAATGCTTTTGTCCATGTGGCCATTACTGATTTGGGGAAACCAGTATTATGGATATTGATAGAAAAAGTCGTACATCTATATTTGAGAGCAGAAATCAGAAAAATAAGGTATACCCCTGTAAACCCTAGTTTTACTATATAAAAGTGAAGTTCAAGGGGGTCAAAAATTATAGAGGCGTGTTTTCGTTATGTTTTATACCAGCAGAGTAGACCTGATCAGACACTGCATTATGTGGCCCTTGATTAGGTACACACTGTTTGCCAATGGCCACGTGTATGAGCAAAGTGCAGAATTTACTTTTTACTCTGCGCTCTGACGTCTGAGGCAGGCCACTATCGATGCTATAAACAACCAGTACCTTGATTTTCTTAAGGGTCAGCGACAGTCATTTGGTAAATAGCAGGCGGTAAGCTTCTGTACTTAGTATCCAAGCGAACGCCTCGTACATTAGCCCAGTCCAGATTTTCTTTGGGTCGATTCAAAAACACGTGTTAAGATGCTAAGGGTCAGCGACAGTCATTTGTTAAATAGCAGGCGGTAAGCTTCTGTACTTAGTATCCAAGCGAATGCCTCGTACATTAGCCCAGTCCAGATTTTCTTTGGGTCGATTGATAAGTCAATACCCCGTACACGAGCCCAGTCTAGATTTTACCTTTTTTTTAAAGAAACACAAACATGAAACAACAGACCCTAATGGAAACATCAATAGCGGAAAGTCAAAAGGGCAGTTACTTTCCCACAAAATGACCAATAGCCTATCCAAAATAAAACAATATAAGCTACACAGACACCCAAAGACAAACCATAACAAAAATAATCCGCGACAGAAGAACCGCCTTAGAACGGTCAGCGGAAACGAATTCCACTGGGTTGGCGGGGGGCTTAAATCGATTTTACGTGGCCACAATCATCACGAAAACACACCTATATAATTTTGACCCCCTTGAACCCCACTTTTATATAGTTAAACTGGGGTTTCCGGGGGTATACCTTATTTACTTATTTCTGCTCTAAAATATAGATTGTGGGTACTTGGTAGAACCGTCTCGTTAGTTCTAACGGGTACCCACAAACTATATTTTGAGCAGAAATAAGAAAAGTATCACAGTCTTTCATCTTAAAATTTTCACTTTTTCGACGATAAAGGTGGCAATGTATTTGTATAGGCGTGTTTGCGTAATGCCTCGCCCTTACTTCCGTCGCGATTAAGATTATTATTATTTAGTCCGCATGAAAGCCGTTTTTCTTTTTTTATAGTAGTATACGTAGATTTGCATTTTTTACGGCAACAATCACAAGCGTTGTGATAGATTGTTCTTATTAATTTATTTATTTATTTATTTATTTATTTCGTAGCACAGGAAGTTTGGGAGGAAATAAAGCCATTGCACACTTATGTCCTTTAAACGAGAGCATGCTAGATTTGCTGTGCAAACGGTTTCTATCTTGGTTTTAATGATCTAATTTTGATTTCAACACATCTGAGTAACAAAAGTCATTTTTAATAATTTCCACACAAGTTATGAAACCATATTCCGTTTCATGACAGTCAGGGATTTTCCGAATCACGGAAACAGGTGAGTACCGGCCACACTTGTTTATTGGTGTCATTAATTACGAAAACACGTCTTTATTGTATTGTAAACTTGACCCCGAAAAAAAAACGAGGATTTTAAGATGCAAAACTGTGATAACGAGGCGGTTCTAACGAGTACCCACAATCTATGTTTTAGAGCAGAAATAAGAAAAATAAGGTTTACCCCTGTAAACCCCAGTTTTACTATATAAAAGTGGGGTTCAAAAGGGTCAAAATTATATAGGCTTGTTTTCGTGATGTTGTCTGACGCAAAATATGTGGATTTGTTCGTACATTATCTTAAAATATGAATTACTTTTTCATCCGCCCGATTATCGTTATTAATATTGTTTTTGTTAATATTATTTGATGAACATTTTTGAAAAAAAAATGAACAGATAAAACAACAATTATGCTGTTGGTCGGGTGTCTTTGAATTAGTAATTAAAGTGATTATATTCTTTGTTGATTTCTTGAAATGAGGGTGCTGGCCACTCTAACTGAATGGCTCGGTGTAATTAGTTTTGAACATATGTGTCTGAATTTAATCCAAGAAATCGAATTTCAAAGTGAGGGTAAAGGTGTGAAGCTATGAAGGTAACATCACCAAAACACGCCTATATAGTTTTGACCCCCTTTAACCACACTTTCATATAGTAAAACTGGGGTTTACAGGGGTAAACAGTATTTTCCGTATACTCGTATCTGCTTAAAAGCATAGATTGTGGGCACTCGATAGAACCGCCTCTTCGATGCGGTTCTATCGAGTCCCCACAATCTATGTTTTGGGCAAAAATAAGAAAAATCACAATTTTTTATCTTAAAATTTCCATTTTTGGGCTGAAAAGATGACAATGTACCTGTATAGGCGTGATTTCGTAATGGTCGCTTTGCTCAATTTTTGCTCAAATTAGTAAGGTTTAATTGGCATTCTGTAATCATCACACACAGGGCTGATTCGTCATAGTGTACTGTAGTTTATATTTTATTGTCCTTTGGGATCATGGATTCCATTGTGGAACCTTGACAATATTTGAGAGCAACTGATGAGGCCTAATTGGCTGCAACTAGCTAGTCGCCCAGAAACTTGTACACTTCATTTTTTTTTTTAAGTTTTGTGGTGTATTCTTTACTTTTACAAGATAACACTTTTATGGTACATATTTGGTGATCATAGATTCTAAGCTGAGACCGACATGGTGCAACGACAAAGTTAACGTTGAAGGCGAACCACTCCGACTTGACTGATTTAAGTTCAACCATGCCGTAAAAACGGTAAAACTCTTTCAACAATGACCGTTGCATTACTCACAATCTATTTTTGTACAGAAATATGCAAATAATCAGCATTTTTATTTGAAATTTTTCATTTTTTGGTGGTAAAATTTTCAATATATTTGAATATTTAGGCATGTTTTCATAATCTATACCCATTTATACAAATGGTTGCCTTACAGGGACTCAGACACTATGGAATGCATTTTTAATATGACGTCGCGTCTTAAAGTGTAATATTGTCATATAACTAATTCGGAAATCCACAAGTGGATTAAATATGCAAATTTGATTGATTGATTTGAGGTTTAACGTCCCCGTCAACACTGTAAAGGTCATTTTGGAGACGTTGCTTCCAATTTTGTGGGACTTTTACCCGACATTGAGATGAAATGACATCTCAAGCCCTGCCGCCCAATGAAACCAATAAGGATGGACGGGCCGACACGCACTGCTTTGTCTGGGCAAGCTTAGATCCTCTAAGCGGTTTACCAGTACGTACCAGCTATGCGTGGAAACATAATGCAGCCCATCTATTTCTTCAAGCCCCGATTGGCGGGGGCCGCAAACATTTCGATAAAACACCCATGCGACATTGTGCATTCTTTTATGTCTCCAAAATGGCTACTTTTCCGATGAAAATGTGTTATGTTTTTCTTATTTGCGCTTCTAACATAGGTTTGGGTACTCGTTAGAACAGCCTCATTGAAGTGGTTCTAACGAGTAACCACAACCTATGTCTAGGGGCAGAAAAAATGCAGAATAATGTACACCCCTGTAAACCCCAATTTTCTCTTTATAAGTGGGGTTTAGAGGGGGTGTTCATTTCATGGACTTGTTCACGTGATATTAGTTAGTTACGCCCAACGACGTACTCAACGACATCACGAAAACACGCTTATATAATTTTGACCCCCCCTCGAACCCCACTTTTATAAAGATAAACTGGGGTTTACAGGGGTAAACATTATTTTTCTTATTTCTGCTCAAAAACATATATTGTGGGTACCCGTTAGAACCGCCTCGATGAGGCGGTTCTAACGAGTACCCACAATCTATATTTTGAGCTAAAATAAGAAAAATATCACAATTTTTCATATGAAAATTTTAGTTTTTTCGGTGGTAAAGTTTACAATATATTTGTATAGGCGTGTTTTCGTAATGGACGTCGCATTTACAGACTCAACTCTTTAAATGAATTCAATAATACACGAACACTCATGTACGGTCCTCTGTTTTCTTAATTCTGCTCTAAAATATAGATAATGGGTACTCGTTATATCGTGTAACGTGTACCCACTATCAATATTGTGAGCAGAAATAAGAAAAATATCACATTTTTTTGCATTTAAAATTTTTATTTTTCCGCGGTATACAGTAATTTACAATCATGTATTTATATAGACGTGTTTTCGTATTGATTTTACTACGGAACCAGGGAAGGGACATTTCTCTTCCAGTATCTAGCAGAACAGAAACTAAAACAACTAGAAGAGTCCTGTTCAGAAACTCAGGGATGAAAGAGTAAAATCTCAAACCAGTTACATAAATATCATCTGAAAGCGCGTCGGAAAATAGTCCCATAGTATTGTTTTCTTTTCAGAATTCGTCTTTCTGTGCCAATTTATATTCAATCCGTATAAAGTCTCGACAAATGAAATATTTTGAAAGACGCTCCATGCCTGCAAAGTTAATTTTCAAGCGTTCCTTTGGACTATTTTATGCAGCGAACGAACAGCGGAAGTGGAGTAACGCGGTCCAGTACCGGAAGTAGAAATGTAATGACATAGAAACTTGATTTTAAAAATCAACTTTCAATAAAATTAGAGTGGAGAGGAAAACAAGAAATATGTCGTATAAACGATATAATATGTAGTATAAACGACATGATTCTTGCTTACTCTCCCAAGAAAAAATAGAATGGAACAGAAAACATTTTTTTTTGTATTTCTTGTTTTCTGTTCCACTCTGAAAATGTAGAGTGGAATTTAAAACAATAAAATCAGAATGGAAAAGAAAACGAAAATATGTCGTTTATATTTCTTGTTTTCCTAAGTAGTGTCCTGTGCGGAACACGGGAAGGGACATGAATTTTTTTTTAATATGTTGTGCGAACAAGATATTTAGTTGTGCGAACAAGATATTATCTTGTGCGGACAACATAACTTATCTTGTGCGGACAACATATCGTGTGCGCACAAGATAATATCTTGTTCACACACCATATTATCTTGTTTGCACAACATAGATCTTGGGAAGTTGTGGAAACAAGATATTATCTTGTGCGGACAAGATAATATCTTGTGCGCACAAGATATTAAGTTGTTGGAACAAGATAATATCTTGTCCGCACAAGATCTATGTTGTGCAATCAAGCTCGTAATATCTTGTTCGCACAACTTAATATCTTGTGCGGACAAGATAATATCTTGTCTGCACAAGATAATATGTTGTGCGCACAAGATAATATGTTGTGCGCACAAGATAATATGTTGTGCGGACAAGATAATATCTTGTTCGGACAAATTATATGTTGTGCGCACAAGATAAAATGTTGTCCGAACAAGATAATATCTTGTCCGCACAAGATATTATCTTGTGCGCACAACTTATAAAATAAAAAAAAACATGTCCCTTCCCGGGTTACCGGCCCCGATAGCTCAGTTGGTAGAGTTAAACCCGAATTCACACACACACCCTTCCCGGTTTCCGTGTCCTGTCTGTCCAGCTGCAAAATTTATAATAGAAACACTTTATATTGAGCCATGTCGTGAGAAATCCGGAAAGTTGTATGTGCGACCAATAAAGATGTGGATCAGCCTACACATCCACACGGTGTGATCAGCACCTCTTGGATACTATGATGATTACCATTATGCAAACACGCCTATACAAATACATTGCCACCTTTATCGCCGCAAAAATGAAAATTTTAAGATGAAAAATTGTGATATTTTTTCTTATTTCTGCTCAAAATATAGACCGCGGGCACTCGTTAGAACCGCCTCATCGAGGCGGTTCTAACGAGTACCCACACTCTATATTTTAGAGCAGAAATAAGAAAAATAAGTTTTACCCCTGTAAACCCCAGTTTTACCATATAAAAGTGGGGTTCCAGGGGTCAGAATCATATAGGCATGTTTTCGTGATGTAAGGTCGCTTTGCCAAAATCCATACCTGTGAAGGCATTCTGAACCTAAGCAAGTCAGTTTTGGTCAAACCTGATTGGACACACTGAAGACTGGTTTTCTGGTGATGAGGCACTATTGTCAAACTCATGATCAAGAGGACCATGCTGGTCCTGTGTCACTCACCTGAACTAACAGACTTGAAGTTGCACACGGCTTCAACCTTGAATAAGCTGTCGGCAATGATACACTGTTCCAAGTTTGACCACATTTCCTTGATTCTGTCCACGAGATAGGGTGCAGAGAGGCTGAATTGACAGCTTTTTGTGTGTGTGTAGTAGGAACTGGGGGCTATGCCCTTGAAATTATGGTTAATGTCACCAAAATCAAACCATAATTGGCATTTTCAGTGATTCGAAGGGATAATCTATGAGTAATGGGTTGACACCGCCAGTTTTCGAAATCATCCGAGCTTTCATCTCTGGCTATCTTATGTTCAATTTCAAGAAGATTCTTAGAAGCCTCCGTGGTGTAGTGGTTACGCTACTCGCCTTGTAAACCAGGGGTCGCAGGATCGATCTTGGTCTTCTCCAGACTTTCGGATGAGTCTTTAAACCGAGGTCCCGTCTCCAAATGACCATAGCTGTTGGTGAGATGTAAAACTCAAACACTCACTCACTCAAGAAGACTCGATAAAACCGGAAGGGCTATAGTGATGACAAGGTCAAAATTAGGCATTTTCTGCTATGAATGTGAGGTTCTAGGGAGTCAGAATCATATAGGCATGTTTTCGTGATGTAATGTCGCTTTGCCAAAAATCATGCCTCTGAAGGCATTCTGAATAAATAGGCCGACCTCAACAGTTTCAAACTCTTTTATCCCTGACGTTTACGTTTATGTAAGTTTCAAAAAGATCTGATGAAAACAGAAGGGGCTACTGTGATGAAAAGGTCAAAATAAGCATTTTCATCATTGTAGCGGACTTAACTCTATGCGAAAGTGAGCGACCTGGACAGTTTATTTAAATCATCCAAGCTTTTAACTCTAACTTACATATATTTAAGTTTCCAGAAGATCAGATCAAACTGAAACGAGGTCAAAAATAGCCATAGTAACCAAAGTTTTCATTTGATTTCAATCAAAAGGTTATGTCACCAATGCCCCACCATAGGCATGTCACAGACGAGAAATGATAGAGATCAACCAGCAGGCTACCATGATTTCAGGATTCAAATTTGGCATTTTCAGCGATCAAAGGGGCGTAACTCTATGAACAATTGCATCACGAAAACACACCAATAAAATTTTGACCCCCCTTGAACCCACTTTTATATAATAAAACTGGGGTTTAAAGGGGTAAATCTAATTTCTAATTACTGCTCTAAAATACAGATTGTGGGTACTCGTTAGAACCGCCTCGATGAGGCGGTTCTAACGAGTACCCACAATCTATATTGTGAGCAGAAATAAGAAAAATATCACAATTTTTCATCTTAAATTTTCGTTTTTTCGGCGGTAAGATTTACAATGTATTTGTAGAGGCGTGTCTTCGTAATGGGCTGATGCCACCCTGTTTCGAACTCATTCGAGCTTTTATCCATTATGTGAAAGTTTCAAGGAGATTCAATCAAAACTGAAGAGGCTACCCTGATGACATGGTCCAACGTAAGCATTTTCAGGAAAGCAGGGGACATAACTCCATCATTAATTAACCAACATCTTGAGTTTTCTCATTTTAAGCTTTTAATCCTGACTTGCTTATATATAAGTTTCAGGAAGATCCGATTAAAACTGAAGGAGCTACACCGATGACAAGATCAAAAATAGTCATTTTCAACAATAAGTAGTAGGGTGACATTGCCAGTTCTCGAGCTCATCCGAGCTTTATCCCTGAATCACTTAAAAGTGATGACAAGGTAAACTTTAACTGTCAGAGGATCTGAGCCCGCTATAGCGCTATCAGAAAAGAAAAAATATTTTCAGCTTTCAGCCTCTAATTGGGCCCCGTCAAGCGATTTTGGTACTTATCGCCTATGCGAGCAGCGAAGGTTCAGGCGAGCCTGCGCATCCGCGCAGTCTCACCAGAACCTTCGCTGCTCGCTCATACAAGCAGTTAATCAAGAGGAACCTTTAGACATAAATCCATATCCCTTGCCCCTCTAAATGGCTGGGCATACGCAGTTAAAATTTGTCATGACGGAATGCTCGAAGACCCAAATTCGCTTGGCGGGGCTCAATTAAAGGTGGCAAAAGGATTGAAATTGGTATTGTAGAAATGTCTGAGAGTTCTATATAAAGTGACTCAAATTATTATGACTTCTCGCCTCATCGTGCTTTACATTTGTGTACAGTTTCGTGACAATATCCGTTTCTGAGTTATGGAGCGGACACGAACATTACGACAACACACCCGTGCGACATAGTGATTTTTTTCACATCTCCAAAATGGCCATTTTCTGATGAAATTCCTTGATATTTTTCTTATAAATACGGCAAACATAGGTTGTGGGTGCTCGTTAGAACCGCCTCATTGAGGCGGTTCTAACGAGTACCCACAACCTATGTCTTGGAGCAAAAATAAGAAAAATTATGTATACCCCCCTACACCCCATTTTTCTCTATATAAAGTGGGGTGTAGGGGGGTCTTCGTTTCACGGACTTGTTCACGTGATGTTATTACTGTACTGAGTTTATTCCAAGTTCAAGGGCAATCACTCCAAAAATAAGCAAAGCAGGGTAACGGTTCTTCTGCTCTGCACCTCGACTCATTGTGCTATACATTTGCTTTACAGTTGCGTGAAAATATCTGAAATATATAGTCTAAGAGTTTTGGAACGGACGCGAATTATTACTGTACTGAGTTTATTCCAAGTGCCATTTTTCAATGTTAAAAGGGCAATAATCCCAAAAGTAGGCAACCCAGAGTTATAGTTCACGCGCTCTGCACATCGTCTCATAGTGCTTTACATTTGTGTGAAGTTTCATGAAAGTACCTTAAACTGTTTTTGAGTTATCATGAATAACGGAATTACGGTTGCCATTTTTCAATGTTTAAAGGGCAATAACTCCAAAAGTAGGCAATCCAGAGTTATGGTTCATGCGCTCTGCAAATCGTCTCACAGTGCTTTACATTTGTGTGAAGTTTCATGAAAATACCTCGAACGGTTTTTTAGCTATCATGAATAACGGAATTACGGAATTACAGAATTACGAATCACAGGACAAGGCAAATCCAATATAGTCCAACTTTTTCAAAGCGGGACTATAAAAACGGGCATTTTTTGCAATCGAAGGGACGTTACATTATGATAAATATTTCGACCTCACAAGTTTTCGAATTCATCCAAGCTTTTATCCCTAACTTACTTGTATGTAAGTTTCAAATAGATCCAATCAAAACAGAATGGGCTACAGTGATGCCAAGGTCAAAAACAAGCATTTTCCGCAAAGTATGGGACATAACTCCCCAAAATAATAGACCGAAATCGCCAGTTTTCGAAATCTTCCGAACTTTTCACCCTGGCTTACTTATATGTAAGTTTCAGAAAGATCCAATCAAACTGAAGGTGCTACACTGATAACAAGGTCAAACATAGGCATTTTCAGCAGGCAATCTTTACTCTATGATTAATTGGTCGACTTTGCCAGTTTTCGAACTCAAACGCGTTTTTATCCCCAGCCACCTTTCATACAAGTTTCACCGCTATAAATGCAAATGGATCACTCATCAGGTGAATATTCCATTGTCATATATGGGTTAATGGGCTGTTTTTTTTTTTTTTTTTTTTGCTAATGAGTTCGGAAGCCTTCATGCGGACTAAACAAATTTGTTTGTTTGTTTGATTGATTTGAGGTTTAACGTCCCCGTCAACACTGCTTAGGTCATTTTGGAGACGTTGCTTCCAATTTTGTGGGACTTTTACCTGACATTAAGATGAAATGACATCTCAAGCCCTGTCGCTCTGCGTGGAAGCATCGTGCTGCCCATCTATTTTTCAAGCCCTGATGGGGGGGGGGCAACAAATTATTTGTCTAAATCGCGACAGAAGTAAGGGCGAGGATAGCGGCCGCGTAAAATCGATTTAAGACCCCCCACACACATACACACTCAGTGCCCTTCGTTTCACTGACCGTTCCAAAAGGCGGTTCTTATGTCGCGGTTTATTTTTGTTATGATTTGTCTTAGAGTGTGTGTATCGCTTGTATTTTTTTCTTTTGGATAGCCAACTGGCTATTTTGTGGTAAAGTAACTGTCCTTTTAATTTTCCGCTATTGATGTTTTCATTTGCGTCTAGTTGTTTCATGCTTGTGTTTCACTGTTGGTTTTCTTTTGCTGCGGCACTTTAGTGGTTTCTTGCTGTCGTGTCCTCACCGTCGTTTCATCTCTGTGGTTGTTTGATTTTTCGTGATCACGGAGATGTTGCATTGATGAGTTAGGAGGCCTTCATGCGGACTGTCTAAATCGTGACGGAAGTAAGGGCGAGGATTGTGCCCACGTAAAATCGATTTAAGCCCCCCCAGTGGAATTCGTTTCACTGACCGTTCCAAGGCGGTTCTTCTGTCGCGGTTAATTTTTTACGGCGTAGCCGTTATGGTTTTGCTTTTGTCCTACATTTTTCGTTATTCCATTGGTCAATAAAACCACATGTCCAAGGAGATGACCATTTCATTGGTCAATGCTTTGCATAAATAAATCTACTCAAAAGTACGACAGTTTACTGAAGTTTTAACCCAGGAAATGTTTCATTTTTTATGTGAGACATGAATGAAAAATATATACAGTTTCGGCTTGCTCACCGTCTTTTCCTTTGCTGACCATACGTCATATGTATAATTGTGTTTCTAGTGAATTCTGTAACTGTTGCGGTGAATAGCTATTTTGACCTAATTTCACGTGGTTGGTCTATATAGCGAAAGGAACCATTTCGCGAAAGGAAGGTTCCTTTCGCGAAAGGAAGAATTTTCTGCGAAAGGAATTGTTTGTTTGATTTGAGGTTTAACTTCCCCATCAACACTGTGTAGGTCATTTTGGAGACGTTGCTTCCAAGTTTGTGGGACTTTTACCCGACATTGAGATGAAATGACACCCAAGCCCTGTTGCCCAATGAAACCAATAAAGAGATATAGCATGACAAAAACATGTAATAATCGCATTACAAATTGACAGATGTTTAATTTACAATATATGCTAAATAAAAGTTGCAGTGTATCATTTGTCTTCAGCATACTTTATGTCCTCCATTTTAACACAAAATGGACATTTTCGAATATCATTAATGTTATATAAATTCTGAAAAGGAATAGGTGTAATTTGAGTTTTAATTAGGTGCACATAAGATCAAGTTTCCGTCCGTTCGTCTGCTCGTCCGTTTGTTCGTCCGCCTATGCGTTTACGTTCACCATAGCGACAACCCGAAATGTTAACCCTAGAATTTGTGTTCAAAAACAGTAAATGATAACGTTTTCTTATTTGTTGTGCATATACTTGAGATCGTATGCTCTTGAAATGAGGTCATGTTTTTAACCTTGACCTTTTACATTGACCTTAGCTCAAACAGGCGGGACACCGCCCTCTGCAAAGCTATTTTTCCTCGCGTGACATCTGAATTGTTTGAATACAGTAAACCAGTTCATAGCTAGACAATTGTTGCTGTCACTATTGTAGCTCATATTGCACGACCCGCAGAAAAAGCGACCGACTGAAGTCCGTTGATTTTCTAAGAGTGCCCTCAAATCACCGTGTCATTCTGTCAGTCTGCCTGTCCGTCCGTAACCCGTTTGTGAAAATTGGTGATAGTGACTTAACCGCTTGGAATATTTAAACAATTTTTGGCATACTGATAGTATCAATGAGGTCTAACCAATGAACTTGCGAAATATTACATTCCATTTAGTATAGCCTCGCCGAGGCGAAAAATGTGAAAATTTTCGAACTGCTTCTCCTCGGAAACCGTTGGGCCGATTAAGGCCAAATTTTATATGGAGCCTCTATGGGATGGAGGAAACCAAAATTTGCTCATAGGGTCCAGGTCACATGACCAAAATGGCCGCCAAGCCATATATGGTAAAAACCCTTCAAAATAGTCTTCTCCAGAACAACTTGGCAGATTTCCACGAAACTTGATAAATAACATCTGGGACGTAGGCCCATCACAAATTGCTAAAATGGTGACCCTGGGTTGACCTTGACCTTCTTTGTGCCTAGGTCAAACTTTGACACATATGCTTTTGTATTGGAAAAGTGAGAATTCATTTTATCCTGCAAACGATTCAGAATTCAGTACTAAAGTATTAGATATATTTTTGCTCCTTACGATAAGGCGCATTTATTGGGGGAACCGTTTTAGGTCCAGGTCACATGACCAAAATGGCCGCCATACCCATATATGGTAACACTCATCAAGCTAAAAGCATCCGGCGGATCGTGCACTTCAGCTGAAGCACTGGTTTCTAAACAACCTTCCAATTAAATCTACGCCGCATATCTTTTTTAAAGATATTTCTTGTTTGTTATAGTTTGTCTTTTAGTGTTAGTATCGCTTATATTATTTTATTTCGGATAGCCAATTGGCCATTTTGTGGAAAAGTAACTGTCCTTTTGCTTTTCCGCTATTGATGTTTCCATTAGGGTCTGTTGTGTCATGTTTGTGTTTCTTTCCCTTTGGTGTCTCTGATGGGAGCTGTGGGTTAATTTTATCGATCCCTGATCATTGTCTTCATTTCTATTTTCTTTCCCTTTGGTGTCTTTGATGGGAGCTCTGGATTAATTTATCGATTCCTGATCATTGCCATCACTTCTATTTTTCATCCAATGGGAGCTTCAAATTTTGTTCAAAAATCGAGATCTTTAACCGATGAGAGGTCAAGATTATGTCAATTAAACTATATCTTCATTGATTTAAATTCCACGCCAGTTTTTCAGAGTGGAAAAGAAAACAAGAAATATGTCGTTTAAGCGACACAACAAATTTTCGTTTTCTTTTCCATTCTTATTTTATTGTTTTAAATTCCTCCCTCCTCTTTCAGAGTGGAGCGGAAAACAAGAAATATGTCGTTTAAACGAAATATTTTTGTTATCTGTTCCATTCTAATTTTATTGTTTAAAATCCCACTCTATATGTTCAGAGAGGAAAAGAAAACAAGAAATAGGACATATTATGTCGTTTTAGCGGCATATTTTGATTGATTTGAGGTTTAACGTCCCCGTCAACACTGTAAAGGTCATTTTGGAGACGTTGCTTCCAATTTTGTGGGACTTTTACCCGACATTGAGATGAAATAACATCTCAAGCCCGGTCGCCCAATGAAACCAATAGGGTTTATTAGCATGGACGGTCCGCCTCACACCGCGGTTCCTGGACAGGCTTAGATCCTCTAAGCGGTTTACCAGTACTAGTGTGCGGGCCGGATTCAGCTCTGCGTGGAAGCATCATGCAGCCCATATATTTCTTCAAGCCCCGATGGGCGGGGGCCGATTAAGCGGCATATATCTTGTTTTCTTTTCCACCCTATTTTAATTGTTTCAATTTCTGTTCTGCTAGATACTGGAAAAGAAATGTCCCTTCCCGGGTTCCGTATTAAACTGCGTTCCTTGTGGCAGCCTTTAAATAATAGATTCATAACTAATACACTGATTTAGATAAAACAGCAAAACGGACATTAATTTTCCAAAGAAGCTTATAAAGACAATAGGATAGCAGAACCCAATCATCACAAATAAGCTAGAGGTACTTACTGTTGAAATATAGATTCCTGCTATAGCAACATATATTGAGAAGTCTGGGTCTTGGATACTCGCATAGCGCAGATCAACCTGAATGAAATCATAAATATACCTGAAGCCATTGCAGACAATAAGCGAAAGATTGGTAAATAAATTGCTCAGCGCACCACCGAGAATCTATGAGACGTGTCAAGTTATAGTATGTCTTTTGGCATATGCGCCTTGAAGAATGTAATCAAACTGAGCGCAAGCTTTTTCTTATCTTTCTTTCTTACTATATATACTGCAACACCCCCTCACGAAGATAACGTGCATGTGTACATTACATACTCTCCTGGTTTGCAGGATGAAAGCCTACACAGTAATCGTGAAATTACGTTACGGTTCTTTTACCTGCAAAGGGGATGGTTTTCCCTGCATAGGGGGGCTCCAATTAACGTCCTGATCCGAAAGACGGTGTACTTTGTGGCATTCATCCAGGAAATGATGCCAGTTGGGCGTTTTCGGAAACTTCGATTTTACCTTCGCTGCCGGAAATCGAACCGGGGGTCTCTAGTATGATAAGCAAGTGCACTAACCACACTGGCCACTAACTTCTGGATGTCAAACTACGAAACCATGCCAATTCAAATATACTGAAAATTTTATTACCAAAAATGAAAATTTTCAAATATAAAAATCTGATAATTTCATACTTCTGCTCAAAACAATAGATTGCTGGAACTCCAATCTACAGTACCTACAATCTTGAGTACCTACAATCTAAGTTTTTGAGCAGAAATATGAATAATAATGTATACTCCTATATATATATGTTTTCCACAGTTTCAAAGAACAAAGTTGAAGATCAGCATGATCTATACAGTCTGCACAGTCTGATGAGCCTCTTTATGTTCGCTTGTTGGACAGAACCAGGTCTCTTGTTTCCATTCTTACAACACATCCGTAAGACAAAATCCAAAGTACTATTTTCTCATGTATTGTCCAAGCGTTGGTTGTGGATCTCGTAAGAACCTCCTCCCCTGCTAGCATTCTACATAAATCTACAGCGAGCCGTTAGCCCCTGTTTCCCCCAGTTTTATATTTAATCTATACTCCGGCAAACCCAGTTTTCTCTATAAAATGTCGGGTTTGCCAGGATGTCCATTTCAGCGGACTTGTAAACGTGTTGTTATGTCCCATCATGAACACATGCCTGTATAATTGTGACTCCATTAAAGCCCTCTTTTACATGTGTATAGTAAAACTTGGGGTTACAGGGGTATGCATTATTGTTCGGATTTCTGCCCCAAAACATAGCTTGTGGGTACTCGTTAGACTCGCCTCATATTTTGAACAGAAATATGAAACATATCAGAACCATTTATCTGAAAATGTTTTTGTTTTGTGGTAACATTTTCTATATATTCAAATATGCGTGTTTTTGAAATGAAACACCCATTTCTGACTACCATCCAATTAAATAACTTGATGTAAACTATTTCAGTTCACAAACTAAATGGCAAACAGTGTAGATCCTGATCAGATGACATTTTGATCGGGATCTACACTGTTTGTCAAAAATAGAAGCTGCTGTGTCCAAAGAGTGAGAGTAGATGCTCCCTTTTTCAGGGAGCCTGAAAAAGAAACAAAATGAGAAAAAAGCATTATGGTCGAAACCATGCCATCGTATGTCTATTTTATCCGCCTTAAGATGGCTTTCAACTGAACTGAACTGAACTTTATTATCTCAAAACTCAGGCCACGCAGAGGTGGCGTAAGAGCATATACAAACAGAAATATGTCAACAAAAATATTTACAAGCTATACATAACATAGTATATACATATGAAGCATTAGACGGCCCCCGCCCATAGAGGCTTGAAGAAATATATGAAATATATGGGCTGCATGATGCTTCCACGCAGAGCTGAATCCGGCCCGCACACTAGTACTGGTAAACCGCTTAGAGGGTCTAAGCCTCTCCAGGAACCGCGGTGCAAGGCGGACCGCCCATGCTAATAAACCCTATTGGTTTCATTGGGCGACAGGGCTTGAGATGTCATTTCATCTCAATGTCGGGTAAAAGTCCCATAAAATTGGAAGCAACGTCTCCAAAATCCTGTAAAAATCATTTAATATATAAAAGTAGGGTTTTAAGCGGGTCAAAATTATATAGGCGTGTTTTAGTGATGTTTATTAGTAAACTGCATGAAAACGCAGAAATCGGATTTCTTAGTGGGTATACTCAAGTTCCATCACGAAAACACGCCTATAAAATTTTGACCCCCCCCCCCCCCCCCCCACGAAGACCCACTTTTATATCGTAAGACTGGGGTATACAGGGGTAAACCTTATATTTCTTATTTCTGCTCTAACATATAAACTGTGGCTACTCGTTAGAACCGCCTCATACCAGTGAGAGTATAGATTGTGGGTACTCGATGAGGCGGTTCTGACGAGTGCCCACAGTCTATATTTTGAGCAGAAATAAGAAAAATTTCACAATTTTTCATCTTAAATTCTTTCGGCGATAAAGGTTAGAATGTATTGTATAGGTGTCATTACACAAACACGCCTATGCAAATACATTGCCACCTTTATCGCCGAAAAAATGAAAAATTTATTATAAAAAATTGTGATATTTTTCTTATTTCTGCTCAAAATATAGATTGTGGGAACTCGTCAGAACAGCCTCATCGAGGCGGTTCTAACGAGTACCCACAATCTATATTTTAGAGCAGAAATAAGAAAAATAAGGTATACCCCCGGCAACCCCACTTTTACAATATAAAAGTGGGGTTCAAGGGGGTCAAAATTATATAGGCGTGTTTTCGTAATGTGTTTTCGTAGTGCTGTGTTTGTTGTGCGCATGTCTTTAGGAAACCATGTCCAAGTGCAATAATGGTGTCCAACATTGTGTCAGAAATGTAAAAAATTAGGTTAAAAATTGTAACATCTTTTTCTGTATTCAGCATAGACTGTGTATGCTCGAACACGGATTTGTTATCGTTATGCATTATGTACGCCTCGTATTAATGTCACACGTTACAACGTCGTTGAAAAGAGCCCACTTTATAAAAAAGAAAAGAAAAATATAGTTAAACAAGAGCACCGCATGCGGGTGCCAACGATCGGCTGCAGTTTCTTTTAGAAAACAAAAATTCTAAGTCGTAAAAAAGGGGCATAACTATGCCAAAAATATTTTGAGGGACACCTAACCTATTTGTATGAGTACCCCTTTTTCATAATGAACAACTAGTCCGAGTTTCAAGTAAAAATGTTCAGTAATGACAGATATTATAAAAAATGGTCAAGTTTTTGCAAGACGACGCAGACGACGCCAGAGATATCACAATACCTCGTCGTTTTCTTCGAAAACAGCCGAGCTAAAATAAGTATACACACTTTTCTACACATTTGTTCCAAAACTGTAATTATTCGTTAGAACAACTGCAGCTATAGTTGAAAAAAAAAACAAGTTACATTAGGGTTAGAAAAGCATGCCACACAGTCAATTCTTTCCTTTACATTACGAAAACACGCCTCTACAAATACATTGCCAATTTTGGCCAAAAATTTGAAATTTTACGATGCAAAATTGCTATATTTTTCTTGTTTCTGCTCAAAACGTAGATTGCAGACACTCGATGAGGCGGTTCTATCGAGTACCCACAAGCTATGTTTTTGAGCAGAAATAAGAAAAAAACATTGTATACCCCTAAAACCCCAGTTTTACTATATAAACGTGGGGTATGAGAGGGTCAAAATTATGAAGGCGTGTTCTCGTAAAAGTGCAATTTATAGCTTTATTATTTCTTCTATAAATATATTTTACTGGTGCAGTAGGGCTTGGGCAGATTGAAAACACCTATTTGATTGCGCAGTCAAAGCATAATATTAGACTGTCCAAACATCCTAAGTTTTTTTGTGCAGGTAATGTTGTGATAACTGTGGGTACGCAGCTGAACTATGTCGTCACTAAACCCATAGCTTGGAAGAGTGAATGTCGTTTCACGTGCCTCATTTTAACATGGTTACTTACCCCATTTATGATATGAGAGAAATATTCTCTTATTTTGGACTTGATAGTACTTTCTAGGCCCCAGTAGATGTCAGAAAAGCTGTGGCAAAAAAGCAAAGAAGAATCATTAAAATATAGCAACATTATGCAAACACGCCTATACAAAAACACTGCCACCTTTATCGCCGAAAAAATGAAAATTTTATGATGAAAAATTGTGATATTTTTCTCATTTCTGCTCAAAATATAGATTGTGGGCACTCGTTATAACCGCCTCATCGAGGCGGTTCTTACGAGTACCCACAATCAATATTTTAGAGCAGAAATAAGAAAAATAAGATATACCCCCGGAAAAACCATGTTTAATATATAAAAGTGGGGTTGAAGGGGGTCTAAATTATATAGGCGTGTTTTCGTGATGAGAATAAAGAATGCAAGTTCCAAATTGTATATGCTGGTTGAACCATATATTATTTAAGGCTACTCAACTATCTTGTATCATGAGTGATTTTTTTTTCTATATTTTTCTGTTTTGGTGTTTAGTTTGATAAATCAATAAAGGAGACAGTTTATCGTTTGCCTGCCCGATAAGAATTCCTTAGAAAATGTTTAACAAAATTGTGCTCTAAGAGTATATTCGTATTAGACATGTAGTGATAAAATGTTCTTACTCGTTATAAATGGTATGGTCTATTATCATTAACATCTCCACACCATGAACCACTGGCGGCGATCGCTTGTTTCGAGACAGTTTTTCTGCGATGAACCGGTGGTTAGCCATTAATTTCACTTGAGCCTTCTCTTCCGTTGCTTCAGCTTGTTCTTTAATACTTCTCTCTGAAGGTATTGGGATTAGGATACACACGGATATACACACTCATACGTCAAAATACTTTCTTTAAATGTTCTGATAAAACTATTCCTTAGGAAGCAAGAACCGCAACCATTATCGAAAACACGCCTATACAAATATAGTGTAAATTTTACCACCGAAAAAAAAAATTAAGATGAAAAGTTGTGACATTTTGCTTATTTCTGTTCAAAATATAGATTGTTGGTACTCGTTAGAACCGCCGCGGTGAGGCAGTTCTAACGAGTATCCACAATCTATATTTTAGAGCAGAAATAAGAAAAAAGATGTACCCCTGTAAACCCCAGTTTTACATTATAAAAGTGGGGTTCAAGGGGGTCAAACTTATATAGGCCTGTTTTTGTGATGACAGAATTGAAAACCAATGGCAGGTACAAGATTTTTCTGGACCAGACTTGCTAGTTCCGACCGATTAGACCTCATCAGTGATCCTCAAACATTTTCGAAATTCCACAGTGATATCAATGATCCCACAATACCAGAAAATAAAACCCACATTATGATGAAGGGCAGGGAGACACGCTACGGCCGCCACACATTCCCTTGACACCATCTGTGGTGAACATAAATAAGTCCTGAAGTTCGATCCTTTGGAAGCAACGAATACATCAAATAAACGAAAAGAGCAGACTCGGTTTTATTGAGTCTGTTCATGACCAGTACTGAAATGTGCAACACCGGCCATGCCCGCTAGCGCCGGCTTAAGCAGAACTCTATTTTCAACATGATTCAAAATGACTTCAATGATCCCAAAGGACCAGAAAATATAATCTGCACCATGATGATGTACATTGTACAGGGAAACGTTTTACGGCCGCCACACGGCACAACACCAGCCGCAGTGAAGATGAATACGTTCTGAAAAGTTAGTTCCTTTGGAAGCAAAGAAAACACCAAATCAACGAAAATAGCAGACTCGGTTTTATTGAGTCTGTTCATGACCAGTACTGAAATGTGTAACACCGGCCACGCCCGCTAGCGCCGGCTTAAGCAGAACTCTATTTTCCAAATGATTCAAAATGACTTCAATGATCCCAAAGGACCAGAAAATATAATCTGCACCATGATGATGTACATTGTACAGGGAAACGTTTTACGGCCGCCACACGGCACAACACCAGCCGCAGTGAAGATGAATACGTTCTGAAAAGTTAGTTCCTTTGGAAGCAAAGAACACACCAAATCAACGTAAATAGCAGACTCGGTTTTATTGAGTCTGTTTATGACCAGTACTGAAATGTGCAACACCGGCCACGCCCGCTAGCGCCGGCTTAAGCAGAACTCTATTTTCCAAATGATTCAAAATGAATTCAATGATCCCAAAGGACCAGAAAATATAATCTGCACTATATGACTATATTTTTTTTCCTTTTTGTAAAATTGCGACTTAATTCTTTTCTCTATTCTTAACCCTTATCTTGCTGTTCACGACAACCCCTATCTTTGGAAACAGTGTAGATCCAGATAAGATGCCATCTGATCAGGATCTACACTGTTTGACATTTATTTTATGGCTTTGTAAGAGTAAATTGCATCAAGTAATCTGATTGGTTCAAAGTCAGAAATGGGTGTAGCTTAAATGAATATTCAGCAAGATAAGGGTTCAGATTATTCTAACACAGCACACCAGTATGTAAGCGATCAACACGAAAACATGGCTATATAATTTTGACCCCTTTGAACCCCATTTTATACAGTGAAACTTGGGCTTACAGGGGTAAACCTTATTTTTCTTATTTCTGCTCTAAAATATAGATTGTGGGTACTCGTTAGAACCGCCTTGGCGAGGGGTCCTAACGCGTACCCACAATTTATATTTTGAGCAGGAATAAGAAAAATATCACTACCTCTTAAGTGTTTCTTTTGAAGGTACATTTGGTTATGTATAAAAAAATGGAAACAAACGAAACACGTAGACTTTGGATGTGTCTATACATTATGGGGGAAAGAATCGGAAACATTAACATTACAAACATTAAACTGGAAGGACAAGCGTAACTAAAACTAAGAACCATATAGGGGAAGAACCAGAATCAACAACATAACAACATATATGATAAGGAAAAGAATCAGAACAACAAACACAAAACATGAAGGAACCACAGCAAAAGCACCGACTTCGAACGGTCAGTAAAGATTAATGGCGGGTTTAAGGTCACTATACGGGATCTCAACCCTTACCCTCACCTTCAATGTGGCTCAAACAAGTATTTGTTTGGTCCGCGTGAAGGTTTCCTTCTCATCAGTGAATCAATCGGTTAACAAAGAAATCACACACGTAAAGCCAAGTGGACAAAAGGATGAGGACTCAACAGTAAACTGTGTTTACGGGGTATAAATTTTCTTATTTCTGCTCCAAGACATTGTACTCACAATCTATGTTTGCAGTACAAATAGGATGAAAAATATCACAATGTAAGAAATGCTTTTTTTCACTTCTGCAACAAGGTCTGTCGGAACCCGAATTTTATGGTGACTTAGTAGATAAATTCAGAAAAATATATAATCGCAATGACTACAGCACCCAATTTCGTAAAATCATCCTTCGATATAAAAAGATTTGGTATAACATAATTGTTATACGACAGACTGCATGCATGGTAGTTAACCCAATCACGGTTGACAATTTTGCTTCTCTCCTTAATTGCACGCCGGTGGGTCAGGTCACAGATTCTATGACGGTTCAAGCGTAAAGGCTTTCTGGGAATTAGAATTTAATTATTGGTAATGTTGGTTGGTGACTGATGTTCTGTCTCTGGTCGGGCCCATGGGCTAACTGTTGTTTTTTTTTTAAGCGCCCGCATTTCAGTGGTTTCTTGTTGTCGAGTCCTCACCGTTGTTTCGCCTCTGTAGTTGTTGGATTTTTGTGTTCACGTAGATGTTGCACTGATGAGTTAGGAGGCCTCCATGCGGACTGAACAAATTATTTGTTGAAATAAGGGCGAGGATTGTGGCCACGTAAAATCAATTTAAGCACCCCCCCCACACACACCCCCCACCCCCTCACCCCAGTGCAATTCGTTTTACTGACCGTTCCAAGGCGGTTCATCTGTCGCGGTTTATTTTTGTTATGGTTTGTCTTTGAGTGTTTGAATCGCTTATATTAATTTGTTTTGGATATTAGCCAATTGGCCATTTTGTGGGAAAGTTGCTGTTCTGTTGGCTTTCCGCTATTGATGTTTTCATTACGGTCTGGTCGTTTCATGGTTGTGTTTCTTTCCCTTTGGTGTCTCTGATGGGTGCTGTGGGTTAACTGTATCGTTCCTGATCATTGCCTTCATATATATTTTTTATCAGGTAGGTGCCTTGACATGCATGAGCAGCAGGTTAGTGCCTTTGTATGCATTTTTTTTTTTTTTTTAGTTTTTCAGTTTGACCCTAATTTCATTTCTTCAGTTATGCTTTTTATTTTATTTACTTATTCTTTATCATTTTTATCTGTTAAATTTATTTATTTTCATTTTATTTTATTTTTTATTTATTTATTTATTTATTTATTTTTTTTTTGCATTTTTAACTGCGTGACATTTCTGAGTTTTATTTAGCTGTAGAAGTGCTTTAAGTAGTAGGAAGGTTTTATATAATGTTTTCATCACGAAAACACGCCTATACAATTTTGACCCCCTCATACCCCACTTTTATATAGTAAAACTGGGGTTTAAGGGGGTATAACTTATTTTTCCTATTTCTGGTCAAAAAAATAGATTGTGGGTACTCGATAGGACCGCCTCGTCGAGGCGGTTCTATCGAGTCTCCGCAATCAATGTTTTGAGCAGAAATAAGAAAAATATCAATTTTTTCATCTTAAAATTTCTATTTGTTTGGCCAAAAATGGCAATGTATTTGTATAGGCGTGTTTTCGTAATGTCATGATGCAATTACTAACATTTATCTTACAGCTGTTTTTTATCTGTTACATTAAACTTTTGTTTTGTCGGGAAATAGCTCATGAAGCTAATGTTATTTGTTTTATTGTGACCAACGTTAGATAAATTATTGTATCTCTTGTACCTTGTAGCAAGTTGACATTTTTGGAGATATGAAAAGAAAGCACTATGCTGCACGGGTGTGTTATCATAATGCATTTGGCGAAATCCACGCATTTTTAAAATAGAAGTGAAGTAAATGACCAGGAATAGATACAATTAACCCAAAGCTGCGAAAGAAACACAAACATGAAACAACAGCCCCTAATGGAAACACCAATAGCGGAAAGCCAAAAGGACAGTTACTTTCCCACAAAATGGTCAATTGGCTATCCAAAACAAAATAATATAAGCGATTTGATTATGGTTTGTCTTTTGAGTGTATGTATCGCTTTTTGTTGTTTTGGATAGCCCACTGGCCATTTTGAGGGAAAGTAACTGTCCCTTCGGCTTGCAGCTGTTGGTGTTTCCATTAGGATCTATTTATTTAATGTTTGTTTCTTTCACTTTGGTGTCACTGATAGGTGCTGTGGGTTAATTGTTTCGATTGCTGATCATTGCCTTCAATTCTGTTTTACCTAGGAGGGCGGGACGCGGGTGGGGGGGGGGGGGCTGAGTAAATGTCAAAATGGACACAATTCCCGACCTTGATTCCGTCGTGATTAAGACAAATAATAATCACGAACTAGCTACTCTGGCCCGGAAAACATGTTCACTTCATATTTTCCAGTTCTGTGGTGTACTCCTTGCTTCCAAAGGATACCCCTTTCTAGAACACATTTAACGTCACTACAGCTGGTGTCTGGGAATGTGTGGCGGCCGTAAAAAGACTCCCTGCCCTACATCATAGTGTAGTTATATTTTCTTGTCCTTTGGGATCATTGATTCTATTGATGCATTTTGAAAATATTTGAGGGTCACTGATGAGGCCTAATCGGCCGAAACTAGCTAGTCTGGCTCAGAAAACAAGTACAGTCTATATTTTCCAGTTCTGTAGTGTATTCCTTGCTTCCAAAGGATGACCCTTTCTAGAACATATTTAACGTCACTACAGCTGGTGTCTGGGAATGTGTGGATGCCGTAAAAAGACTCCCTGCCCTACATCATAGTGTAGTTTATATTTTCTTGTCCTTTGGGATCATTTGATTCTATTGATGAATTTTGAAAATATTTAAGGGTCACTGATGAGGCCTAATTGGCCGAAACTAGCTAGTCTGGCCCAGGAAACATGTACACTGTTTTCCAGTTTTGTATTGCATTCCTTGCATCCAAAGGATGACCCTTTCTAGAACATATTTAACGTCATTACAGCTGGTGTCTGGGAATGGTTGGATGCCGTAAAAAGACTCCCTGCCCTACATCATAGTGTAGTTTATATTTTATTGTCCTTTGGGATCACTGATTCTATTGATGAATTTGGAAAATATTTGAGGATCACTGATGAGGCCTAATTGGCCGAAACTAGATAGTCTGGCCCAAAAAACATATACACTTCAGTTTTTCCAGTTCTGTGGTGTATTCCTTGCTTCCAAAGGATAACCCTTTCTAGAACATATTTAACGTCACTACAGCTGGTGTCTGGGAAAGTGTGGCGGCCGTAAAAAGACTCCCTGCCCTACATCATAGTGTAGTTTATATTTTCTTGTCCTTTGGGATCATTGATTCTATTGATGAATTTTGAAAATATTTGAGGGTCACTGATGAGACCTAATTGGCCGAAACTAGATAGTCTGGCCCAAAAAAACATATACACTTCAGATTTTCCAGTTCTGTGGTGTATTCCTTGCTTCCAAAGGATAACCCTTTCTAGAACATATTTAACGTCACTACAGCTGGTGTCTGAGAATGTGTGGCGGCCGAAAAAACTCCATATGGCCATTTTGTGGGAAAGTAACTGTCCTTATGGCCTTCCTTTGTTTAGGTTTCCATTATGGTTTGGTCGCTAAATGTTTGTATTTCTTTCCCTTTGGTGTCTTTGATGGGTGGAGTAAGTTAATTGTATCGATTCCTGATCTTTGTTTTACTTCTACTTTTCATGCCCTACATCATAGTGTAGTTTATATTTTCTTGTCCTTTGGGATCATTGATATTATTGATGGATTTTGAAAATATTTGAGGGTCACTGATGAGGCCTAATCAACCGAAACTAGCTAGTCTGGCCCAGAAAACATGTACAATCTATATTTTCCAGTTCTGTGGTGTTTTCCTTGCTTCAAAAGGATGACCCTTTCTAGAACATATTTAACATCACTACAGCTGGTGTCTGGGAATGTGTGGCGGCCGTAAAAAACCTCCCTGTCCAACATCATAGTGTAGTTTATGTCTTGTCCTTTGGGATCATTGATTCTATTGATGAATTTTGAAAATATTTGAGGGTCACTGATGAGGCCTAATCGGTCGAAACTAGCTAGTCTGGCACAGAAAACATGTACAGTCCATATTTTCCAGTTCTGTGGTGTATTCCTTGCTTCCAAAGGTTGACCCTTTCTAAAATATACTTAACGTCACTACAGCTGGTGTCTGGGAATGTGTGGCGCCCGTAAAAAGACTTCATGCCCTACATCATAGTGTAGTTTATATTTTCTTGTCCTTTGGGATCATTGATTCTATTGATGAATTTTGAAAATATTTGAGGGTCACGGATGAGGCCTTATTGGCCGAAACTAGCTAGTCTGGCCGAGAAAACATGTACACTCCATAATTTCCAGTTCTGTGGTGTATTCCTTGCTTCCAATGAATGACCCTTTCTAGAACATATTTAACGTCACTACAGCTGGTGTCTGGGAATGTGTGGCGGCCTTTAAAGACTCCCTGCCCTACATCATAGTGTAGTTTATATTCTCTTGTTCTTTGGGATCATTGATTCTATTGATGAATTTTGAAAATATTTGAGGGTCACTGATGGGGCCTGATTGACCGAAACTAGCTAGTCTGGCCCACGAAACATGTACACTGTTTTCCAGTTTAAATCGCCCATCCTTCGAAAATATACTAATCCGTGGAAAAGAAGTGGAATGTATCCTAGTATTTCTAAGTGCAAAGCCAAGAGGTGCAGATGTTGTTCGCATTTAAGCACTGCGTCTACCGTTACTTCATCTATAAACGGTAGACGCTTCTCTGTAGTTAACATGTCTGATTTGACATGACAGTCTACAGATTTAATTTATCTAATTACTTGACGTGCTGCAAACTGTAATATGCAGTACGTCGGTCAAACTAACCGCATGCTTAAAACTAGATTGAACGAGCATTATCGTAGAATGAGTAAGCCTAAGAAAACTGACACTTTCTTGTACCGTCACTTTCGACATACAGGTCATTCTGTAAATAACATTGTTATACAACCAGTGGAAAAACTTTATTACGATGCAAATTCTACATCTAGATTCAAAATAATCAAAAGACATGAAGCTGAACTGAAATGGATTAAATTTTTACAGACCCCTTTTCCACTGGGATTTAATGACAACATTTATCATGAGGGTAATATTTCCAGAATGCCGGACTTTGATATTTTCTCACTCCTGGAATGTCGAAAACGCAGAACTAGATCTCACGGCACCAGACAAAATGGTAACTTTAAACGTAAATCACGTGCGTTTAAACGAAACAATACTAGACTGAAGTGACTGTCAATTATATTATTAAATCATGGACGCCACTCTATGCTTTCATTTTTAAGTTCATTACCCGTTTCTGTTTTACGTCTTCTGGACACCGAGGCGAATAAATTCTACGATAGTTCTCATCAGTTATATGATGCGGCTCTCTTAACTAGAGGCTATACTCAGCATACTCTCCGTCCTTACATTGATTCTGAAATTAATCATAAACGCCATTTCTTCAAAATATCCTTCATTAATAAGGGTATGGATTTTATAGATTTGCCCAGTATCTTCCGTGAGAGATCGGTGCTTTCTTCCATTCCTGCTTATTTTCAAAATACTGAAACACCTATAATTTGCTATAAATATAACAAACCTGTTAGATCTATCATTTTTAATTTCAATAAACTTGTTTCAGATCTTGATATTGATACTAATACTCTTGATTTATGTGATTGTAAAAACTCAAAGTATTGCTATCCTGCTGCTGGTCATGTAATTACTGGCAATTTGAAAATTATTCCTGATTCTAGGATAAGGAATATAATTTCTAAAGGACCGAAATATCGGTTTCCTTCTAAAATTGATTTCAGTAAATGTAGAGATGAAATCGCTGCTTCCTTGAATGAATTCGGTAATCGATGGTGTAAGCGAGAGTATGTTGAGTATAAAGCCCTAAAGGACTGGAAACTTAGCATTTTAAGACTAGTGAATAAACGCATTTCTTTCTATTCTCAAAATACTAACTTATTACCTCCTAAGCCCAAGATAGAAGCCTCCGTGGTGTAGTGGTTACGCTACTCGCCTTGTAAACCAGGGATCGCAGGATCGATCCCGGGCTTCACCAGACTTTCGGATGAGTCTTTAAACCGAGGTCCCGTCTCCGTATGACCTTAGCTGTTGGTGGGACGTAAAACTCAAACACTCACTCACTCACTAAGCCCAAGACGTCTTTACGTCATCTTAAACTAGGTATTCAAGAATTTCATAAGAAGTTTGTTTTGGCCCCTGCAGACAAGGCCGCTAACAACGTCGTCGTTGTGTGACGGCTCCACTATGTTAACACGCTTAAGCAGGAACTTGGTGGTACTAAGGCCTATGAAATTCAGCCTTTAGCTGAAGAGAGAGCTATAGTAGATAAACATGTTTGTCTTTCAGCCACCAAGTTTGCTGTGTGTGTTAACGAAGGCCAAGACAAGCTTCCTACGCTATACTGGTTACCAAAACTTCATAAAAAACCTTCCAAAGCACGGTTTATTGCAAATTCTAGTTCTTGCACTACCACTGAACTTTCTAAATTATTAACTTCCTGTCTTACTGCTATTAAAACGCACGTAATTAAATAGTGTGATAAAGTCTTTGAAAGATCAGGAAGAAATCTGTTTTGGTCTATAAAAAATTCGAATGAGGTTTTAAATAAATTGAAATCTAGACAGTTTCGTGCTTCTAGTCTGTCTACCTACGATTTTTCCACTCTTTACACTACACTTCCTCATAATCTTATAAAAGAAAAGCTTAATGATTTAATTGAATGGGCTTTTCACAGAGAAGATTCTCTCTATCTTGCATGTAATGTCAGAAATGCATTTTTCCCTTCTAAAGAGCATAAGAATTATACACTTTGGTCATGTCAGAAAGTGTGTGATGCCCTCACCTTTCTACTTGACAATATTTATATTAGATTCGGTACTAAGTTATTTAGACAAATTGTGGGTATTCCGATGGGTACTAATTGCGCACCTCTTGTGGCTGATCTGTTCTTGTATTGTTATGAAAGAGACTTCATTTTGTCGCTTTCCATTGATAACCAATCTGAAATTATTGAAGCTTTTAGCTCTACTTCTAGATATTTAGATGATTTATTAAATATTGATACCTATTTTGATGGTTTGATCACTCAGATTTACCCCCTAGAACTTAAGTTAAATAAAGCAAATTTTTCTGATACCGAGGCCCCGTTTTTGGATTTACATCTATCTATTGTAGATGGATTTGTTTCGTGCAAAATTTATGATAAACGCGATGACTTTGTTTTTGAGATTGTAAATTTTCCTTTTTTGGATGGTGATGTTCCTCGTGCGCCATCCTATGGCGTTTATATTTCGCAATTAATTCGATTTGCTAGAGTGTGTAGTCATGTAACTGACTTCAACACTCGTAATAAATTATTAACGGCTAAACTCCTTAATCAGGGTTATCGGTACCATAAACTACGCAAAGCCTTTTCAAAATTTTATAGACGCCATTCTGATTTAATTTCAAAATTCAATATTGGACTTAAATCTCTTCTGCAACAAGGTCTATCGGAACCCGAATTTTATGGTGACTTTGTATATAAATTCAGAAAAATATATAACCGCAATGACTTCAGCACCCAATTTCGTAAAATCATTCTTCGATATAAAAAGATTGGGTACAACATGGATATTATACGACAGACTGCATGCATGGTAGTTAACCCAATCACGGTTGGCAACTTTGCTTCCCTCTTTAATTGCACGCCGGTGGGTCAGGCCTCAGATTCTATGACGGCTCCAACGTAAAGGCTTATTGAAAATTAAAGAGATAATGTTGGTTGGTGCCTGATGCTCTGTCTCTGGTCGGGCTCATCGGAGTCTAACTGTTGGTTTTCTTTTGCTCCAGCATTTTAGTGGTTTCTTGCTGTCGAGTCCTCACCGTTGTCTCACCTCTGTGGTTCTTTGATTTCTGTGTTCACGGAGATGTTGCACTGATGAGTTAGGAGGCCTTCATGCGGACTGAACAAATTATTTGTCTAAATCGCGACGGAAGTAAGGGCGAGGATTGTGGCCACGTAAAATCGATTTAAGCCCCCCAGTGGAAATCTTCCACTGACCGTTCCAAGGCGGCTCTTCTGTGGCGATTTATTTATGTTGTTGTTTGTTACTTACTGTGTGTATCACTTGTGTCTTTTAATTTTGGATGGCCATATGGCCATTTTGTGGGAAAGTAACTGTCCTTACGGCCTTCCTTTGTTTAGGTTTCCATTATGGTCTGGTCGCTTAATGTTTGTATTTCTTTCCCTTTGGTGTCTTTTATGGGTGGAGTAAGTTAATTGTATCAATTCCTGATCTTTGTTTTACTTCTACTTTGCATATCAGGGCTGTTTTGTTTGTGCCGTGTGGCAGCTGTAAAAGGTCTCCCCGTACATGCATTTAATGCTCTTATTTTTCCAATCCTCAGGGATTGCTTATGCAATTGCTTTTCACTGTTCCATCAATTGACATCCTTTAGATACCTGTTGAAGGTCATTATTAATCGTTCCTCGTTGAATAACAACTGTTTGTTTGACATCCCTGTACTTTAAGTAGACTAGGATGTTTTGTGGGCTTTTGTTGTACCTTCCTTCTATTCGAAGGAATCTTCTTCAGTAATTTTATTTATTTAATAACCGGTATGAACATCGCTTTAGTTTTGACGGTATCACAACCTTATTAACCAAAATGAGTATTACAAATACATTTAAAATATCAATATCACCCCTTAGGTTACACTCTGCTTCTTCTGTACGGATTCTCCATTCTATTAAGAACTTTAATACTATGTTGCCTTCGGTATTGGTTAGACCCTTAAATTTGTCTTCTGTAACTTCAGTTAATCTCAAAGGAGCAGGCAATACCAATGTTTTTGGGAGTAGTCTTCGTATAAGACTATCTCCTCTCAAATCGCCCATCCTTCGAAAATATACTAATCCGTGGAAAAGAAGTGGAATGTATCCTAGTATTTCTAAGTGCAATGCCAAGAGGTGCATATGTTGTTCGCATTTAAGCACTGCGTCTACCGTTACTTCATCTGTAAACGGTAGACGCTTCTCTGTAGTTAACATGTCTGATTTGACATGACAGTCTACATATTTAATTTATCTAATTACTTGACGTGCTGCAAACTGTAATATGCAGTACGTCGGTCAAACTAACCGCATGCTTAAAACTAGATTGAACGAGCATTATCGTAGAATGAGTAAGCCTAAGAAAACTGACACTTTCTTGTACCGTCACTTTCGACGTACAGGTCATTCTGTAAATAACATTGTTATACAACCAGTGGAAAAACTTTATTACGATGCAAATTCTACATCTAGATTCAAAATAATCAAAAGACATGAAGCTGAACTGAAATGGATTAAATTTTTACAGACCCCTTTTCCACTGGGATTTAATGACAACATTTATCATGAGGGTAATATTTCCAGAATGCCGGACTTTGATATTTTCTCACTCCTGGAATGTTGAAAACGCAGAACTAGATCTCACGGCACCAGGAAAAATGGTAACTTTAAACGTAAATCACGTGCGTTTAAACGAAACAATACTAGACTGAAGTGACTGTCAATTATATTATTAAATCATGGACGCCACTCTATGCTTTCATTTTTAAGTTCATTACCCGTTTCTGTTTTACGTCTTCTGGACACCGAGGCGAATAAATTCTACGATAGTTCTCATCAGTTATATGATGCGGCTCTCTTAACTAGAGGCTATACTCAGCATACTCTCCGTCCTTACATTGATTCTGAAATTAATCATAAACGCCATTTCTTCAAAATATCCTTCATTAATAAGGGTATGGATTTTATAGATTTGCCCAGTATCTTCCGTGAGAGATCGGTGCTTTCTTCCATTCCTGCTTATTTTCAAAATACTGAAACACCTATAATTTGCTATAAATATAACAAACCTGTTAGATCTATCATTTTTAATTTCAATAAACTTGTTTCAGATCTTGATATTGATACTAATACTCCTGATTCATGTGATTGTAAAAACTCAAAGTATTGCTATCCTGCTGCTGGTCATGTAATTACTGGCAATTTGAAAATTATTCCTGATTCTAGGATAAGGAATATAATTTCTAAAGGACCGAAATATCGGTTTCCTTCTAAAATTGATTTCAGTAAATGTAGAGATGAAATCGCTGCTTCCTTGAATGAATTCGGTAATCGATGGTGTAAGCGAGAGTATGTTGAGTATAAAGCCCTAAAGGACTGGAAACTTAGCATTTTAAGACTAGTGAATAAACGCATTTCTTTCTATTCTCAAAATATAAGTAAAACAAAGATCAGGAATTGATACAATTAACTTACTCCATCCATAAAAGACACCAAAGGAAAGAAATACAAACATTAAGCGACCAGACCATAATGGAAACCTAAACAAAGGAAGGCCATATGGACAGTTACTTTCCCACAAAATGGCCATATGGCCATCCAAAATTAAAAGACACAAGCGACACACACAGCAAGCAACGAACAACAACATAAATAAATCGCCACAGAAGAGCCGCCTTGGAACGGTCAGTGGAAGATTTCCACTGGGGGGCTTAAATCGATTTTATGTGGCCACAATCCTCGCCCTTACTAACTTATTACCTCCTAAGCCCAAGACGTCTTTACGTCATCTTAAACTAGGTATTCAAGAATTTCATAAGAAGTTTGTTTTGGCCCCTGCAGACAAGGCCGCTAACAACGTCGTCGTTGTGTGACGGCCCCACTATGTTAACACGCTTAAGCAGGAACTTGGTGGTACTAAGGCCTATGAACTTCAGCCTTTAGCTGAAGAGAGAGCTATAGTAGATAAACATGTTTGTCTTTCAGCCACCAAGTTTGCTGTGTGTGTTAACGAAGGCCAAGACAAGCTTCCTACGCTATACTGGTTACCAAAACTTCATAAAAAACCTTCCAAAGCACGGTTTATTGCAAATTCTAGTTCTTGCACTACCACTGAACTTTCTAAATTATTAACTTCCTGTCTTACTGCTATTAAAACGCATGTAATTAAATAGTGTGATAAAGTCTTTGAAAGATCAGGAAGAAATCTGTTTTGGTCTATAAAAAATTCGAATGAGGTTTTAAATAAATTGAAATCTAGACAGTTTCGTGCTTCTAGTCTGTCTACCTACGATTTTTCCACTCTTTACACTACACTTCCTCATAATCTTATAAAAGAAAAGCTTAATGATTTAATTGAATGGGCTTTTCACAGAGAAGATTCTCTCTATCTTGTATGTAATATCAGAAATGCATTTTTCACTTCTAAAGAGCATAAGAATTATACACTTTGGTCATGTCAGAAAGTGTGTGATGCCCTCACCTTTCTACTTGACAATATTTATATTAGATTCGGTACTAAGTTATTTAGACAAATTGTGGGTATTCCGATGGGTACTAATTGCGCACCTCTTGTGGCTGATCTGTTCTTGTATTGTTATGAAAGAGACTTCATTTTGTCGCTTTCCATTGATAACCAATCTGAAATTATTGAAGCTTTTAGCTCTACTTCTAGATATTTAGATGATTTATTAAATATTGATAATACCTATTTTGATGGTTTGATCAGTCAGATTTACCCCCTAGAACTTCAGTTAAATAAAGCAAATTCTTCTGATACCGAGGCCCCGTTTTTGGATTTACATCTATCTATTGTAGATGGATTTGTTTCGTGCAAAATTTATGATAAACGCGATAACTTTGATTTTGAGATTGTAAATTTTCCTTTTTTGGATGGTGATGTTCCTCGTGCGCCATCCTATGGCGTTTATATTTCGCAATTAATTCGATTTGCTAGAGTTTGTAGTCATGTAACTGACTTCAACACTCGTAATAAATTATTAACGGCTAAACTCCTTAATCAGGGTTATCAGTACCATAAACTACGCAAAGCTTTTCAAAATTTTATAGACGCCATTCTGATTTAATTTCAAAATTCAATATTGGACTTAAATATCTTCTGCAACAAGGTCTATCGGAACCCGAATTTTATGGTGACTTAGTATATAAATTCAGAAAAATATATAACCGCAATGACTTCAGCACCCAATTGCGTAAAATCATTCTTCGATATAAAAAGATTGGGTACAACATGGATATTATACGACAGACTGCATGCATGGTAGTTAACCCAATCAAGGTTGGCAACTTTGCTTCCCTCTTTAATTGCACGCCGGTGGGTCAGGCCTCAGATTCTATGACGGCTCCAACGTAAAGGCTTATTGAAAATTAAAGAGATAATGTTGGTTGGTGCCTGATGCTCTGTCTCTGGTCGGGCTCATCGGAGTCTAACTGTTGGTTTTCTTTTGCTCCAGCATTTTAGGAGTTTCTTGCTTTCGAGTCCTCACCGTTGTCTCACCTCTGTGGTTCTTTGATTTCTGTGTTCACGGAGATGTTGCACTGATGAGTTAGGAGGCCTTCATGCGGACTGAACAAATTATTTGTCTAAATCGCGACGGAAGTAAGGGCGAGGATTGTGGCCACGTAAAATCGATTTAAGCCCCCCAGTGGAAATCTTCCACTGACCGTTCCAAGGCGGCTCTTCTGTGGCGATTTATTTATGTTGTTGTTTGTTACTTACTGTGTGTATCACTTGTGTCTTTTAATTTTGGATGGCCATATGGCCATTTTGTGGGAAAGTAACTGTCCTTATGGCCTTCCTTTGTTTAGGTTTCCATTATGGTCGGGTCGCTTAATGTTTGTATTTCTTTCCCTTTGGTGTCTTTTATTGGTGGAGTAAGTTAATTGTACCAATTCCTGATCTTTGTTTTACTTCTACTTTGTATTGTATTCCTTGCTTCCAAAGGATAACCTTTTCTAGAACATATTTGTTACCGTGATGAGCTAAATTGCCCACTGTCATTTGCCAGACCCCGTCGTTGATTTCGATGTGAATTTGAATTTGGGGGTTCATTTCTGTCGTGGTAATCCATAATAAATTTAGATATTTTCTAAGCTCATTTGTCTCCAGTCTGTTGATTCAAGAAGGGTAGTTGTCTGTTTCTTGCGAAAGAATTTACACTGTATTGGTTAGCAGTTTCTGTATAAGTTCTTCCAGGAACATTACAGACTGGTAAAATGAACACCTCCATATGATCTTAATAGTGTTGACTTGCTATGAAACTCCACACAATACATCATATCGTCATTGTACTTAAATATACCACGCTTTAGACGCACTTGTTGGTTCGCACTCGATGGTTTAAAATCCACGGAGAAGAGAAATAGAATCGAAAAATTTGGTTAAAAGAGATAAAATATATATAAAATAAGCAATGATATTATTATTATTATTATTATTATTATTATTATTATTATTATTATAAATGTCTCTTGCAAGCACTATAACATAAATCTTTAAGAAATACGATCAGAACCTTACTCGACCTCAAAAACTCATTGTTTCGGTTTTGTTGACCTTTGAGATTTCGGGTATTTAGTTCTAGAGAATCAACAACACAACAACTAATAGGATGTATTTGTACTTTTTTTTCAAGAAATAGCGTCATATACCTATCTAGTATATATCAATTTAAGCTCTATAACTGAAGGAAAATTCGGAAAAATACAATGAAATATTTACACCTTTGTGTTTACCTTGAATACCAAACCTAAACATCTGGGTTTATTATTTTTAAACCGTACAACCAATATGTTTAATGGAAAAAACAGATCGAAATAGTTAATCAGTGTGAGAATTTTTTCAAAATGTTTAGCAGAAGGGCAATATAGAAATAACCGTGTGGCGGCCGTAAAAATCTCCCCATTTGTCATCATAGGGCAGATTATATTTTCTTTTCCTTCCATTCTGGTTGCTTCGAAAATTGAATATCGCTCAAGCCGGTGCAGCCTTGCAAACTATAATGCTGTTTATGAAGAGACTCAATAAAACCGAATCTCCAATTTTTATTCTTTTGTGTGTTCTTTGTTCCCAAAGGCAACCTTAAGCATTTTATTTTACCCCACAGCAGTTTGTATTAAGTGCCGTGTGGCGGCCGTAAAAAGTTTCCCCGTGCTTCATCATAGTGCAGATTCTATTTTCTTTTTCTTTGGGAGCATTGAGCCCATTCTGGTTGCTTCGAAAATCGAATATCGCTAACGCCGGTGCTAGAAGGTGTATGCAGCCTTGCAAACTATAATGCTGTGTATGAAGAGACTCAATAAAACCGAGTCTATGATTTTCGTTCTTTGTTTCCAAAGGCAACATTGTAGCATTTTATTTGGGCCCCGTCAGGCGATTTTGGTACTTATCGCCTATGCGAGCAGCGAAGGTTCAGGCGAGCCTGCGCATCCGCGCAGTCTCGCCAGAACCTTCGCTGCTCGCTCATACAAGAAATGAATGAAGCGGAACCTTCAGACAGAAAGTCATATCCCTGGCCCCTCTGAATGGCTTGGCATGTGCAGTTAAAATTTGTCATGGCGGAATGCTCGAAGACACAAATTCGCTTGGCGGGGCTCATTTATGCAAGCGTTTTATAACATATGCGTAATATACCTACGTGTAATGTTCCGCTTTTCCTCGGTATTCTGTAAACCAGCTAAGAGTTTTGGAGGTATAACTAAAGGTTCCAGTTTATGCGGTGTCCCTGGGAGCGAGTGAAGTTCTTTTGAGTTCAAAACATCAACGTCTGGTTCTAATTGATGTTCTCTGCCATTAACATGTAGATTGCCAGTCTTAAATAGACACTGAAGTTTAAAGTGTAACACAGACAAGGCTATCAGCCTATTTTATTAAGGTGTGGATCATTTATTTCAGGAGATATCTTCTGAATTGAATATGCATTTTCCTTGTAAATATGTGTAATATGTTTATTTTATCTTTCCTGAGCCAGAAATGCTGAAGATGAACTTATGAATGGCCACCCTGTGTCTTTTCACATCTCATTCATGTGAATAAAGATCCCTTTGTACGACAGTCGTGAATTTTTTGTCTCAAACTGCTGTAGTCTGCCAATCATTGGTTAAAGATAGAAAACATGCCATTGCATTGGAGCTATTTTTACCCAAAACTGTCATCTGCACTACTGTGTTACCTATGCAAACATGGATATCCATTTTCAATATTTCCTTAAAGACACATTTTAATAGTCACAACGTCATATTCGTGATCAACTTTAAACTAGAATTTGTTTTTCTACAAAAACACAGATGTCTCCCCCGTTTTTGACTGCTAAGTATAACCTTGACATTGGAGGTATTGAGCTGGGTCTTGTGTGCAACACATCATTTAATGAAGATGAACATTTCTGCACAGTAACTTTAACAAGAGGCTCAATGAGCCTAAACCGCTCACCTGAGGAACTTAAGTTTTAACCATTCACAGACTTGACTACTAAATCTGCTAATAGAATCCAGCCCATTGACCCTTACAGGATATAAGTCATCATTATTGCATTGCATTCCAAGTTTGAGACTTCTAGCTTCTCTAGTTCCTGAGAAATCTTTGACGAAAATTTAACATTGGTCAAAATGGAGAGAAAGAAGAATGAAAGAACAGATGAACAAATAAGCTGAGAAAGCCCAATGTCTCTTACACAAAAAAAGTCATCATTATTCTATTGAATACCAAATTTGATGTTTCTAGCTTTTATAGTTCCTGAGAAAGCTTTGATTAAAAATTTAACATTGGTCTATTATCTCTATATGGAGAGAAAGAAGAATAAAGGAACAAATGAACCAGACTAGCTCCAAAACCTAATGCAGCATTTCCCTATGCCCAATGGTGCTACACATAAATTTTAAACAAGATTGGTCGACTGCCTTCTGAGATATGCTTCATTGAAAGTGTGGACGATGGATGGACGGACGACAGACGACGGACTCCGGAGCCTTGGTATACTATCAGCTCACTGGAGCCTTTGGCTCAGGTGAGCTAAAAATTCAAGTCGCTATTTCTGTCACAACATTTTCCCTACGTTAAGTCTATGGGCAAATTTTTTTGTCTCTCAAGGTCACGTAACTCCGAGGTCAATATTCCGATTCGGCCCAAAATCGAACTTAACCGAGATTTTATGCCTGTCCTCGTTACCTGCAAGTTTGAAGCTGATATGAATAAAAATAAAGTTGCTATCGTGGTCACAACGTATTTTTTATGCTCAAGGGCAGGTAACTCCAAGGCAAATATTCCGATTCGGCACAAAATCGAACTTAACCGAGATTTTATGTCTGTCCTCGTTACCTGCAAGTTTGAAGCTGATCTGAAAAAAATTCAAGTCGCTATCGTAGTCGCAACATTTTCCCTAATTAAGTCTATGGGCAAATTTTTTGTCGCTCAAGGTCACGTAACTCCGAGGTCAATATTCCGATTCGGCCCAAAATTGAACTTAACCGAGATTTTATGCCTGTCCTCGTTACCTGCAAGTTTGAAGCTGATATGAATAAAAATAAAGTTGCTATCGTGGTCACAACGTATTTTTATGCTCAAGGGCAGGTAACTCCAAGGCAAATAATCCGATTCGGCCCAAAATCGAACTTAACCGAGATTTTATGTCTGTCCTCGTTACCTGCAAGTTTGAAGCTGATCTGAAAAATTCAAGTCGCTATCGTAGTCACAACATTTTCCCTATGTAAAGTCTATGGGCAATTTTTTTGTCGCTCAAGGTCATGTAACTCCGAGGTCAATATTCCGATTCGAACTTAACTGAGATTTTATGCCTGTCCACGTTTCCTGCAAGTTTGAAGCTGATCTGAATAAAAATAAAGTTGCTATCGTGGTCACAACGTATTTTTTATGCTCAATGGCAGGTAACTCCAAGGCAAATAATCCGATTCGGCCCAAAATCTAACTTAACCGAGATTTTATGTCTGTCCTCGTTACCTGCAAGTTTGAAGCTGATCTGAAAAAATTCAAGTCGCTATCGTAGTCACAACATTTTCCCTATGTTAAGTCTATGGGCAAATTTTTTGTCGCTCAAGGTCACGTAACTCCGAGGTCAATATTCCGATTCGGCCCAAAATCGAACTTAACCGGGATTTTATGCCTGTCTTCGTTACCTGCAAGTTTGAAGCTGATCTGAATAAAAATAAAGTTGCTATCGTGGTCACAACGTATTTTTCCATGCTCAAGGGCAGGTAACTCCAAGGCAAATAATCCGATTCGGCCCAAAATCGAACTTAACCGTGATTTTATGTCTGTCCTCGTTACCTGCAAGTTTGAAGCTGATCTGAAAAAAAATTCAAGTCGCTATCGTAGTCACAACATTTATCCTATGTTAAGTCTATGGGCAAAATTTTTGTCGCTCAAGGTCACGTAACTCCGAGGTCAATATTCTGATTCTGCCCAAAATCGAACTTAACCGAGATTTTATGCCTGTCCTTATTATCTGCAAGGATGAAGTCGATCAGAAAAAAATTGACGGAGCTAGAGTGATGACAAGCTTTTTCCTATGTTAAGTCTATGGGAGCTATATGTTGCCATGGTAACCAGAGTTCCACTCAGATCTGCATGAAAACCTTATGCAGTCTTTCCACTTGCCCAATAATGTTACACATGAAATTTGATCAAAGTCGGCCAAGTAGTCTTCAAGATATACATTTTTGAAATTCACATTAACCCTTATGCAAAAATGCACAAGGGCAGGTAACTCCTAAGTGTATGATCCGATTCTGCCAATTATCGAACTTGACCGAGATTTCATGGCTGTGCTGGTAATCTGTAAGAATGAAGCCAATCCGAACAAAATTGAAGCAGCTACAGTGATGACAACATTTTCCCCATGTTAAGTCGATAGGCAATTTTTCGGGCGCTCAAGGGGACGTAACTCTTGAGTGAATTATCTGATTCGGCCCAAAATCGAACTTGACCGAGATTTTATGCCTGTACTGGTTATCTGCAAGAATGAAGTCGATCAGAAGTAAAATATGACGGAGCTAGAGTGATGACAAGCTTTTTCCTATGTGAAGTCTATGGGAGCTAGATGTTGCCATGGCAACCAGAGTTCCGCTCAGATCTGCCTGAAAACCTAATGAAGCCTTTCCACTTGCCCAATAATGCGACACATGAAATTTGATCAAAGTTGGCCAAGTAGTCTTTAAGATATACATTTTTGAAATTCCCATTAACCCTAATGCAAAAACACACAAGGGCAGGTAACTCCTAAGTGAATGATCCGATTCTGCCAGTTATCGAACTTGACCGAGATTTCATGGCTGTGCTGGTTATCTGCAAGAATAAAGCCAATCTGAAAATAATTGAAGCAGCTACGGTGATGACAACATTCTCCCCATGTTAAGTCAATAGGCATTTTTTTCAACGCTCAAGGGCACGTAACTCCTGAGTGAATAATCCGATTCAGCCCAAAATCGAACTTGATCGAGATTTCATGCCTGTCCTCGTTATCTGCAAGAATGAAGTCGATCAGAAAAAATTGACGGAGCTAGAGTGATGACAAGCTTTTTCCTATGTTAAGCCTATGGGAGCTCCTTGTTGCTGTGGCAACCAGAGTTCTCATCCGATCTGCACGAAAACCTAATACAGCCTTTCCCCCTACCTGATGATGGTTCATATGAAATTTGATCAAGGCCGGCCCACTGGTTCCAGAGATATACTTCGTTGAAAGTGTGGACGACGGACGACGGACGACGGACGCCGGCTCGTGGTATACTAATACCTCACATGAGCCTTCGGCTCAGGTGAGCTAAAAATGTTCATAGAAAAATAAAAAAGTTATTGGCCGTAAACAAAAAAAGCACTTTTTTACCTTTGACCTCTAAGTATGGCCTTGACCTTTGAGGTACAACACATAGTCTCATGATGGTTAACATTTCTGCCAAGTAATTTCATAATCCATCAAAGAATAAGGAAGTTATTGACTGTCCCTTTTTTTGTAGCTTTGACCTCTAGGTATGAACTTGACATTGGAGGTATGGACCTTGGTCTTGCACGTGACTCATGGTCTAATGACGGTGAACATTTCTGCATGGTTACTTTATAAAGTCCATCCAGAAATAAATAAGTTAATGACTGGACACACAAAAAAAAAATTACCTCTGACCTCTTAGTATGACCTTGATCTTGGAGGTACCGACCTGCCAAGTAATTTCACGATCTATCCAGGAAGAAGAAAGTTATTGACTGAACATTAAAAAAGGCCCCTTTTTGTCCTTTGACCTCTTGTCCGTTGACCTTTTGTCCTTGACATTTTAGGTACCAACTTGGGTCATGCACACAAACATCGTCTCATGGTGGTTAATATTTCTGCCTAGTACTTTCAATATCCATCTAAAAATAAGAAAGTTATTGACAGAACACAATAAAGGCCCCTTTTTTACCTTTAACCTCTATGTATGACCTTGACCTTTCAGACACCAAACTGGGTCATGCGTGCAACACATCATCTCATGGTGGTTAACATTTCTGTCTAACAATTTTCCATCTAAAAAAAGAAAGTTATTGACCAAACATGAAAAAAGGCCCCTTTTTTACCTTTGACCTCTATGTATGACCTTGACATTGTAGGTTCCAAAATGAATCATGCATGCAACACATCGTCTCATGATAGTTAACATGTTTGCCAAGTAACTTCAAATTCTATCTAAAAATAAGCAAGTTATTGACAAAACCCGAAAAAAGGCCCCTTTTTTAACTTTGACCTCTAAGTATGACCTTGACCTTTGAGGCACGCAACACATCGTCTTATATTGGTTAACATTTCTGCCAAGTGATTTCAAAATCCATCTCAAAATAATAAAGTTATTGACCATATACCATAAAAAGGCCCCTTTTTTACCTTTGACCTCTAAGTATGACCTTGACCTTTGAGGTACCGACCTGCCTCATGTGCACCACACATTGTCTCATGGTTGTTAATAATTATGCCAAGTAATTTTAAAATCCATCTCAAAATAAGAAAGGATTGACCAAATACGAAAAAAATGCCCCTTTTTTAACTTTGACCTCTAAGTATGACCTTGACCTTTGAGGTACCGACCTGCCTCATGCGCACCACTCATCTTCGTATGGTTGTTAACATTTGTGCCAAGTGATTTCAAAATCCATCTCAAAATAATAAATTTATTGACCAAATACCATAAAAAGGCCCCTTTTTTGACTTTTGACCTCTAAGTATGACCTTGACCTTTGAGGTACCGACCTGCCTCATATGCAGCACACATCGTCTTATGGTTGTTAATATTTCTGCCAAGTAATTTAAAATCCATCAGAAAATAAGAAAGTTATTGGCTGGACACGATTTTCCCATACATATATATACATACCAACAAACTTCCAATGGAGATAATTCAAAAAGTATTAATGCGAGTGTTATAGTTCTTGCGCACTGCACGTCGTCTAATGCTGATTAATATTTATACGAAGTTTCGTGAAGACAGCTCTAACGGTTTTCAAGTTATAGAGCGGACACGAATGTGTGACAGACGGACAGACAGACAGACGGACAGACAGACGCCCGGGGGAAAAACAATATGTCTCTCCGAAAATAAAAATTTCGGGGGAGACATAATCAAATAGGCATTTGGTGTATTATCTATCTGCTGTCAAGTGTCAAGAAAAGAAAGTCATGAAATATGCATGCGATCGGTTGGTTTTCAGAAACCAACAACTGATTTTAATTTCAAATTTACCGCTGAATGTAACTTCATGTCGTACTGCCATAAGACAACACGTTATTAAAAAAAAACTAAAAATCACACGTTTTCGTGCCTTACATTTTATCAGGGTGCTTGTGCGTTTGATATCTCGGGCAGGTATGAATTTGTGCTATCTTCACTCAATAACTAGATCACTGCTCTGACACCACGGTTTGAAAAATTCTGGTAGTTTTTGAAAATGTTGTCTTGGTCAAGTTCTAATGTGGGTAATGACTTATTCAAATCGACGTCTGCAGGTTATAATTCTGAAACCGCGTGTGCACATTTAATTGTCCCGACGGTATTATAATCTGTGTCCAGTATGGCTTATGCTTGGCCAAAATCTTGATCTCAAAGTCAGAACTTTTTAATTCAAATGTGCAAGCTAGAAGAAACACGTTTGGATTCAATGAGTTTTATTTTACAATCGTGAATCATTACGAAAACACGCCTATACAAATACATTGTAAACTTTACCTCAGAAAAATCGATTTTTTTTTTTTTTCAGATGAAAAACTGTGATATTTTTCTTCTTCTCAAAATATAGATTGTGTTCTAACGAGTACCCACAATCTTTATTTTAGAGCAGAAATAAGAAAAATAAGGTTTACCCCTACAAACCCCAGTTTTACTATATAAAAGTGGGGTTCGAGGGGGTCAAAATTATATAGGCATGTTTTCGTGATGGTAGCAACAGGTCAGCATTTAATTACCTTGTGTGGACTTTAAAAAACATAGCTAAAATGTTAATCTAACATGAAAGTTACGTCATCAGAGCTACATGAGCCAAGATCGAATATGACACAAGCCCAAATTTCTTTAAACCCATATGATCTCTAGAGACCTTAGGTTGTAAAACTTAGCAGGAAAAGATATGTGTACCGAATAATAACAGGTTGGAATTTTTGTTGTAAAAATAAAGATCACCCTGTCATATTGTTTTAAGCCTTATATCTTTGGTGTCTCTGATGGGATGTGTTTAGTAGTTGTATCTGTTCCTAATGATTGCCTCCACTTCTAATTTTATTATATCTTGTGGCAACAAGTATAAAACATAAAACTTCAAAATGGTTGTCAAAATGGCCATATAATCAGATCAATTGCTCTAAAATATAAACGTGAAGGCAACGATCATGAATCGATACAATTACCTCAAACCTCCCCCATCAGAGATACCAAAGTAGAAGAAACACTTCCATGAAGTAACTAAAACCTTATGAAAACATCACTAGCGGATAGCCGAAAGCACAGTTATTTACCACAAACTTGCCAAACGGCCGTCGAAAATAAAAAAACATATAAACTGCATACATGCCAAGACAAACTATTACAAATAATAAACTCGCTTGCGTTCAAGAGTGCATGTACGAAACATTTGCCAAACATGACTCAGGTGAAGGTTCTAGGACCACCACAGGCCTCTTATTGAACTTTATAATTATGTTATATAAACAGGTTGTCAACATCCATCATATTTAGGTGATAATTTTGTGGCGAAATGCAGTGATGTCAAAAGTAATGAAGGCATACGAGACGTTCTTTTCCACCCGCTCACATCAAACATAGGATTTCTAGTGTTTTATTCTATCCCTGGCAAGGATAGACTAGATAGGATAAGGCTTTCTATCCCAGGAAAAAGACAAATATTCATTCATCTGATATGCAAGAGAAAATTTCCTGCTTTCGTATCAAACAAATAAAATATCTGATCTATATTTGCATTATTTACTGAAACGGTAAGTAAAATATGAAAGTCGGGTTTTTAGGAGCGGCTCATTGTTTGCTGAAATATAAAGTACGTAGAAATAGAAAATTGTTTTTTTTTTAGGTGCGGCTCAGTTTCTAATGCATTACGCTAACACTTCCGTGCGACATAGTGCATTTTTTCACAAGGCTACTTTTCGAATGCAAATCCATGATATTTTTCTTATTTAGACTGCAAACATAGGTTGTAAGTGCTCGTTAGAACCGCCTCATTACCCATAACCTAAGTCTTGGAGTAAAAATAAGAAAAATAAGGTATACCCCCGTACACCCAAGTTTTCTCTGTACAATGTGGGGTTTAGGGGGATAATCATTTCACGTGATGGCAAATACCACTCACCAGAACTCTTGTACACGGTCCGGCTTCTCTTTTCATACACTCTGCTTTCATATACGCTCCATTTTCAAAGTCTTGATAGAAGCGTACATTCTGAAGAAAATAACAATTGAAATACAAAATGAGCCAGCGCACGACAAAACCTACAATAAGACATGCGCCCACCCATAGAAGACTCAGATCAGCCTGCGCAACCATATAGTCTAACCAGAAACTTTTCTTGCTGCATGAAGTAGCATTTGGCCCTTAGCTATCCATAGAGCGCACAACGAAAACTCTGATCAGACTGCGCGGATGCGCAGGCTGATCTGAATCTTCATTGGGCGCACATGTCTTATTGTAGGTTTTGTCATGCGCTGGCTCAAATAGAAGTGAAGCCAACGATCAGGTATCGATACAATTAACTCACACCTCCAACCAGAGACACCAAAGGGAGAGAAACACAAACAAAAAGTAACTAGACCCTCATGACTACTAGACACTCTGGCAAATCGAATTAATTGCGAAATATAAACGCCATAGGATGGCGCACGAGGAACATCACCATCCAAGAAAAGAAAATCTACAATCTCAAAATCAAAATCATCGCGTTTATCATAAAGTTTGCAAGAAACATAGATAGATGTAAAACGGGGCATCGGTATCAGAAGAATTTGCTTTATTTAACTAAAGTCCTTGGGGGGGGGGTTACATTTGACTGATCAAACCATCCAAATAGGTATTGTCAACATTTAATAAATCATCCAAATATCTAGAAGTCGAGCTAAAGGCTTCAATGATTTCGGATTGGTTTTCAACGGAAAGGGGCATCATGAAGTCTCTTTCATAATAAAACAAGAACAGATCAGCCGCAAGGGTTGTGCAATTCGTACCCATTGTAACTTAGTACCAAATCGTATGTAAGTATTGTCAAGTAGAGGGAGCTTCACACACTTCCTGACATGACCATAAAGTATAATTTTTATGCTCTTCAGAAGTGAAAATATTATTTCTTATATTACTTTCAAGATAGTGGGAATAACCTTGTTTAAAATTTCTGCTCTAAAATATACATTTTGGGTACTCGTTGGAACTGCCTCGATAAGGCGGTTCTTACGTGTACCCGCAATTTATAATTCGAGCAGAAATAAAAGTATCACATTTTTTTCATTATTATTTATTTATTGGCGGTAAAATTAACAATGTATTTGTATAGGCGTGTTTTCGTAATGTTTTACAGTGTCCCCGACTAAAATGGTTCAATGATACTTACGACGTTTGATTTTATATTTGTATTTCTCTCTATTCGGGTGTTGCCATCTCTGTCCCTCACTGATCCATAGATTGGCGCATTTGCATTGAGACGTTTGTTTTCCCTCAGATTGAGTATAACCTCATTCTCTGCATGTCTTAAACGAAAGCTCATAGTCTCTGGTAGGCCAAGGCGGAAATTTCGTTTGGCATGGTCACCACTCATATCTTCTAGATAGACAATTTCAGCTGAAACAAAAAGAGAATTGCACGACCCGCAGAAAAAGCGACCGACTGAAGTCGGTTGACTTTCTAAGAGTGCCCTAAAATCACCGTGTCATTTTGTCATTCTGTCAGTCTGTCAGTCTGTCTGTCCGTCCGTCTGTAACCTGTTTGTGAAAATTGGTGATAGTGACTTAGCCGCTTGGAATATTTAAACAATTTTTGGCATACTGATAGATATCAATGAGATCTAACCAATGAACTTGCGAAATATTACATTCCATTTAGTAAAGCCTCGCCGAGGCGAAAAATGTGAATATTTTCGAACTGCTTTTCCTCGGAAACCGTTGGGCCGATTGAAGTCAAATTTCATATGGAGCCTCTATGGGAAGGGGAAAACCAAAATTTGCTCATGGAGTCCAGGTCACATGACCAAAATGGCCGCCAAGCCATATATGGTCTGACTGTCCGTCCGTAACCCGTTTGTGAAAATTGGTGATAGTGACTTAACCACTTGGAATATTTAAACAATTTTTGGCATACTGATAGAAATCAATGAGATCTTACCAATGAACTTGCGAAATATTATATTCCATTTAGTATAGCCTCGGCGAGGCGAAAAATGTGAAAATTTTCGAACTGCTTCTCCTCGGAAACCGTTGGGTCGATTGAAGTCAAATTTCATATGGAGCCTCCATGGGATGGGGGAAACCAAAATTTGCTCATGGGGTCCAGGTCACATGACCAAAATGGCCACCAAGCCATATATGGTGAAAACCCTTCAAAATAGTCTTCTCCAGAACCACTAGGCAGATTTCCACGAAACTTGATAAATAGCATCTAGGACGTAGGCCCATCATAAATTGCTAAAATGGTGACCCTGGGTTGACCGTGACCTTCTTTGTGCCTAGGTCAAACTTTGACACATATGCTTTTGTATTGGAAAAGTGAGAATGCATTTTATCCTGCAAACGATTCAGAATACAGTACTAAAGTATAAGATATATTTTTGCTCCTTACGATAAGGCGCATTATTGGGGGAACCGTTTTGAGTCTAGGTCACATGACCAAAATGGCCGCAATACCGATATATGGTAACACTCATAAAGCTAAAAGCATCCGGCGGGTCGTGCACTTCAGCTGAAGCACTGGTTTAACCATATTAACAACAAACACCTACGACATCTCCCCTAACTTCCAAACAACAATCCATTCTAGATTACAGTCGTCTCCGTACTGCCAAATCCACCCCATTACCCCGCGTAGTTCTAGATGACAGTCACACTCTCACCAGTCATGTTCAAGGTGAAACAACCTCCGACATGAAACAACGGTGAAGACTCGACAGCAAGAAAACGCTGACTCTGCGCTCTGTGCAAAAAATTCTGGACGAGCTTTTACATCTCCGCGACGATGTAGCTTTTTGACATTTGATGAAAAACATCCATTATTTCAGCTAAGGTCTTTTCAGATAAAACTGCATTCTATATTTCATAATAGTTGAGCCAGCGCACGACAAAACCTACAATAAGACATGTGCGTCCAGCGACCAAATAGATCAGCCTGCGCATCCATATAGTCTAACCAGAGACGTATCTTGCTGCATGAAGGAGCAATCGGCCCTTAGCTATCCTTGAGTGCAAGCGAAAACTCTGATCAGACTGGGCGAATGCACAGGCTGATCTGAGTCTTCGCGGGGCGCACATGTCTAATTGTAGGTTTTGTCGTGTGCTGGCGCAGTTATCAAAAACGATATGTGTCCAAATACATGTACTCACAACTTGCTTTACGATAACTCACCCATGTGAAATAGTGAATTCTTTCTCTCAAAAAACGGCCGTTTGTTGACACTTTACAAGAGTGTGTTAGAATCAAAATAGATGAGCTCTAATGTGTGAATTGTGAGAACTAAAATTAATAAAATTAATCACAGAAAGTAGGTTGGTTGGTCTTTCATATCTCCCGATGACAATTTCTGATAATGTTCTTATTTGCACTCCAAACATACGTTGAGAGTGCTTGTTAGAATCGCCTTATCGATGCGGTATTAACGAGTGCCCACAACTAATGTAATGGAACAGAAATAAGAAATATAATGTATACCCCCGTGACACTCTCTTCGGCCGTGTCATTTATCGCTGAAGAAATCATGGTTTATTGCAATTACACATTACGATAACAAATCCATGCGAAATGAAATAGTGCATTTTAACATACCAAAAATGGTTACTTTTCTGATGAAAATCCGTGATATTTTTCTTATAAATGATCAGAACATAGGTTGTGGGTGCTCGTTAGAACGGCCTCAATGAGGCGGTTCTAACGAGTACCCACAATCTATGTCTTTGAGCAGAAATACGAAAAATAATGTGTCACATAGTGCATTTTGTTGTGCAGATTATATTTTGCAGCCTGCAATAGTTCATATTCTGTGATATAGCTGGTGGTCCATCTCTGCACTATCTCCAATTCCTGTTCTATTCTATTCTACTGTGTTGCGGTTCCATTCGCTCATTATGGTTCTTCCTGTAGTTGCCTCCCTTGATTTTAAGATGGATGAAAGAGTGAATTTGATTGGCTGATAACGGGGTTCCTTCACTAAACGAACCAATAACATGCACGCTTATGGATTTGATACGCCCACGTTGGGCGCCAAATGTAACAGGTGAAAATAATCCTATTACCTTTATCCGGCCGGGGATCGAACCCGGGCCGCAGGATTGGTAAGCAAACACTCTACCACGTCGCTATAAAAGCCGGCTTGTACCGCAAGGCAGTACACGTGTGCTATAAACCTATACCCTGTGACATATGTATACCCCCATAAACCCCAGTTTTCTCTTAGTCTATATGAAGTGGGGTTTAGGGGGTCTTCATTTCATGGACTTGTTCACTTGATAATATATTGGCGCGCTGTGTAGGTTTACGAAATTACAGTAAACATGCGCTAGCCTTCACTTCTCCATGTTGTAGTCAAAATACGTCCTCTGTCGTGCTGTAATTAATAAACTTCCTCGGCCGTGATGTATTTTTTCTCAAAATGTTTAGATTCACTCATATGCACGATATGAATTATCAGTTATAGGAATTAAACTTTAGCGAGCAAGACAAAATGCTATGAAATAAATCCGTCTTGAATAGATTAATGTAAAACTCAAAAGCGGGGCTTCAGAAACATCAGAACTTGCTTTACTTAACTGAAGTTCTGAACGGTAAATCAATTGTCCAAATTCATAGACGTCTGAACGTCGAACTAAAAGCTTCAATAATTTCAAATTGCTTTTCAACAGTAAGGGACATCAAGAATTCTCTTTCATAACAGAACAAGGACAAACCAGCCATAAGGGGTGCGCAATTTGCACCCTTTGGACTTTCCACAGTTTGTCTGAATAACTTTACACCAAATAAATATTGTCAAGTAGAACGATGAGAGCTCTACACACTTTCTGGCATGGCCGTAATGTGTAATTGTTATGCTCTTCAGAATTGAAAAAAAAAAAACATTTCTTACATTACATAGAAAGATAAGAAGGTGGACTAAATCCTCTGTAGAGAATGTCCATTCAAATAAATCATTAAGTTTTTCTTTCGTAAGATTATGAGATAGTGTAGTAAAAGCGTGAAAAATGAAACAAAAAATTAATCATAAGTAGACAGACTAAATGCACAAAAACGTCTAGATTTTCGTTAATTAAAAACACCATTTTATAGACTCAAAATGATTTCTTCCAGATCCTTAGGGACTTTTTCACAATATATAATTATATGTTTTTGATGGCAGTAAGACATGAACTGAATAATTTAAAAAGTTCAGTAGTGAGCGGTACAAGAACTTGAATTTGCAACAATGGACATTTAATAGGGAATACTCCCTCTATCTTGCATGTAATGAAAGAAATTCTTTTTTCACTTCTGAAGAGCATTAAAATTATACTTTATGGTCTTGTCAGAAAGCGTGTGAAGCTCTCACCGTTCTACTTAACAATATTTACATAAGATTTGGTACTAAGTTATTTAGACAAGTTGTGGGTATTCCGATGGGTACTAATTGCGCACCCCTTGTGCTGATCTGTTTTTGTTTTGTTATGAGAGAGACTTCATGATGTCCCTTTCTGCTGAAAACCCATCTGAAATCATTGAAGGTTTTAGCTCGACTTCTAGATATTTGGATGAATTATTAAATATTGACAATACCTATTTCGATGATTTGATTAGTCAAATTTACCTCCCAGAACTTCAGTTAAATAAAGCAAATTTTTTCTGATACCGAGGCCCCGTTTTTGGATTTATATCTATCTATTGCAGAACGGTTTGTCTCCTGCAAAATTTATGATAAACGCGATGATTTTGATTTTTAGATTGTAAATTTTCCTTTTTTGGATGATGATGTTCCTCGTGCGCCATCCTATGGCGTTTATATTTCGCAATTGATTCGATTTGCCAGAGAGTGTAGTCATGTAACTGACTTTAACACTCGTAAAAAATTGTTAACTGCTAAACTTCTTAATCAGGGTTATCGATACCATAAACTACGCAAAGCCTTTTCAAAATTTTATAGACGTCACTCGATTTAATTTCAAATTTAATATTGGACCTAAATCTCTTCTGCAACAAGGTCTATCGAACCCGAATTTTATGGTGACTTAGTATATAAATTCTGAAAAATACAGAACCGCAATAACGTCAGCACCCAATTTCGTAAAATCATTCTTCGATATAAAATGATTGTGTACAAAATAAATGTTATACGGCAGACTGCATGCATGGTGGCTAACCCAAACACGGTTTAACACTTTGCTTCCCTCTTTAATTGCACGCCTGTGGGGCAGGCCTCAGATTCTATGACGGTTCCAGCGTAAAGGCTTACTGATAATTAGAGGGACTCTAATTTTAGGTAATGTTGGTTGGTGCCTGATGCTCTGTCTCTGGTCGGGCCTATCGGAGTCTAACTGTTGGTTTTCTTATGCTCCAGCATTTCAGTGGTTTCTTGCTGTCGAGTCCTCACCGTTTATTTTCTTTTTTTCATCTCTGTGTTTTTTTTTTTTTTTTTTTTTTTTTTTTTTTTTTTGTATTCACGGAGAGGCTGCACTGGTGAGTTAGGAGGCCTTCATGCAAATTATTTGTCTAAATCGCGACGGAAGTAAGGGCGAGGATTGATTGTGGCCACTTAAAATCGATTTAAGGCACCAAGTGGAATTCGTTTCACTGACCGTTCCAAGGCGGTTATTCTGTCACGGTTTATTTTTGTTATGGTTTGTCTTTGCGTATCTTGAGTGTTTGTGTCGCTTATATTATTTTATTTTGGATAGCCAGTTGGCCATTTTGTGGGAAAGTAACTATCCTATTGACTTTCCGCTATTGATGTTTCCATTAGGATCTAGTTATTTAATGTTTGTGTTTAATTCCCTTTGGTGCGTGGTGTGGGTTAATTGCATCGATTCCTGGTCATTGCGTTTACCTCTATTTTCCTATGAAACTTATTCCTATATAGCTCAAAATGGAATCACCCCACCCCCTTTAATGCAGCCGCAGTCCATTTCGAAATTTAAAGGTCACGTTCTTTTAGTTTGGTTGAACATTCTGCAAACAGTGGAGGCTGTGGCCAGACCAGTGTTAGACCCTGACAGGCAGATATATTTCCGTTGTTACGATTTGTATGCTGCTGTATTTCATTCCGTAAAATGGTAAATTCCAAGCAGAGACGATGTCAGTATGCACATATGCGCTAACTTATCACGGCTTTCACTGGGAGACTCAGATATCTAAGCAAATTATTTCTTGCACACCAGATAAGGAAATCCATCGTTTTAGCTTGGGATAGAAATTCTGTTCTAACCCTCGTGTTCTAACCCAAAATCGAATATTACCGGGTGTTTGATAAATGCACTGGTTGAATACGGCCTCGTATGCGCCGTCGTTAAGGTTGGCGTCACAGTACTTTACGTGAGGTCACTAAATATTCCTGTAGTGTCATCACAATATGGCGGACGGCGGTAAACGAAGTGACTGCAGCATTAAAATCCGCGCTAGGAAATGGAAGGTATGCAAGAAAGGAATCCAATATGGGTGTGAGGAGTGGATAGAAAAATCCGTCCCTCGGGATCACTGTCCGGCATCACTCGGCAAGCCTCGTGATGCCGGACAGTGACTCTCGGGTCGGATTTTTCAATCCACCCCTCACACCCATTGTAATGGATTCCCTTGAATTAAAAACATGTTTTACCTGTCGCGGCCGACAAACAAAACAGAGCCAAGAATCCTAATGCTTTTCTCATTGTGCTTCCATTAATTGTATTCTGGCACCCTAAATTGCACTGGTCATTACCCATGTATGTATAAGATATAAGTTGGTCACATCATGAGACAACATGTGTTTGACATTTGTGAGCAACAAAGAAAGAGGCAGGTTCAACTAACATCCCTTCATTCAGATCAAAACCTAAGTATGCACTGCTTTATTAAATCACACCAGCTCTTGTGTGTCCATATTTAATTTCAAACATTTCGCTAGTCTGTCAAGCTGAGCAGGTCTTACAAGGTCTCAATCTCCGTAGACTCTTTTGCGGCGCGGCTGCCTACTGCACATGAAACCAACGCAATATGCACACGAGCCCGAATGCTGTAGCTAAGAAAATGATAATGTTAGGCAACCTCTAATTTGCGCAATTAAACACCCGAAAATTAGTATGATCGTGCTAGGACTAATAACATGGAAGCACGTAGAATGAAGAATATAATTATAATGGCTGTGTATTTAGTAAATACATGGTTAGTGTCTTTAGTAATACAGTAAAATTCCTGTATTAAGACCACCTTTGAACAGTCCCAAAGGTGGTCTCTTATAAGGAGACACTGGGTGTAGACAGAACAAAGAAATAATAACTTAACCCTTCTCAGTAAGTCCCACAAAATTGAAAGCAACGTCTCCAAAATAACCTTTACAGTGTTGACGGGGACGTTAAACCTCAAACAAAACAAAAACAAAATCAGTGTGCTTTTAAAAGCAGATTTAGTCTTAGGTTTAGGTGGTCTTAAAAGCGGAATTTAACTGTATTATAAAATCGGTGAACCTTAGACAATTTATAGGGGCTCGAAGCTCGCCCCTATAAAATTGTCTAAGGCTGGCCGATTATATATATTTGACCAAGACACAAATCATGTTTATACCGCAATCCAAAAAAAAAAACAAAAAAAAAAAAAAAAAAAAAAAAAAAACAAGGGGTATGCAAAAATTCAGCAAAATTTAACACAAAAGACAGCGGACAATGTGGCATATATAGAACGGCATTCAGTACAATGGCGCGCACACATATCATAACGCGAGGTCAAAGATTTTTTTTTCTGACGCCATAGCGCCACAGAGACGTCCAAAACAATATGGACGCTCGAATTAAAGTTTCTTGACGCTTTTCACGAGTACACACAACATATCTTTTATAAATTGCGACTTAGTGACTCCCATTACTACTCATACAACTTAATCACGAAAACACGCCTAAATAATTCTGACCCCCTTGAACCCACTTTCATACAGTAAAACTGGGGTTTACAGGGGTAAACCTTCTTTTTCTTATTTCATCTCTAAAATATAGATTGGGGGTACTCGTTAGAACGACCTCGATGAGGGGGTTCTAACGGGTACCCACAATTTATATTTTGAGCAGAAATAAGAAAAATGTCACAATTTTTCATCTGAAAAGTTGCATTTTTTTCGGTGGTAAAATTTACAATGTATTTGTATAGGCATGTGTTCGTAATGTTAACCAAGTAATTCGAACTATCCCTATCTCGAACAAAGTTTCAAAGACCCATAGATATTTGAGATATTGAAGTAAGGGTATATGTTTGTTTGATCTGATCTCTACATTTGTTGTTCAAATAGTATGGTAAAATTACGGAAGTCTGGAAGGGACATGCAATTTATTTTAATTTGTTGTGCGAACAAGATAATAGCATGTGCGCACTAGTTGTAATCAGTGTAAACAACATCATAGCTTATGTGCACAAGATAATATTTTGTTCGCACGACTTAATATCTTGTGCGCACAAGCTATTGTGTTGTTTGCACTACATCTTGTTCGGACAACATAATATCTTGTTCCCATAACATATTATCTTGTTCGCACAACATATTATCTTGTTTGCACAACTTAATGTATTGTGCGGACATTATAGCTTGTGCACACAAGATATTATCTAGTGCGCACAAGATGATATTTTGTTCGCACAACTAAATAGCTTGTTCGCACAACATATTATGTTGTAAGCACAATTTAATCAGACACAAGATAGTATGTTGTCCGCACAAGATCTATGCTGTGCAAACAAGATAATATGTTGTGTGCGAACAAGATATAATATCTTGTGCGCACAAGGTATATTATGTTGTACTATCTTGTGCGCACAGTACATAATATATCACAGAAGCAGTTAATTCTGAGACTATGCGTGTCAGACCCCTATTTAAAAATTTTGGTGCTTACAGAGAATTGGTCTTAATATCTTGTGCGCACAAGATATTATTTTGTTTGCACAACATATATCTTGTGCGCATAACTGATTATCTTGTTCGCAAATATAATATCTTGTACGCACAAGTTATTATTTTATGCGCACAAGTTATTATCTTATCGCCCAACATATTATCCTGTTCGCACAACAATTTATCTTGTTTGCACAACATAGATCTTGTGCAGGCAATATAATATCGTGTGCGCAGAACATATTATCTTGTTCGCACAACTTAATATCTTGTGCGGACAACATAATATCTTGTGCGCACAAGGTATTATATTGTGCGCACGATATAATATCTTGTTCCCACAACTTAATATCTTAATATCGCACAAGATATTATCGTGTTAGCGCAATTTAATCAGAAGCATAAGATAGTATGTTGTCCCCGCAAGATCTATCATGTGCAAACAAGATATTATCTTGTGCGCACAATATATTAAGTTGTGCGAACAAGATATTGTCTTGTTAGTTTAAACATATTTTATTGCTTATATACATGTAAGTTACAAGCAAATGGGTTGGGCCACAAGTTCTAACAACATTAATTACGGCCCGTCCCGTACAAACTACAGAATTACAAGCAATAACAGATGACAATGAATTTTTCAACACAATCGCAAAATAGATTTTTCAGTCTAATTTTTCAAACAATGAGAGAGAGAGAGAGAGACAGAGAGAGACAGAGAGAGAGACAGACAGACAGACAGAGACAGAGGGAAAGAGAGAGTACCGGCTACCAAACGAGATATTGTTTATAGAGTTATTAAATGACAAATATACCGGTTATCCCTGTGAACCATGTGCAAAGCGACGTGTTTCCTTGATATAACATTGTACACTTTTGAACAAGTCTTTGTTTTCGTTTTCAGTAGCATTTTCCTTACCATAAAGTACAATCTGACAATTCAGAGGGTGAAAAATTCTGGTTGCCTGAAAAAAATGAACTCGTGCATTGGCATACTTTGGGCATTGAAAGAAAAAATGTTCTGCATCTTCTACTACATGTCCACAATCACAGTGGGCATCTACTATTAAATGATTATTGTAACGATCATAATTAAGCTCGCTACAGTTGTTGCGTATTCGTGCATGAATAATCGAAAGATGTCTGCTTCCAGATATAAAATATGATGGTACAGAAGGTATCACAAACAAATGAGCTAGAACAGCCGTTTTAAAAGAGGAGATAGTGGCAGAATTCCTAATGTTTTCAGGAAGATTATTCCACAGAGATATAGATGCTGGAACAAATGATCTAGAAAAAAGGGTTGTTCTACTGCTAAGTAACTGGTAATTTTGTGCATTTCGTAATTGGTATGGTGTATTGCTACCGACTGTTGGGGGGAAGAGATTTTTTAAATAGTCCGGGACAAGTTCATTTCGGACCTTGTACATTATCATTAACTTTTGGTACATTCGCCTGTCCCCTAAAGACATCCATCCTATTTCTTTATACAGGTTTTGTAAAGACACGGAGCGTGTTAAGCCCGTAACGATACGCGCCGCTTCGTGCTGAATTTTTTCTAAAGTGTCTTTTTCTAGAACTGTGCAACTGTCCCATACAACAGAGGCATATTCAAGAATTGGTCTCAAAAAAGAGATGTAAACTTGATTCATAGCTTTCCGACTTAAGGAGAACTTTATTTTACGCATAATACCGAGAATTTTGGATGCAGATGACACGATATTACTAATGTGGTCATGCCACTTAGCATCATTTGAGAATGTTACACCCAAATGCTTATGCTCACTAACAAATTCTACCGGAACATCTTCAAAGACCAAGTTTGGTCTAACGGTAATGTTTTCTAATGTGAAAAATAAAGCTTCCGTTTTTTTTAGGATTAAAATTTACAAGCCACTGCTTAGCCCACTGAGAAATAAGTATTAAGTCGTGATTTAAAATTCCTTCTATATCAGGTATATTACGTGCGCTGAAAGCTAAAGAAGTGTCATCTGCAAAAAGTCTTACAATACTTAAAAGCTTGTCAACAATATCATTTATATATATCAAGAAAAATAGAGGACCCAAAACTGAACCTTGTGGCACACCAGCTGTAGTTTCTTTTTCATTTGAATAGGCAGACCCTATAAAAACTTTCTGTTTTCTGTTCGTTAAATAACTATTTATCCAAGTAAGTAAATTTCCAGAGATTCCATTCTGCTGCAGTTTTAATAACAACCCTTTATGCCATACACGATCAAAGGCTTTAGAAACATCACAAAATACCATACACGTATACTGTTTAGAATCGATACTTTGACATATTTGGTGGTACATGTCAATGAGTTGATAGACAGTAGAATGACCAGAGAGAAAGCCTGACTGTTTGCAATAAACCAAATCATTTTCATGTAAATGATTATAGATATGTTTGTAAACTACACGTTCCATTATTTTACCAATGTTGCTTAGAAGTGCTATCGGTCTATAGTTTGAAGGAAGGTTTAATTCACCCTTTTTGAAGAGAGGCATGACAACTGACAGTTTCCACATGTCTTGGAATTCGCATTCCTCTAGTGACTTGTTAATCAGGAGACATAAAGGTTTTACAATCGCAAATTTTACTGCCTTGAGAACTTTGTGGCTAATCATATCTTCTCCTACAGCTTTGTTTGGATTTAATAAATCTATAACATCAATAATTTCCGATTCTAGAACTTGAATTTGAGAAATTACGTTCTGCGTTTTAGGAAGGAGAGTGGGTAACGTTGTATTAGAATCATTTACTGTAGAGATTGATACAAAAAAATCATTCAGACAATTAGCTTTTTCAGAATCATTGAAAAAATATTGCTCTGTTCCATCCTGTAAAACCGTTTTAAGTGGAGGAATAAGTTCGGCATTTTTGTTGGACTTTATAAATTGACGTAAGAGTTTCCAATATAATTTAGGGTTGCTTATACTTGAGTCCAAAATAGTTTGTTCCATATTGTTATAAAATTGTTCTTTTGCATGTTTTTTCATGTTATTAACTTTGTTTCGCAAGCATTTAAGTTTCGCCCAATCCTCGGTTTTCTTAGTTTTAATTGCATGTTTTCGTTGTCTGTCTCTCTGTCTTGTTGTTGTTCTTATTTGTGAATCGTACCATGGTTTATCATTCGGTCTGATAGTTACCTCTTTATGCGGAATGCAATCATGTATAAATTGAAGAAATGTTTCTGTAAACAATTTGCAAGAATCATTTACTGAGTTCGATAGAATAAAACTCCAATCGAACTGGCTAATTAAGTCATTAAGTTTATTGAAATCAGCCCTACTATACAGCCAAACTTTACGTTTGTATGTAGGGGGTTGTGCCATTTTAAAAGAGACGTGTATGTATGTAGCATGATGGTCGCTTATATTATCCGGTACATCCAATACGCCAGAGTCAAAATCAGTAACTGAGCTAGATATAAGTACAGGATCTATTAATGTTGCTGTTTGATTGGTTACTCTAGTTGGCTCTTGAATAACATTTCTCAAATCGTTTAACAGTATTAAGCTGTGTAAATGGTTGTTATGAACGTTAAATAAATTCTCATTAAGATCACCAACTATAATTAAATTACTACAACTATCAAGCGCATTTTCAATTGTCTTGTGCGCACAATATATATCTTGTGCGCACAACATATTATCTTGCTCGCACAAGATAATATCTTGTTCGCATAACAAAATATCTTGTTCGCATATCAAAATAAATTGCATGTCCCTTCCATGGTTCCGTACAAATTAGCTTTCCTCTTCGTCCTACATTTTACGGCACATGGTCGAAATTACAAATGAACATATTAATTTTGCATTTAATTACACAGTGTTTTATATCGGTTTCATATTGTGATTGTTACAAAAACATTTAAACGTGAATTGAGTTTCCTTCTTACAAATGCCAATTAAACGAAAGCCATCTGATTATTCTAGTCTTGGCAGGTGCAAATATGCGATACCATAATTATAAGATGCACAAACCTTCAACCATTAATCACAACTACCCGTGGACATTTTCAAAGATTTTGTTCATTGATTTTCAGAGAAAATATGGCTTGACATTACATGTGAATTGTGCTTCCATCACGAAAACAGGCCTGTATCATTTTGTATCCCTCGAAAATCAATTTTATATGGTAAACCTGGGGTTTACAGGGGTAAACCTTATTTTTCTTTTTTCTGCTCTGAGATATAGATTGTGGGTACGCGTTAGAACCGCCTCCATGAGGCGGTTCTGACGAGTACCTACAATCTATATTTTGAGCAGAAATAAGAAAAATATCAAAATTTTTCATCTTAAAATTTTCATTTATTCGACCATAAAGGTTACAACGCATTTTTATGGATTTTACATTTGATTGTAGACTAGAACTGAATGCAATAAATTTCTCTGAACAATACTAAAACGAAGAGTGTCATCTCTGGAATTTTCCTTGACGCTGGAATGATTAAAACGACTGTATTGTCATTTATAGTCATTCAGTGATTTTCTGTGTTCTCAGATGAGTTAGGAGGCCTTTATGTGGACTGAACACATTATTTGTCTAAATCGCGACGGAAGTGTGGCCACGTAAAATCGAATGTAAGAATTCACTTCATGTACCATTTGATTGAGCCTGTTCATGACCAGTACTGAAATGTGCAACACCGGCCAAGGCCTCAAGCCGGCTTAAGCAGGACTATATTTTCGAAAATGATTAAGAATGAAATCAGTGATCCAAAAGGACCAAAAATATAATCTGCACAATGATGATGTACGGGGAAACGGTTAACAGCCGCCAGACGGCAAGCATCAGCTGCAGTGAAGATAAATAAGTTCTGAATAGTAAGATCCTTTGGAAGCAAAGAATACACCAAATAAACGAAAATAGCAGACTCGCCGTTTTTATTGAGCCTGTTCATGACCAGTACCGAAATGTGAAACACCGGCCAAGCCCTCAAGCACCGGCTTAAGCAGAACTCGATTTAAAAAAAAAAAATAATTAAACAAGGACCCAATGACCCCAAAGGATCAGAAAATATAATGTGCACTATGGTTGAGAAGTTTAGCAGTTAACAATTTATTACGAGGTGTTGAAGTATGTTACATGACTAGACACTCTGGTAAATCGAATTAATTGCGAAATATAAACGCCGTAGGTTACACACGAGGAACATCGCCATCCAAGGAAGAAAAATTTACAATCATCGCGTTTATCATAAATTTTGCCTTGTTTCAATACATATTTCAGGCGTTTGGACAAAATTGCACCCTTATTTTGCCATTCACTAATAAGATATTGAACATGGCTAGCGATACAAAAGCAAGCTTGTCGTCAAAAGTTGAGTACCATGCTGTAATTATGTCCCAAAATTAGAATGGGAAAATAGGTCAGGAAATGCATTGCGAGCTGACCAATGTTTATGGGTCTTCTGCACCATCGTATGCACAAGTTAGAATTGTAACGCGGTAGAACGTCTTTAGTAATTATACGAAACCAGATCTGGACGACCATAAGATGCCACAGATGAAGGAATGTGTAACTGGTGTACTCTGATAGGCGAAATAAGGTGGAAGAAATAGCTAATGCATTACACATTTCACATGGTAGCGTTTCAATAATTTACATGATCGCTTGGGTATGTGCAGGCTAACAGCCCGCTGGTCCCCAAAACTGCTTAGCGACGAGCAAATGGCCACCAGAGCAAAGTTTTGGTCCGGTTTCTTTCACATCTGGTGACTGGAGATTACACCTGGGTCCATTATTATGAGCCAGAGAATAAAACTCAAAATCGCCAGTGGGTAGGGCCGGGGTCTCCGAGGCCAAAGAAGTTCAAAACGCAACCCTCTGCTCACCTCTTTTTTTTTTTTTTTTTTTTTTTTTGTTGTTATTTTTTTGGACACACAAGACGTCATTATGTTGGTGACAAGTGCGTATTGTGCAAATTTGGCCGACCAACTGGGAACTGCGATCCGTGAAAAACGCCGAGGTAAACACTCCAAAGTGATTCTGCTCCAACAGGACAATACAAGAGTCCACACTTGCAAATTTCCAATGGCTGGTGTTGAGCGGAATGAGTACGAGTTAATGCCGCATCCCGCCTATTCCGTTTCTTAAGTAGCACCTAGTGATATTTTCCCACCCCAAAACTTGAAAAACGGGCCTCCGTCGCCTAGTGGTTAAGAGCGCCGACTCTTGATCATTAGGGCTCTCACCGCTGTGGTTCGAGCCTCGCTCGGGTCACATGTGAGACGCCATTTTCTGCAACGGAAGGTCAGGTGGTTTTTCTCCGGGTACTCCGGTTTTCGCCCACATCTGCTTACCGATCGGCTCGATATGAGTGAATAAATCTTGAAAGGGCCGTAAAACCAAAAAGCAAACAAAAACAAAACTTGAAAAAGTATATCCGTGGGCGTTATTTACGGTCCAATGAAAAAGTCGTGGCGGCAGTTGAGAAGTGAGTCGGAAACAAGGACCCTATTTTTTTTTTTTATTATTATTATTATTATTATTATTATTATTATTATTATTATTATTATTATTATTTCAGTTCTGGGCTGATAGCACTTGGACAGCGTTGGTCCAAGTGCATCATTCTAGGGGGCAATTAAATTACATCGAAACAGAAGATAAGAGCCGTAGCCTTTAGAAGAGGAGCGAGGAAAAACACAACTGTCAAATTCCACGCATGCTCACCAACAGTGTTAGCAACATTTTTTTCATAGAAATTGTTTCCCTGCAGTCTTTTTCTCTCCATTCCGCTGATTCAAATGAGGCAGTTGTCAGTTTTTGTTGACAATTTTCGGCAGTTGTTGGCATTTTAAAATTATTAGCAAGACAGATTCAGTGCTCAAGTGAGATGAGCTTGAAACCATCACGAAAACACGCCTATATAATCTGACCCCTTGAACCCCACTTTTATATGGTAAAACTGGGGTTTACAGGGGTAAACCTTATTTGTCTTATTTCTGCTCTAAAATACAGATTATGGGTACTCGTTAGAACCGGCTCATCGAGGCTGATTCTAACGAGTACCAACAATATATTTTGAACAAAAATATTAAAAAATATCACAATTTTTCATCTTAAAATTTTCGCTTTTTCGGCGGTAAAGTTTACAATGCATTTGTACAGGCGTGTTTTCGTAATGAAAAAGGTTTATAACCTCGGGCCTGACCTGACTCTATGACCAACCCTTGGTGGCACGCATTACGACAACTAGCCCGTGCGACATAGGGCACTTTTCACATCTTCAAATTGGCTACTTCTCTGAAGAAAATCCGTGATATTTTTCTTACATTTACTGCAAATATAGGTTGTGGGTACTCGTTAGAACCGCCGCGCTGAGGTGGTTCTAACGAATACTCACAACCTATATCTTGGAATAGAAATAAGAAAAATAATGCCCCAACAAACCCCAGTTTCTTCTGTATAAAGTGGGGTTAAGAGGGGCCTTCGTTTCACAGAGTCTATCTGTAGGTCTTCTTTTGCTCATGCATTTCAGTGGTTTCTTGCTGTCGATTCCTCACCGTTGTTTCGTCTCTGTGGTTGATTGATTTTTGTGTTCACGCAGATGCTGCACTGATGAGTTAGGAGGCCTTCAGAGGGGCTGAACACATTATTTGTCTAAATCGCGACGGAAGTAAGGACGAGGATTGTTGCTGCGTAAAATCGATTTAAGCCCCCTCCCCGCTTCAGTGGAATTCGTTTCACTGACTGTTCCAAGGCGGTTATTGTATCATGTATCAAGTTGGGGTTCAAAGGGTTCAAAATGGAATAGGTGTTTTTGCATGATGCAGTGGGCTATTTGCTGAGCGAGAGAGTATACTCTCTGGCACAGTCATCTCAGATTGGTTATAAACACAATCTACCAAAGAAGATAATTTCCGGTGGTACTGTAAAATTGTAACACTGTAAAATTAGTAATTGGCCCCGTCAAGCGATTTTTGGTACTTATCGCCTATGCGAGCAGCGAAGGTTCAGGCGAGCCTGCGCATCCGCGCAGTCTCGCCAGAACCTTCGCTGCTCGCTCATACAAGCAGTGAATCAAGAGGAACCTTCAGACAGAAAGCCATATCCCTGGCCCCTCTGAATGGCTGGGCATGCGCAGTTAAAATTTGTCATGACGGAATGCTCGAAGACGCAAATCGCTTGGCGGGGCTCAGTTATCTTAGAGTTGTTAAATATGGAATCCTGGAAGGGACATACAATTTATTTTAATATGTTGCGCGAACAAGATAATAGCTTGTGCGCACTAGTTGTAATCTGTGTGAACAACATCATAGCTTGTGCGCACTAGTTATAATCTTGTGCGCACAAGATAATATTTTGTTCGCACGACTTAATATCTTGTGCGCACAAGCTATTGTCTTGTTTGCACAACATAGATCTTGTGCGGACAACATAATATCTTGTTCGCACAACATATTATCTTGTTCGCACAACATATTATCTTGTTTGCACAACTTAATTTCTTGTGCGGACATTATATCTTGTGCGCACAAAATATTATCTAGTGCGCACAAGATGAAATTTCTGCGCACAACTTAATATTTTGTTCGCACAACATATTATGTTGTAAGCACAATTTAATCAGACACATAAGATATTATGTTGTCCACATAAGATCTATGTTGTGCAAACAAGATAATATGTTGTGTGCGAACAAGATATAATATCTTGTGCGCACAAGATATATTATGTTGTACTATCTTATCGTGTGCGCACAAGACAGTATCTTGTTCCCACAACTTAATATCTTGTTCGCATACCATATTAAAAATGTATGTCGCTTCCCTGGTTCCGTAGTTAAATGATCCTACTTAAATTCTTATCTGTAGTTGTCATGTATTAGCGTCAGCTTTTTCTCATTTTTTGCTGTTTCATGACTTAGACTGTGGGTTAGGCTATCGCCTACTGATTTATATTCATTATATAATGAGCCAGCGATCATCATCCATCTCAGATCTACAGCGCAACAGTGAATGACAACCATGAAAACATTAATTGTTACTTTTGTCTGTATCCACGGTAAGTTGATTTATGTGTTTTGAGGAAGGGCGTGGGGCTTACGTTAATCTCAAGACTATTTCATTTATCCATTCGCTAATCAGAAGTGGTTCGCCCCCGCCCATCGGGGCCTGGAGAAAGAGATTGGGCTGCACGGTGCTTCCGCGCGGAGCTGAAACCGACCGAACTTGAGTACTGGTAAACAGCTTAGGTCTAAGCCTGCCCAGAAAAAGTGATGCGAGTCTGACCGCTCCTTAAACCCTAGCGGTTTCTATTGGCGGTAGGGCTTGAGATGTCATTTCATCTCAATGTCGGGTAAAAGTCCCACAAAATCGGAAACAAAGTCTCCAAAATGACCTTAACAGTGTTGACGGGGACGTAAAACCTCAACTTAAACAAACAAACCACAAGTTGGCGAAAATAGGAGTATACCTAGAAATATCACCTGACCTTCCGTTGCAGATCTTGGCGTCTCACATGTGACCCGACCGAGTCTCGAACCACTGCGGCGAGAGACCTAGTGATTAAGAGTTACTAGGCCTCGGTGGACCGTGCTTGATGCTTTAAACATAGATTGCAGCTTCTTGTGAGTTTTCAGTATATATGCTACCGTATTAATTTCTTTCTCTTTTTCTACTCTTTGCATTAGGAAGACAAGTCCGTGTGAAATAATGGCGTCCGACATGGTGTCAGAAATTACACATATTGGGTAAAAAAGATAACATCTTTGTTATTTCTGCTTTCAACATAGATTGTGAGTGCTCGTTAGAACCGCCTCTATGAGGCTGTTCTAACGAGTACCCACAATCTATGTTTTTGAGCAAAAGCTAAGGCAGATAATGTATACCCCCGTAAACCACACTTTTCTCTATATAATGGGGTTTAGAGGGGTTTTCGTTTCACGGACTAGTTATCGTTATGGTGTGTTTCATTTACGAAGCCCCCGCCCATCGGGGCTTGAAGAAACAGATGGGCTGCATGATGCTTCCACGCAAAGCTGAAACCGGCCCCGCGCACGAGTACTGGTAAACCGCTTAGAGGATCTAAGCCTGCCCAGGCAATGAGGTGCGAGTCGGCCCTTCCATGCTTATAAACCACATTGGTTTCATTGGGCGACAAGGCTTGAGATGTCATTTCATCTCAATGTCGGGTAAAAGTCCTCCACAATATTGGAAGCAACGTCTCCAACATGACCTTTACAGTGTTGACGGGGACGATAAACTCCAAAATCAAACAAAAACAAACAAACATTTACGAAGTGTGTGTGTGTGTGTGTTTGCGTACGTGCGTGCGACTAAGTATCTCTAGTCTTTCGATAGCGTGAACTGGCTGTATTCTCCTTGAGTATAGTCATTATACACCTCTTTACACCAACATTCGATATGATGATGAAACTCATTATAACATCATTTCAATGGAGTGTATCCTTAGCTCATAATTAGACGGTTTAGCAGAGATAATCATGTATAGTCGAACTTCAATGGCTCGAACACCTTGGTACTTCGAAAATATGTTCGAGACAGGGGTAGTTCGAGCCAATGAGGGTTACTGTCAGGAGGCATAACGAGATACTTTAAGACATCTTTTCGGTGTTCTATAATGAATATGTATGCTTTGTGAACTCATTAGAATCGCCTCATCGAGGCGATTCTAATGAATACACACAGCATACATTTGCAACATAAAAGACTAAAATCTCCTTAATTATCCTCCACTATTTCTTATGTAGAGGATTTCGCTAGGGGCCATCAGTGTTCGAGCCATCGAAGTTCCACTGTATATTGCATTTCATACTCCAAGAAACAAACGTAGTGAACATTTCCTTTTTTCTTACTAAATATAATACAACACCCCCTCACGGGGATAACGGTTCTTGGAGAAATTGAGGGAAAACCCTTTATTCTACCCTGCATATATTGAGTCTTAACAGCGTTAAAATTTTCACAGCTGCAAACAGTTGGGGGAAAATATTGTCCTAATAAAGAAGCTCCTATGTGCCTTGGTTTTTATTCTATTTTTATGCCATTTTCAGCTTGCTATGCCGCTTCTCTTGTGCAGCGATCCTCTCCGTGTCCGAGTACCTGCGAGGCCAAGTTTAACCCGGTTTGTGGAAATGATGGTAAAACATATGGTAGGTACTAAAGTGTGCATTATAGTAAATCAAAACCTTTTGGGATTCACACGTGACGAGAGTATTCTATTTTTAGGGAAGACAAGTTTCGGATACCTTTGGTCAAAGAAGTTTTAGAAAATGAGCCGGGGCACAGCATTTTTCCTACAACTTACATGTACGCAAAGCGAAGAATCAGATCAGCCTGCGCATCCATATAGTCTAACCAGAGACTTCTCTTTGCTACATGCATTTGTCGGGTAAAAGTCCCACAAAATTGGAAGCAACGTCTCCAAAATGACCTTTACAGTGTTGACGGGGACGTTAAACCCCAAATAAAACAAACTCTTTCCTGCATGAAGGAGCATTGAGCCCTTAGCTATCCTTAGAGCGCACAACGAAGACTCTGATCAGACTGCGCGGATGCGCAGGCTGGTCTGAGGTCTTATTGTAGGTTCTGACATTCGCTGGCTTTCATGATGTTGTACGACTGTTTATCAAATAAAGAGCAGAAATGTAACTATCGCCAGCTAAAGGCGACTTACCTAGAAAATGGTCGTGTTCAAAATTAAAACGCAGTCTTCTCTCACTACATTTTGAAAGGCAGGAGAAAGTTGAAATAAGTTTGTGTATTCTAATATTGGCAGCATATTCTATGTCCGTCGACAAATAGACGGCAGCGTCATAGTTAACCGTTTGAAACGTAATGACGTCACTGTATAGTATTCCTCGATTGTTAGTAGTGTCCCTCGACTGTTAAGAGCATAAAATTATATACTTTATGGTCATGTCAGAAAGTGTTTGAAGCTCTCACCTTTCAGCTTGACAATATTTGCAAGATTTGGTACTAAGTTGTTTAGACAAGTTGTGGGTATTCCGATGGGTACTAGTTGCGCACCACTTGTGGCTGATCTGTTATTGTTTTGTTATGAGAGAGACTTCATGATGTCTCTTTCTGCTGAAAACCAGTCTGAAATCATTAAAGTTTTTAGCACCGCTTTTGGATTTACATCTATCTCTTGTAGATGGGTTTGTTTCTTGCAAAATTTATGATAAACGCAATGATTTGGATTTTTAGATTGTATTTTTTCCTTTTTTGGATAGTGATGTTCCTCGTGTGCTATCCTATGGCGTTTATATTTCGTAATTAATTCGATTTGCCAGAGTGTGTAGTCATGTAACTGACTTCAACACTTGTAATAAATTGTTAACGGCTAAACTTCTTAATCAGGGTTATCGGTAAAAGAAAGCAAAGCCTTTTAAAAATTTAATAGACGTCATTCTGATTTAATTTAAAACTTCAATACTGGACTTAAATCTCGTCTGCAACAAAGTCTATCGGAACCCGAATTTTATGGTGACTTAGTATATAAATTCAGAAAAATATATAACCGCAATGTCTTCAGCACCCAATTTCGTAAAATTATTCTTCGATATAAAAAGATTGGGTACAACATAAATGTTATACGACAGACTGCATGCATGGTAGTTAACCCAATCACGGTTGACAACTTTGCTTCCCTCTTTAATTGCACGCCGATGGGTCAGACCTCAGCTTCTATGACGGTTCCAGCGTTGGTACCTGATGCTCTGTCTCTGGTCGGGTCCATCGGAATCTAACTGTTGTTTTCTTTTGCTCCAGCATTTCAGTGGTTTCTTGCTGTCGAGTGCTCACCGTTGTATCATCTCTGTGGTTGTTTGATTTTTGTGTTCACGTAGATGTTGCACTGATGAGTTAGGAGGCCTTCATGCGGACTGAACAAATTATTTGTCTTAATCGCGAGGGAAGTAAGGGCGAGGATTGTGGCCACGTAAAATCGATTTAAGCCCCCCCCCCCCCCCCCCCCAGTTTGTCTTTGGGTGTTTGTGTCGCTTATATTATTTTATTTTAGATAGCCCATTGGCCATTTTATGGGAAAGTAACTGTCCTATTTGCTTTCCGCTATTGATGTTTCCATTAGGGTCTGTTGTTTCATGTTTGTGTTTCTTTCTTGTCTCTTGTGGGAGCTGTGGGTTAATTGTATCGATTCCTGATTATTGCCTCCACTTCTATTTTTTCATTAAAATACAATCATTGGATGAGCGTAGCCACCATACATTATGCGAGTATGATCACTGAAATTTGTGTAAAGCTTGCTACAACTAAACTTTACGCTATTGCAATTTTCAGACCACGGTTATGAGATAGAATTGGTTAACCAGTGATATATGTAGGTTTACAGTGAAAGATCAGTTCCTCGTTGGTATTATGAATGCCCAGTTCGAAATAATAGCGGATTACTGTCTTCAAATTTGTCTTGTTTTACGGTTGAAAATTTCATTTGACGGTGGCGCACCGAAGGACGATTTTCATTGTAGTTATCCTATTGTAATGCACTTGGCAATCTGTAAGGTTTGTAAGTTGTGGATGTTTCCAAAAACAGAGTTGCCTGCTTCTTAAAACCGAATGCTAGCCAATGAAAAGCAACGTTCCGTGATGACGTCTGCTTTCCGCCTGTACATGTCTATCGCAAACACCCAATCAGACGTCGCGTTACATACGCGAGCGCATAAGTACTATATGTAATAAGGATGGTATATACCTCAAGTTGGGAAACTCTTTAAGTACAACCCTGTATACAGCCCCCGCCCATCGGAGCTTGAAGAAATAGATGGGCTGCATGATGCTTCCGCGCAGAGCTGAAACCGACCCGCACACGAGTATTGGTAAACCGCTTAGAGGATCTAAGCCTGCCCAGGCAAAGCGGTGCGAGTGTCGCACCGTCCATGCTTATAAACCCTATTGGTTACATTGGGCGGCAGGGCTTGAGATGTTATTTCATCTCAATGTCGGGTAAAAGTCCCACGAAATTGGAAGCAACGTCTCCAAAATGACCTTTACAGTGTTGACGGGGACGTTAAACCTCAAATCAAACAAACAAACAACCCTGTATTTTGAACCAAAGCAGCAAATTACTTCCTTTAGAATGATTTCTCGGCCTCAGGAAGATTGAACAATAATTTCCGAAAGTTACCTCCCAATAAAAATGTTGGAAAGTAGGTCATTCCCCTTAACAAGAAAAACATTAGTTCTCAAGGGCAATGCATACACCTTCAGGGAAGACAACTCATTCAAAAGTATGTTTGTCTCACCTGACAATAGTGGTCAACCCTCGACGATAAGAATGTGCTAATTCTTTCCTGCGGAACAGAGTCTACAGAAAAGCGAACAGGAAGTCCCGAAAGTATTCTCCCTATGAAAAATGGCGGAAAATTCTGCCAGGTATATCAACTCCGCTTAAACTCATAGTAGCTCTTATCATTGTTGGTTTTCGGCACGGTAGCCATCACGATAACACGCATTTGAACCCCACTTTTATATAGTAACACTGGGGTTTACAGGGGTAAACTTTATATAGTAAAACTGGGGTTTACAGGGGTAAACCTTATTTTTCTTATTTCCGCTCTAAAACATAGATTTTGGGTACTCGTTAGCACCGCCTTATCGAGGCGGTTCTAACGTGTACCCACAATCTATATTTTAGAGCAGAAATAAGAAAAATAATACATTTTTTCATCTACAATTTTCGTTTTTTAGGTGATAAAATTTACAATGTATTTGTATAGGCGTGTTTTCGTAATGATTGGTAGACACTGTTCTATGATTGTATATAGAACTTACTGGGCGGCCCCCGCCCATCGGGGTTTGAAGAAATATATGGGCTACATGATGCTTCCACGCAGAGCTGAAACCGACCCGCACACGAGTACTGGTAAACCGCTTAGTGGATCTAAGCCTGTCCAGGCAAAGCGGTGCTAGTCGGTCCATTCATGCTTAAAAAACCCTATTGGTTTCATTGGGCGGCAGGGCTTGCGTTGTCATTTCATCTCAATGTCGGGTAAAAGTCCCACAAAATTGGAAGCAACGTCTCCAAAATTACCTTTACAGTGTTGACGGGGACGTTAAATCTCAAATCAAACAAACAAAAACAAACAAACAAAGAACTTCCTGGTCAACGTTACATGTATCCAGTTAGGCGTCAATCTTTAGGTTCTCACCATAGGGGCTTGAATCACGAAAAAAAAATGAAAAAAAAAAAATATTTTTTTTTTTTTTTTCATTATTTTTTTCGTGATTCAAGCCCCTATGGTTCTCATAAAGTTGTTACAAATGTTCTGCCAGGTCATTATAACATTGATACCGAATGGAGAAATAAATTCACAGTGGGCTGATACAAATTTTAGGCTCTACATGTACCGCAGACTGCTTAAAAACATCTTACTGTAATAATATAAAAAAAAAATCGTACCGCTGGTTGAGAACCCAAAGGCTTTGACTTCATTTCTATTTTGAAACTAATATTCAGCTCTTTTTCAGCCAGCCAATGCTTCTTCAATTATGCCAGCTGCCATGATATGAGACTAACTCTGAGGCATTCTGGGGCGTGTTCTGGGTTCGCGGTCGGTACAGAGATGCCAGTGTGTAACCCCAACATCGTCCCTTGTTCGTACTGCTGGGACCCTCTATGTGGCCTAAACGGGATAACCTACAGTAAGCATCTATAGTTTCATCACGAAAACACGCCTATATAATTTTGACCCCCTCGAACCCCACTTTTATAAAGTGAAACTGGGGTTTACAGGAGTAAACCTTATTTTTCTTATTTCCGCTCTAAAATATAGATTGTGGGTACTCATTAGAACCGCCTTGATGAGGTTCTAATGAGTACCCACAATTTATAATTTAGAGCAGAAATAAGAAAAAATATCACAATTTTTCATCTTAAAATTTTCATTTTTTCGGCGATAAAGGTTACAATGTATTGGTATAGGCATATTTTCGTAACGATCAATAAGATATCAAACCTGTGCATTATTACATTGGTGTGAGGAGAGCATAGGCAAATCCGTCCCGAAAACACTTTCGGAAATCGAGAGATGCGTAATGCCGGACTTGTCATCCGACAGACGGGCTTTTACCAACACCACACATCCATAATTATAGATTTTTTCCTGCATACCTTTCATTTCTGGGCGTGGGTTCTTAATAGAACGGTCTCTTTGATTGCTCATGGTGACATTACTGTGACGCTAGTTGACTTTATTACGTTCAGATACGTTATTACGTTCACTTACGTCAATCGTATAGTTCTGTACGACCAGTACACATTAAAAGTCTCGTTTTTCGATTTTTGTCCTAAATCTCGGTAGGTTAAGCTGTGCAGGGTAAGATTTTCTGTCACATGATGAAATCCATGGCTTCGTTATTGGGTGTTCCGTCAAGCTATGTTTAAGCAAAACAAGTAACACAATATTTTCCATGTAAACCAAACTGTTTCTGTTTACATTAAGTGGGGTAACAGGGTAACCATAACAAGGACTTGTTAACATGATGTATGACAATACTTTACGATAAAACATTCGTGCGACATAATGCATTCTTTCATATCTCCAAAATGGCGACTTTTCCGACGAAAATTTGTGATATTTTTCTTCTTTGTACTCCAATCATAGGTTTTGGGTGCTCGTTAGAACCGCCTCATTGAGGCGGTTCTAACGAGTATCCATAACCTATGTATAGAAGTAGAGACAAGAAAAATAATGTATACCCCTGTAATCCCTAGTATTCTCTATATATGGTCGGGTTTAGTGGGGTGCTCATTTCACAATAAAATCTACCACCTTTAATCATGTTTCTAATCACAGATGTTTCAAGTTTGCTTTGTTTGTGGTAAGTTTCACAATACAATTTAGGTCTGCATTGTTCTCAAATGACCATTTCTTGGGACTGTACGCTGAAGATTACGGGCAAAAATACTTTTTGTCCAGTGCATTAAACTGTATGTGATGCAAACAGCTGAAAAGAAACGTAATAATTAATAATATATATAACACAATAAATTACGAAAACATGCTTATACAAATACATTGTAAATTTTACCGCAAAAATCGAATATTAACCGATGAAAAATTGTGATATTTTCTTATTTCTGCTAAAATATAGATCGTGGGTACACGTTAGAACCACCTCATCGAGGCGGTTCTAACGAGTACCCACAAACTGTATTTTAGAGCAAAAATAAGAAAAGTAAGGTTTACCCCTGTAAACCCAAGTTTTATTATATAAACGTGGGGTTCAAGGGGTCAAAATTATAAAGGCGTGCTTTCGTGATAACAATACCCCTATTGTATTAGCCAACCATGATGGCTTTCTATTTTTTATCTTGATTCATTTTCAGGCAGTCAATGTATGATGGATGCTAAAAATTGTGGGACAAACATCATAAAACTAAACCATACAGGAGTTTGTGGCGATGATCAACTTGCTAGCTAGCTGACATTTACGCTTTGTAATAACGCAAATAAACTTTCTTTACCCGTTAATTGTCTTGTTTATCCAGGCTACGCACAATAACCGCTTAACCCTTAAGACTCCAAGAAAAGTGTATCTAAAATGTCTGTTCATGTCCTCTCATTACGAAAACACGCCTATACAAATACATTGCCACCTTTATCGCCGAAAAAATGAAGATTTTAAGATGAAAAATAACGATATTTTTCTTATTTCTGCTCAAAATATAGATTGTTGGTACCCGTTAGAACCGCCTCATCGAGGCGGTTCTAACGAGTACCCACAATCTATATTTTAGAGCAGAAATAAGAAAAAATAAGGTTTACCCCTGTAAACCCCAGTTTTACTATATAAAAGTGGGGTTCAAGGGGGTAAAAATTATATAGGCGTGTTTTCGTGATGTGCTGAATCGTCTTTCAAACTTCTTAAACATATTTTTGGCATACAGGCAAACAGTGAGGAACCTGAACAGATTGCTTACACCACCTTGTTTGCAAATATGAGTGTTAAAGTAGCCAGCTGACAGCAAAGCAGAGGTCAACAGGTATTGCTGGACTTTAGTTGGAATTTGATGCACGATGCTAGATCGCATGACCTATGTCGTCATGAGCAGTATAATTTGAGAAATTAATTTTATTTTTCTGATGTTCAAGAAAGCATGAACGCAGTGGGTTGCGTGCAAAGTAATTGAACAAGGGGTTCATATAAACTTTGCTAGCGACCCGCTGTCGTTCATACTTTCATGAAAAGAAGAAAAATTAAGATTTATATTTCATATTTACATTCTTTACCCCTAATCACTGGGTGAAAAAAATGTTTATAGGGCAAACATTTAAAGCTGAAAAACAATTACACGCTGTTTTTCTACAAAGAGCGGAACAGCGTTGACGTCACCGATGCCAGTAGAGAACCATGCTTTAGAAACGGCGTCACTTGACGTCACTGAAAATCATGCGACTCAATGCGTTATGGAAGTATGAACTACATTGTTTTCTGCAGGTTTACACTAGACTTTACACTAGCAATGTAAACATACCGTCATAACATATAGTTCTTTTGCAGCATGAAGCAACGCTTTGAAACGTCATTATGAAAACACGCCTTTAAAATGACATTGTAAATTTTACCATGCGAGGCGGAGCCGGCCTCGGTAGCTCAGTCTGATGCGCGTCTGGCTGGTGACCGGGAGGACGCGGGTACGATACCTGCCAGGTTCAGAAACATTCTTTCGTGCGGATTGATCATGAAATCTTTTCTACGGTCAATCTCTCCCTTCCACTGATTCAAGAAGGGCGGTTGCCAGTTTCTGGCAGAAGAATGTGCACTGTGCTGTTTAACCGCTTACGTATAAGCCTGCCCAGGAAAAGTGTGGAAAGATAACTGTTCGGCTCAAGAAAGACATAAAATAGTGTTGACTGGGCCGTTAAACTCCAATACAAACAAACAAACAACCCCTGCGAGGCGGTTCGAACGAGTATACTGTTTTTGAGCAGAAATAAGTAAAATAATGTATACATGTATACCCCCTGTAAACCCCAGTTTTACTATATAAAAGGGACCATTACGAAAACACGCCTATACAAATACATTGTAACCTTTACCGCCGAAAAAAAAATTAAGATGAAAAAAAAAATGATATTTTTCTTATTTCTGTTCAAAATATAGATTGTGGGTACTCGTAAGAACCGCCTCATCCCTGTAAACCCCAGTTTTTCCATATAAAAGTGGGGTTCAAGGTGGTCAAACTTATATAGGCGTGTTTTCGTGATGGGGTTTAAGGGGGTCAAAATTATATAGGCATGTTTCGTGAAACGTTTCCACGCAAAGCAATAAAAACGATCGCCACCTTTGAAAAAATATCATTTTATCTTTAGGTATGTTTCAAGTCAGAAGTAGAAGCCTCCGTGGTGTAGTAGTTACGCAACTCGCCTTGTAAACAAGGGTTCGCAGGATCGATCCCGGGCTCCTCCAGACTTTCGGATGAGTCTTTAAATCGAGGTCCCATCTCCGTATGACCTTAACTGCTGGTGGGGCGTAAAACTCAAACACTCACTCACTCACTCAAGTCAACAGTACAGACACAAAGAATATCACAATCGTGGACATTTTATTCCTTTTGTTATAGACATTGGAAAGGAAATGCCCTTGCAGGGGAAGCCACCATGCGGACCAATTCGTTATTGTTATTATGTTTGATACTGGAAACTGAGGGCGAGCTTTGAAATTTCATAAACTCCGGAGCTGAAGCTTCCCGCCATCCGATAATAAAACGCGTTGAGACATCCGGTGCTGCAAACAACACCACTGGAACACATGAGCAAAAGAAAATCCACAGTTGACCCCCGTTAGACCAAGCAACAGACATAAAAGGTCCGGCCATCATGAAGTCTCATCCCTACTTTATATAGGACAACTTTGCATTAACAAGGGTACACGTTCTTTTTCTTAATTTTGCTCGAAACATAGATTGTGGGTAGTCGTTAGAACTGCCTCATTGGGCGGTTCTAACGAGCATCCACAATCTGTTTTGAAGTAGAAATCAAAAAAATATACTGAATGTTAATTTGTGGAAAATTGTTATTTCTACAGATATAAAAGATGACCGTGTAGCACACAGGTGTGTTGTCGTATTAAAGAAGGTTCTTTTCATTACGAAAACACGCCTATACCAATACTTTGTAACCTTTATCGCCGAAAAAAATGAATATTTTAAGATGAAACCTTGTGATATTTTTCTTATTTTTGCTCAAAATATATAGTGTGGGTACTCGTTAGAACCGCCTCATCGAGGCGGTTCTAACGAGTACCCATACTCTATATTTCAGAGTAGAAATGAGCAAAATAAGGTTTACCCCTGTAAACCCAAGTTTCACTATATAAAAGTGAGGTTCGAGGGGTCAAAATTATATAGGTGTGTTTTTGTGATGTGATGAGTATGGTTTATCAGAATCTACCATCGAATAGTTTGGGGCCAGTCCTTTTCCAGTTAAACAGGTGTCGAGTTTGTTTCATTTGTTGGAAGTTTTATATCTGCATATGCATATGCAGACTGTGTTGACTCTGATCAGACACCGCGTTTTATAGTATCTGAGCTGGATCTACGCCGCTAATGACTTGGAATCTACGAATATGCTAGCTATGTTTTGTTATCAGCACGGCCTCAAGCTGTCGAAAACGAAACTGGCATAGGCTCTGTTCTAACTGGGTGCAGGTTTTGTGATTTCAGTGTACTAATGCAGGGCTAACTCTCGACAATCCAAGTAACGACCTTCCAGGCGTCGTAATCTAGCCATTACTGAGACGAGAAGAGTAATTATATTGTCACGTACAATAAGACAAAGTAGAAGTGAAGGAAATGATCAGGAATCGATACAAATAACCCACACCTCCCACCAGAGACACCAAAAGGGAAAGAAACACAAACGTGAAATACCTAAACCCTAATGGAAACATCAATAGCGGAAAAATACAAACATTCAAAGACAAATCAGAACAAAAATTAACCGCGACAGAAGAACCGCCTTAGAAAGATAAGGCTGTTACAATTAGACCAAGGTGATACAATTAGACCAGATCAGAAAGATCCAATAAGACCAGTTTGATAAATAAGACTGGATAATCAGACACAAGTTTACCAGTCAGGTTTGCTAACTGATGAGCAGAAACGGGCCCATTTTTTAAAGTAAAAACAAACAGCTGATAATAGGATATGGAAGTCTTATGGCCAACTAATGCTGGACGAGTATAGACAGCAAAGATGTTATACGCCACTGTCTTCAGAAATTCTTGATTTGCTTTTCCAAAAGATAGATATTTGTCTCATAGTTCCTGTAAGATATTGCGGACAAAATGAGACAAGTACGTCCAAAAAGCCGGTCTCCAGCTTGTATATTTGTAACCTGATTTTTCTCCAGCCCATAAATCCTACAATCCAGACCTGAACCCTTGCATTTTCTTTTCCTCCTTCCAGAAATAAAAACAACAAGATGTGTTTGCGAAACACTGTTGCCCCCGGACATCGCCATTCGCAAGTTATGCCCAATGTTGCCAATGTTAAAATCTAAAAAGTAGGTCAAAGGTCAAGGACACGAGATCAAAAATTATAGTACCCCTGGAAAGGTCTTATGACAAGAAATGCACATGTGCAATATGAAAGCCCTATCAGTTACTATTCAAAAGTTATGCCCAATGTTAAGGTTTTTGCGGAAAGACAAACATTTTGTTAAAAAAGTAGGTCATGGTCACGAGATCAAACATTATGGTACCACTGGAAAGGCCTTGTGACAAGGAATGAACATGTGAAATATGAAAGCCCTATCAGTTACTATTCAAAGGTTATACCAAATGTTAAGGTTTTTGTGGACAGACTAACAAACAGACGGACAGACAGACAGACCAACTATATGCCCCCGAATCTCTGATTCAGGGGGAATAAAAATAGACCCAGAAGTGCATTGAGGTATGCAGCTCACCAGTTTTATAAGAGACTACTAAAAGATGAGCTTGAAAATTGTTTCAAAATCTTGATTATATTGAAACAAAATGTTCTGGCTGAAGGGGAATATTTCGAAGGTAACTTGACACAAAAATAACACTTTTAACAAACCTCGGAGAATATGTGTCATTTTCACAAGTTTTCGAACATCCTTCGTAGACTGAAACAATTAAATATGTTCTATAAAAAGGGTTACCCTTTGGAAGCAAGGAATGCACAACAGAAATGGAAAATATGCAGTGCTCATGTTTTTGGGTCCAGACTATCTAGTTTCGGTCAATTAGGCCTCATCAGTGACCCTCAAGTATTTTCAAAATTCCACAATGGAATTTTAATGCTCCCAAAGCACAAGAAGATATATACATGTACTTCACTTTGATGTAGGGCAGGGAGACTTTTTTACGGCCGCCACACATTCCAAGACACCAGCTGTAGTGACGTTAAATATGTTCTATAAAAAGGGTTATCCTTTGGAATACAATAAGGCCAGTCTGATACAATGGGCCCAGACAGTTACAATTAGACAAGACAGCTACAATAAATCCAGTTAGATACAATTTGACAATTCTGATACAGTAAGATTAGACCAGACTGATAAAACAACACCAGTATGTTATAATTAGATCAGTCAGCCATGATTTGACTAGTCACATACAACAGGAACAAGCTGTAATTGTTAGAACAGCTAATACAAGAATACCAGACTTAAAAATTATACAGGTATGATTTCACCATAATGACACTGTTAGATCCCTCAGATACCGTTACAGTGGTCTGATACAAGAAGGACAGGCTGATATGATAAGACGAGGCTGACAGTTTAATCAGTACAATACATTATTAATTGACTATCCTGTATTGATCGGAGATCATCCGTATTACACCAGGTCAACCAATATTAACTGAGGTCAAGTGAGGTCAAAAAATCAATTATCATGTTTTTTTAATTATGTCAATTAATTAAATTGTCATTAAGTAATTTCGTATTGACCCAGTTACAGGTCCTCGGTCAGCTGCATTAACCCTCGACCTTCGGCCTCGGGCCAATGCAGCATACCTGCTGTACCTGGGCTAATACGAAATTACTTGATTAATAACATTATAATAACACCAGTCTATTACCAGGCCGGTACAATTAGACAAGTATCCCACAATTAGACCAGTCAGATAAAATTAGATCAGTCTGACAGAATAAGACCAGACTGATCCAATAAAACCAATCAGATACAATGAAGCCAGACTTATACGATATAACCAGGCAGACACAATCAGACCAGTCTGATAAAAGTTACACTAGTCGGATTCAATTAGACAATAGGATACAAAAAGACAATTCTAATACAATTAGCAAGGCTGATACAAATATACCAGGCTGATAAAATTTGACCGGTCTGATTAAATTAGACCAGCACGGTACAATCAAATTGTGCTGATGCAATTCGACCAGACTGGTGTATGAATGTTCCTGGTATATGAATGTCATTTGACGTGTCACCAGTAACAATTCTGACAATTCTGACTGATACAATAAGACTGTTCTGATACAATTAGACCATTGAGATACAATAAGACAAGGCTGATAAAATTAGAATTGTCTGACATTATAAGCATATTCTGCTACACTAAAACGTTCTGATACACCTAGACCAGTCTGATAAAATTAGACTAGGCTGATACAATTAGACCAGTCTGTTTCAATGAGACTGGGCTGATTCAATTAAACCAGTAGACTGATAGAATTAAACAATACTGATGCAATTAGACCGTTCTGATAGAATTAGATCATTCAGAAACCAATAGACAAGTCAGAGAAAATATTGGCCAGTCTGGAAAAATAAGACCAGTCTGATTAAATTAGACCAGAGTTACACCCTTAGACCAGGCTGATACAATAATACCAGTCTTATACACCCTGTATAGTGTTTGTACCAGAAGTCACGCCCAAAAAGTTTGCTGCCTTATTAGTCGAAAGTAGCAACTGAGGCACGATCGCGCAATCTCATAACACCTTAATTTCCTCTCCTTGGGTAATACGTAAATTGTCAATGGCCTTCTCCTTTCGATGATGTGTGCAGCTGAACTGCTGATCACTAACACACTTTCCCGCCTGCCAAATTGCGATGCAGTTATAGAAACTATAGATGCCCAGGAAAAATCACACTCAAGGAATACAGCCTACCAATGGCCCCAAGAGGAAGAGTAACTAACTGCACAATTAATAAAAATTAAAATAATAATAATGATACACAACCATAAGCACATACAACATGAAGAAGCGCTGACTCTTAGTCATTAGGTCTCTCACCGCCTTAGGTTCGAGCCTCGCTCGAGCCACGTGTGAGACGCCAAGTTCTGCAACGGAAGGTCAGGTGGTTTTTCTCCGGGTACTCCGGTTTTCGCCCACCTCTGATTAACGATCGGCTCGATATGAGTGAAATAATCTTGAAAGGGCCGTAAAACCCAAACCAAAAAAAAAACAACATGAAGAACCCCGCCGGTTAATCCCACAAAGCTATATTTAAAGTAAGCAACATTAGAACCGTCGCCTTTGGACGGTCAGTAGCGAGAACCACTGGGGAGTTTAAATTGACCGTCACTCTAGGTTCTTATATTATTTACAACATACAAATATAAAACAGTTGGTCCATCAGAAGGGGTAAGAAACTCAATCAGTACACCATCACAGAATAACATATAAATTAAAACAAACTGAGATACACATCAAACTGTGTTGAATTATAGATTTGGACAAAAAATGTAAGCTGGAGCTAAAGAAACCCACCTGGTAGACCACGAAGAGTCAAGCCAAAGACAAAGGACCGGGGCCGTCATCGAGTCAGAGACATAACCCCGTCGGGCAATGACAGAGGTGGCATAGTCATCAACCATGACAGGATTAAGAACTAAGCATGCTGTCTGTGTTTTAACACTTATATTGTACCCCCAACGAATGAAGGAGAACGGGATACACTCCCGTCTTAGAACGGGAAATTTACAATATTAAAGTCAAAATCATCCCTTTTGTCGTATATCCTAGATGAGATTATACCATTAGAGACCGACAGATCCAAATATAAAAATGGTGCTGCCGTATCCACAGAATAAGGCCTTTTCAGTTTTAGTTTGGGGTGGGGGTGGGTAAATCTTGTCAACCGTCTGCTCAAAATATAAATTGTTAATATAAAGTAAATCATCCAGATATCTAGAACTTGAATTAAATGCATCAGTGACTCATCCTGAGGTTCATCAGAGAAGGACAGCATGCAATCTGTCTCGTAACAAAATAAAAATAGTAGAAGTAAAACAAAGATCACGAATCGATGCAATTAACTTACTCCATCCATCAAAGACACCAAAGGGAAATAAACACAAACATAAAGCGACCAGACCATAATTGAAACCTAAACAAAGGAAGGCCATAAGGACAGTTACTTTCCCACAAAATGTCCAAATGGCCATCCAAAATAAAAAGACACAAGTGATATACACAGTAAGTAACAAACAACAACATTAATAAACCGCCACATAATTTGCAATAAACCGTGCTTTGTAAGGTCTTTTATGAAGTTTTTGTAACCAGTATAGCGTAGGAAGCCTTCTTGGCCTTCGGTAACACACACAGCAAACTTGGTGGCTGAATGACAAATATGTTTATCTACTATAACTCTCTCTTCAGCTACAGGCTGAACTTCATAGGCCTTAGTACCACCAAGCTCCTGCTTAAGCGGGTTAACATAGTGGAGCCGTCACACAACGACGACATTGTTAGCGGCCTTGTCTGCAGGGGCCAAAACAAACTTCTTATGAAATTCTTGAAAACCTAGTTTAAGATGACGTAAAGACGTCTTAGGCTTAGGAGGTAATAAGTCAGTATTTTGAGAATAGAAAGAAATGCGTTTATTCACTAGTATTAAAATGCTTAGTTTCCAGTCCTTAAGGGCTTTATGCTCAACATACTCTCGCTTACACCATCGATTACCGAATTCATTCAAGGAAGCAAAGATTTCATCTCTACATTTACTGAAATCAATTTTAGAAGGAAACCGATATTTCGGTCCTTTAGAAATTATATTCCTTATCTTAGAATCAGGAATAATTTTCAAATTGCCAGTACTTACATGACCAGCAGCAGGATAGCAATACACTGAGTTTTTACAATCACATGAATCAGGAGTATTAGTATCAATATAAAGATCTGAAACAAGTTTATTAAAATTAAAAATTATAGATCTAACAGGTTTGTTATATTTATAGCAAATTATAGGCGTTTCAGTATTTTGAAAATAAGCAGGAATGGAAGAAAGCACCGAGCTCTAACGGAAGATACTGGGCAAATCTATAAAATCCATACCCTTATTAATGAAGGATATTTTGAAGAAATGGCGTTTATGATTAATTTCAGAATCAATGTAAGGACGGAGAGTATCTAGTTCTGCGTTTTCGACATTCCAGGTGCGAGAAAATATCAAAGTCCGGCATTCTAGAAATATTACCCTCATGATAAATGTTGTCATTAAATCCCAGTGGAAAAGGGGTCTGTAAACATTTAATCCATTTCAGTTCAGCCTCATGTCTTTTTATAATTTTGAATCTAGATGTAGCATTTGCATCGCAATAAAGTTTTTCCACTGGCTGTATAACAATGTTATTTACAGAATGACCTGTACGTCGAAAGTGACGGTACAAGAAAGTGTCAGTTTTCTTAGGCTTACTCATTCTACTCTAATGCTCGTTCAATCTAGTTTTAAGCATGCGGTTAGTTTGACCGACGTACTGCATATTACAGTTTGCAGCACGTCATGTAATTAGATAAATTAAAAATTGATTTCAGTAAATGTAGAGATGAAATCGCTGCTTCCTTGAATGAATTCGGTAATTGATGGTGTAAGCGAGAGTATGTTGAGCATAAAGCCTTTAAGGACTGGAAACTTAGCATTAAAACTAGTGAATAAACGCATTTCTTTCTATTCTCAAAATACTAACTTATTACCTCCTAAGCCTAAGACGTCTTTACGTCATCTTAAACTAGGTATTCAAGAATTTCATAAGAAAATTGTTTTGGCCCCTGCAGACAAGGCCGCTAACAACGTCGTCGTTGTGTGACGGCTCCACTATGTCAAAACGCTTAAGCAGGAGATCGGTGGTACTAAGGCCTATGAACTTCAGCCTTTAGCTGAAGAGAGAGTTATAGTAGATAAAAATATTTGTCATTCAGCCACCAAGTTTGCAGTGTGTGTTACCGAAGGCCAAGAAAAGCTTCCTACGCTAACCTGGTCACCAAAACTTCATAAAAGACCTTACAAAGCACGGTTTATTGCAAATTCTAGCCCTTGCACTACCACTGAACTTTCAAAATTATTAACTTCCTGTCTTACTGCTATTAAAACGCATGTGATTAAATATTGTGATAAAGTCTTTGAAGGATCAGGAAGAAATCTGTTTTGGTCTATAAAAATTCGAATGAGGTTTTAAATAAATTAAAATCCAGACATTTTCGTGCTTCAAGTCTGTCTACTTACGATTTTTCTACCCTTTACACTACACTTCCTCGTAATCTTATAAAAGAAAAGCTTAATGATTTAATTGAATGGGCTTTTCACAGAGAAGATTCTCTCTATCTTGCATGTAATGTCAGAAATGCATTTTTCACTTCTAAAGAGCATAAGAATTATACACTTTGGTCATGTCAGAAAGTGTGTGATGCCCTCGCCTTTCTACTTGACAATATTTATATTAGATTCGGTACTAAGTTATTTAGACAAATTGTGGGCATTCAGATGGGTACGAATTGCGCACCTCTTGTGGCTGATCTATTCTTGTATTGTTATGAAAGAGACTTCATGTTGTCGCTTTCCATTGATAACCAATCTGAAGTTATTGAAGCTTTTAGCTCCACTTCTAGATATTTAGATGATTTATTAAATATTGATAATGCCTATTTCGATGGTTTGATCAGTCAGATTTACCCCCCAGAACTTCAGTTAAATAAAGCAAATTCTTCTGATACCGAGGCCCCGTTTTTTGATTTACATCTATCTATTGTAGATGAGTTTGTTTCGAGCAAAATTTATGATAAACGCGATGACTTTGATTTTGAGATTGTAAATTTTCCGTTTTTGGATGGTGATGTTCCTCGTGCGCCATCCTATGGCGTTTATATTTCGCAATTAATTCGATATGCTAGAGTGTGTAGTCATGTAACTGACTTCAACACTCGTAATAAATTATTAACGGCTAAACTTCTTAATCAGGGTTATCGGTACCATAAACTACGCAAAGCCTTTTCAAAATTTTATAGACGCCATTCTGATTTAATTTCAAAATTCAATATTGGACTTAAATCTCTTCTGCAACAAGGTCTATCGGAACCCGAATTTTATGGTGGCTTAGTATATAAATTCAGAAAAATATATAACCGCAATGACTTCAGCACCCAATTTCGTAAAATCATTCTTCGATATAAAAAGATTGGGTACAACATGGATATTATACGACAGACTGCATGCATGGTAGTTAACCCAATCACGGTTGGCAACTTTGCTTCCCTCTTTAATTGCACGCCGGTGGGTCAGGCTTCATATTCTATGACGGTACCAACGTAAAGGCTTATTGAGAATTAGAGAGATCTAATTCAAGGTAATGTTGGTTGGTGCCTGATGCTCTGTCTCTGGTTGGGCCCATCGGAGTCTAAATGTTGATTTTCTTTTGCTCCAGCATTTCAGTGGTTCCTTTCTGTCGAGTCCTCACCGTTGTCTCACCTCTGTGGTTCTTTGATTATTTGTGTTCAAGGTGATGTTGCACTGATGAGTTAAGAGGCCTTCATGCGGACTGAATAAATTATTTGTCTAAATCGCGGCGGAAGTAAGGGCGAGGATTGTGGCCACGTAAAATCGATTTAAGTCCCCCCCCCCACCCCCAGTGGAAATCTTTCCACTGTCCGTTCCAAGGCAGTTCTTCTATGGCGGTTTATTTATGGTGTTGTTTGTTACTTACTGTGTGTATCACTTGTGTATTTTTATTTTGGATGGCCATATGGTCATTTTGTGGGAAAGTAACTGTCCTTATGGCCTTCCTTTGTTTAGGTTTCCATTATGGTCTGGTCGCTTAATGTTTGTGTTTCTTTCCCTTTGGTGTCTTTGATGGGTGGTGTAAGTTAATTGTATCGATTCCTGATCTTTGTTTTACTTCTACTTTACTCATTCTACGATAATGCTCGTTCAATCTAGTTTTAAGCATGCGGTTAGTTTGACCGACGTACTGCATATTACAGTTTGCAGCACGTCATGTAATTAGATAAATTAAATCTGTAGACTGTCATGTCAAATCAGACATGTTACCTGCAGAGAAGCGTCTACCGTTTACAGATGAAGTAACGGTAGACGCAGTGCTTAAATGCGAACAACATCTGCACCCTTTGGCATTGCACTTAGAAATACTAGGATACATTCCACTTCTTTTCCACGGATTAGTATATTTTCGAAGGATGGGTGACTTGAGAGGAGATCGTCTTATACAAAGATTATTTTAAACATATTGGTATTGCCTGCACCATTGAGATTAACTGAAGTTACAGAAGACAAATTTAAGGGTCTGACCAATACCGAAGGCAACATAGTATTAAAGTTCTTAATAGAATGGTGAATCCGTACAGAAGAAGCAGAGTGTAACCTAAGGGGTGATATTGATAGTTTGAATGAATTTGTGATACCCATTTGGGTTTATAAGGTTTTGATACCGTCAAAACTAAAGCGATCTTCATAGACGTTATTATGTAAAACTGCATATAAAATTACTGAAGATAATTCCTGCGAATAGAAGGAAGGTACAACAAAAGCCCACAAAACATCTAAGTCTACTTAAAGTCCATGGATGTCAAACAAGCAGTTGTTATACAAAGAGGAACGAACATCGGTTTAATAATGACCTTCAACAGGTAACTAAAGGAAGTCAATTGATGGAACAGTGAAAAGCAATTTCATAAGCAATCCCTGAGGATTGTTAAAATAAGAGCATTAAATGTATGTACGGGAAGACCTTTTACAGCCGCCACACGGCACAAACAAACCAGCCCTGATATGCAAACCTGCAACATAAATAAACCGCCACAGAAGAACCGCCTTGGAAAGGTCAGTGGAAAGAATTCCACTGGGGGGGGGGCTTAAATCGATTTTACATGACCATAATCCTCGCCCTTACCTCTGTCGCGGTATACACTAATTTTGTTTAGTCCGCATGAAGGCTTCCTAACTCATCAGTGTAACATCTCCGAGAACACACAAATAATAAAAACTACAGATATGAAACAAGGTTGAGGACTCGACAGTATACAACAACAGAATTGCTGGAGCAAAAGGAAACCAACAGTTAGACCTCGAGGGGCCCGACAAAAGACGAAGCAGGTGAGACATGTATCTTAGCGGATTTGGTTTACACTTTTTGTTATATTTTAAATTTTGCAAGTCTCGCTACTTTGGACATCTCCTTCCTGATGCCCGGGACTTCCGTTGAGTTTGGGTCATGTTTGCTGATGTTGGCTCGGTGGGGGACGCCTATAAGTCCGCGGTGGGCGTCTCTTGCCTGATGCCTTCAGTTGACTTGTCTCATAGGCTACGTCGGTCGGTGTGTGCTCGGAGGGGGATGTGCTGTATTTGCCGGGTCTTGTCCATCATCCGTTTCGGTTTCAGAACTTTGGGGTTGAGACACACTGATGAAGATTAAATATCAGAAAGGCGTCTGTGTCACTAAATTTGGTAAGTTACGCCTTAATTACACCAGCGTATACAAAAATCCTGCAAAGCTCTAGCAATTACTGCTCGACATTTGTCAAAACTGATGTATGAGCAGAACCTATATTTCGACCTTTCGTTATAATAGATCGTATTTTATAATCAGAAATGATTTTAGATCACCAGTTATGATATTGTCGGCTGGTTCATAAAAGCATCTCGATCCCTCACAAACACGGGAATAAAGAGAAATTGTTTCAATATCAAGATCAGACACTAGCTGAAAATAGTATTACGAATTGGTTTATTATACTTAAAGCAGATAATGGGAGGCTCGGAATTTTCAGAGGATGGAGGAACAGAGGATATGACTGATTTATCTGTAGATTGGTGAATTCTTTTGCTTTGTTTATAAAAGGTATTTTAAATAAAATGTCGAATATGATTAATTTCACAGTCGATGTAAGGTCGAAGAACATGTTCAGTATAACATCTAATGAGAAGAGCTGCTCCATAAAGAATTTACAAGCCTCTACATCAAACTTGTTGAATGAAGAATATGAAAGTGAAAATAATCGGGGAAGCATCCGATGGCACCCGGACTGTTTCAAGATAATACTTAAACTAGAACTGTCAGAGGATCTGACTATAGCCCCGCTATAGCCCTGTCAGAGGAGAAAGACTCATGAATTAAAGGTAAAGACTTGTAAGAGGGTTAAATCCCTAACAAGGTACCTACGCCTTATAGACTTTTCGCGTTATTAGATCTGAAAAACAGTGTAAGTTAAAAAATAGGTTTTGGATAATGAAAAAAGCACATGCACATCTTCAGACCTATATGAAAACACCTGTTAAATTACAAAAGGATTGACTAGAACTGTAAGAGGGGTTGCGATCACAAGGTAGCAACTCCCTATACATTTTAACATTAGTAGATCTCAAAAATTGTCTAAGTTAAAAAAGGTGAAATAAGTGAAAAAAAATATTTAAGGATAATGAAAAAAAAAATATGCACATCTTCAGACCTATATGAAAACACCTGTAAAGTTTCAAAAGGATTGACCTAGAACTGTAAGAGGAGTTGCGGTAACAAGGTAGCTACTCCCTATACATTTTAACATTAGTAGATCTCAAAAATTGTCTAAGTTAAAAAAGGTGAAATAAGTGAAAAAAAATATTTAAGGATTATGAAAAAAGAATATGCACATCTTCAGACCTATATGAAAACACCTGTAAAGTTTCAAAAGGATTGACCTAGAACTGTAAGAGGAGTTGTGGTCACAAGGTAGCTACTCCCTATACATTTTAACATTAGTAGATCTCAAAAATTGTCTAAGTTAAAAAAGGTGAAATAAGTGAAAAAAATTATTTAAGGATAATGAAAAAAGAATATGCACATCTTCAGACCTATATGAAAACACCTGTAAAGTTTCAAAAGGATTGACCTAGAACTGTAAGAGGAGTTGCGGTAACAAGGTAGCTACTCCCTATACATTTTAACATTAGTAGATCTCAAAAATTGTCTAAGTTAAAAAAGGTGAAATAAGTGAAAAAAAATATTTAAGGATAATGAAAAAAGAATATGCATATCTTCAGATCTCTATAAAAACACCTGTAAAGTTTCAAAAGGGTTGACCTAGAACTGTAAGAGGAGTTGCGGTAACAAGGTAGCTACTCCCTATACATTTTAACATTAGTAGATCTCAAAAATTGTCTAAGTTAAAAAAGGTGAAATAAGTTAAAAAAAATTATTTAAGGATAATGAAAAAAAATATGCATATTTTCAGACCTATATGAAAACACCTGTAAAGTTTCAAAAGGATTGACCCAGAACTGTAAGAGGAGTTGCTGTAACAAGGTAGCTACTCCCTATACATTTTAACATTAGTAGATCTCAAAAATAGTCTAAGTTAAAAAAGGTGAAATAAGTGAAAAAAATTATTTAAGGATAATGAAAAAAGAATATGCACATCTTCAGACCTATATGAAAACACCTGTAAAGTTTCAAAAGGATTGACCTAGAACTGTAAGAGGAGTTGCGGTAACAAGGTACCCACTATCAAATATTACAGACAGACAGACGGAATTCCGGACAAATTACAGACAGACAGACAGACAGACGGAAGCCAAATCCAATATAGCCCCCACTTTTTCAAAGCGGGGCTATAATCAGAAAGTGTAACTGTATGGCGGTGTTTATGTTTACATTTGCCATTTTTACGCCTGCAATGAGACGTTTATTTGTCGTCTACGAATGTCTAAAAGGGACAAAAACATCGTAGTAGGGCAATTTAGATATATAGTATATACTAATTTACTTTGAATCGATTGCGATGAAAGCTTCAAGCTTATTTGAATTCGGTCAAATATCGTTTTCTGCAGATTTAACCATAGTGTTGCAACATAAACAAACGCAAGCGTAACACCTCCTTGTGTCGGCAGCAGAATTCTATAGTGAAAAAATATATATATGGTGCAGCCTGCTGGACAGATCACAGGCTTGACTGCTAAACTTTTAAGTCAGTGTTATCGGTATCATAAACTTAGAAAGGCTCGGACTCAAATATTTTTTGCAACAAGGCTTATCGAAACATGAACTTTTTGGCGACTTAGTATATAAATTCAGCTATACATATGCTTTTATCATTCGATAAATGTTATACGACGGGCTGCATGGATGGTAGTTAACACATTACGGTTGATAACTTTGCTTCCCTCTTTAATTGCAGGCCGGCGGGTCGGGCCTTAGATTCTGTGATAGCTCCAGTTTAAAATAGAAGTGAAGGCAATGATTTAAGACTCGATACAATTAAACCACACCTCCCATCAGAGTCACCAGCTGGTAAGAAACACAAACAGGAAATAACTAGACCCTAATGGAAACATCAATAATGGATAACCAAAAGGACAGTTACTTTCCCACAAAATGGCCAATTGCCTATCCAAAACAAAAATATGAGCGATACACACACTCAATGACAAACCATAACAAAAACAAACCGCGGCAGAAGAATCGCATTGGAACGGCCAGTGAAAAGAATTTCAATGCGGCCGCAGTCCTCGCCTTTGTCCTGGTGTATGAATGTCATTTGACGTATCACCAGTACCAATTCTGAAATTCTGATTCTTTACTTCTGTCAGGACTGCGTAAAATCGATCTCAGTCCCCCCTCTTCAACCCCAGAAAGGAACTGTCCCATGGTGGTTCGTCTGTCGCGGTTTATTTTTGTTATCGTTTGTTCTGACGATTTCACAGAGTTTGCCAAAGATTTGGACTTTTCTCTAATAAAAACATCCCCAAAACACACTCAGTCCCATGGGATCGTCGATAAATGGTTTGAATTTGCAAGAAAATATTCGCTAAAACGAAATCATCTGAAAATGCATATTTAGGTCTTCTAAGGTACAGCCCAGCTCCACAAAGCTTGGATTTTGCCACAATGAATTTCTCCTGGCGAGAAGGTTTAGATCTGCTTTGCCAGTCACCCTTGATCTGTTGTTATCCAAAACACCCCAACTGAACAAATTAAAGAAAACATTCAGAGTGCTAACCAACACCAAAAGAATTATTATTATCAAGTTTCAAAAACACAGACTTGATTTATATGTTCTCGGAGATGTTCCATTGATGAACTAGGCGGACTAACAAATTGTTAGTCTAAATCGCGACGGAAGTTAGGGCGAGGATTGCGGCCGGTAAAATCGATATAAGCCCCGCACCCCAGTGAAATTCTTTTCACTGTCCGTTCCAAGGCGATTGATCTGCCAGAAGGCCTTACTTTCCCATAAAATGGCCAACTGGCTATCCAAAATAGTACAGAAGAACCGCCTTGGAACGATCAGTGAAACGATTTCTACTGCGGGGCTTAGATCTATCATTTTTAATTTCAGAAAACTTGTTTCTGATCTTGATATTGACACTAACACTCCTGATACCCGAGATTTTATTGTATTGCTATCCTGCTGCTGGCAATATAATTATTGGCAATTTAAAAATTATACCTGATTCTAGAAAATATAATTTCTAAAGAACTGACATATCGATTTTCTTTTGAAATTAATTTCAATAAGTGTAGACATATAATCGCTGCTGCCTTAAAGGAATTTGGTAATCGGTGGTGTAAACAAGAGTATGTTGAGCATAAAGCCCTTAACGAATGGAACATTAGCATTCTGAAACTAGTGAACAAACGCATTTCTTTCTACTCTCAAAATACGAACGTATTCCCTCCTAAACCTAAGAAGTATTTACGTCACCTTAAACTAGGCATTCAAGAATTTCATAAGAAGTTTGATTTGGCTGCAGCAGTTAAGGCCTCTATTAACAATGTGGTCATTGTCTGACGGCTTCACTATGTTAACACTCTGGTGGTACAAATGCCAAAGAATTCGGCTGCAGAGAGGGCTGTAGTTGATGACCATATTTGTCATTCAGTCACCAAGTTTGCTGTATGTGCTACGGAAGGCCAAGAAATGCTTCCCACGTTATATTACTTACCCGAAGCTTCATCTGGTCGCCGGCTTTAAGCTTATTGAATCGCTCTCGAACACTCATTCCGGGTGTTTTCACGAGAGATAGAGAGGCAGTGGCTTTTACACCACTGCTAACCATTTACATCTGGGAAGAGTGGGACAGTATCGTTACGTGTCTTGCCCAAGGACACACCTCGATACCGGTGGCCGGATTCGAACGCACAACCTCTCGATCATAAGTCAAACGCGTTAACCACTGCGCTATCGAGGCTGACAAAGTTGATGTTTAATGTCCCCGTCAACACAGTATAGGTCATTTTGGAGACGTTGCTTCCAATTTTGTGGGACTTTTACCCGACATTCAGGTGAAATGACATCTCAAGCCCTGTCGCCAAATGAAACCAATATGGTTTATAATCATGGACGGTCCGACTCGCACTGCTTAGATCCTCTAATCGGTTTACCAGTATTCGTGTGCGGTCGGTTTTAGCTCTGCGTGGAAACATCATGCAGCCCATCTATTTCTTCAAGCCCGATGGGCTTGGGCCGACTCTGACCTTTTCTTGCTAGTCTACAGTCTGTGTTTACCTACCGATATCCACTGAACTTGATACATGCTTTGCATCCATGAGACCTCAGACAAATTCAAACATCGTCAATATCTGACGCGTTTCATGGGAGTTACGGCCCTTTGTTCTTCCAAATTTTATAATGCTGAGAGTAGCCGTTTCCGGACTCCCCAGTCAGTTTTCCAACCATCTTTGAGACCTCGTACAAGTTCGATCATCGTAGAAATCCGACGCGTATCACAACGGTTATGGCCCTTTGTTCTTCAAATGTTGCTGAAATTAGCCGTTTCGGTACTAAAAAGCCTGTGTTTAGCAACCGATCTCCACCAAATTTGATACATGGCTTTTTATCCTTGACACCTCGCACGATTTCGATCATCGAGAATTACGGCCCTTCGTTTTCAACTAATGCTGAAATTAGTCAGTTTCGGACTCTACAGTCTGTGTTTACATACCGATTTCCAACAAACGCCATACATGGCTTTGCATCCATGAGTCCTCGACTCGTATCACGAGAGCTATGGAGCTATGGCTCTTTGACTTTCAATTATGCTGAAACTAGCCGTTTCCTGTCTCTACAGCCTGTTTTTACTTACCGATTTCCACCAAACTCGATACATGGCTTACTCGATACATGAGTCCTCGCATGAGTTCAATCATCGTCATAACCTGATGCGTATAACGGGAGTTACGCCCCTTTATGGCTGAAATTTTCGGGCCCCCGCCCATCGGGGCTTGAAGAAATAGATGGGCTGCATAATGCATCCACGCAGAGCTGAAACCGACCCGCACACGAGTACTCATTAGGAAAACATGTCCGTGTGAAATAATGGCGTCCAACATGGTGTCAGAAATTACATATTTTGGTAAAAATGATAACATCTTTCTTATTTCTGCTTCCAACATAGATTGTGGGTTGTTCTAACGAGTACTTACAATCTATGTTTTTGAGCAAAAATAAGGCAGATAATCAATACTCCCTAAACCCCACATTTCTCTTTATAAAGTGGGGTTTAGGGGTCTTCTTTTTACAGACTTGTTACCGTGATGTAGTTAACTGCTTAGAGGATCTAAGCCTGCCCAGGCAAAGCGGTGCGTGTCGGACCGTCGTGCTTATAAACCCTATTTGTTTCATTGGGCGGCAGGGCTTGAGATGTCATTTTATCTCAATGCCGGGTAAAAGTCCCATTACATTGGAATCAACGTCTCCAAAATGACTTTTACAGTGTTGACGGGGACGTTAAACCTCAAACCAAACAAACAAACAAACTAGTTCTATCATCGTCGAAATCCGATGCGTATCACAACGGTTACGGCCCTTTGTTCTTCAAATAATGCTTAAATTAGCGGGTTCCGGACTCTAGAGTCTGTGTTTAGCAACCCATTTCCACCAAACTTGATACATAACTTTTCATCCTTTGAGACTTCCCTCGAGTTCGATCATCGTCAAACCCGACGCGTATCGCGGAAGTTATGGCCCTTTGTTCTTCAAATAGCCGTTTCCGAACTCGCATCCATAAGAACTGGCATGAGTTCGATCATCGTCATAATCCGACGCGTATCACGGGAGTTAAGATTCTTTATACATGAAATTTTATACATGGGTCTTATTTGCGCAAAAAAGCTTGATACCCATTTAATTTATTGCCACTTGCTCATGACGGGATGGGGTGGTGATATTTAAGTCGTTCTCCAATGACAGCTTAATCTAGTTATGATTTGGTTTTAAAGATCTTTCAAGATTATTTCACTTATTTGAACCGATTAATAATCAGAGGTGGGCGAAAACCGGAGTACCAGGAAAATTACCTGACATTCCAATGCAGAAATCGGCTTCTCAAAATTTAACCAAGCCAGGCTCGAACCACAGCGGAGAGAGACCTAATGGTTAAGTCAGCGCTCTTACCCATTAGACCGCGGAGGCAGGAGTAGTTCAAAACACTGCGGTATAGTCAAAGCGCCATGTCAGCAGACACAATATTTCTACTCTTTAGAATCGCTCCATCGAGGCTATACATAACATAACTTTTCTGAAGAACCTGAATTATATGTCTATTTCTTATCAGGAGCTAGGGCACATGTTAAGGCGTCCGTAAAATGAAGACCCCCTAAATCCCATTTTATAATATGAGAAAAGTGGTGTTTACTGGGGTATTCATTATTTTCCTTAATTTTGCTCAAAAACATAGATGCTAAGTACTTGCTAGTACCGCCCTAGTGAAGCGGATCTAACAAGCATTCACAATCTATATTTGGACCCGAAATAAGAATACAGTAAAAATCCTATATTAAGACCACCTTTGGGCCTATTCAAAAGTGGTCTTAAAGACAATTTTTGAACAGTCCCAAAGGTGGTCCCTTATTGGGAGACACTGGGTGTTGAAAACACAAAGAAATAATAACTCAATCGTTCTCATTAAGCTTTAAACAGCAGATTTAGTCTTCATTTTAGGTGGTATTAATAGCGGAATTTTACTCTAGTATCAAATATTCTCATCTGAAGAAAATGTTAGTTCTAGAGATAAGATGGATGCCCTTTCATCACACAGATGTGTAATAGGAAGAATTCTCCGGAGATTCAAGTGTTAGACTCAGCCATGGTAAACAAACCATCGGTGCTCGAGCCATTTTACTGCATACTTACTCGTGACACTCATTACGAGGACACACCTATGCGACCCAGTGCATTTCTATACATCTCTAAATGGCTAGTTTTCTGGTGAAAATCATTGATATTTTCCTTGTTTGTACTGCAAGCATCGGTTGTGGGTGCTTGTTAGAACGAGTACGCACAACCTATGTCTTGGAGCAGAAATAAGACAAATAATGTATACCCCCGTAAACCTCAGTTTACTCTATATAAAGTGGTGTTTACGGGGTGTTCATTTCACGGAGTCACTCAGAAAAAGGATGGGTTCTGCATCACGAAAACACGCCTATATAATTTTTACCCCCTTGAACCCCACTTGTATATAGTAAAACTGGGGTTTCCGGGGGTATACCTTATTTTTCTTATTTCTGCTCTAAAATATAGATTGTGGGTACTCGTTAGAACCGCCTCGATGAGGCGGTTCTAACGAGTGCCCACAGTCTATATTTGGAGCAGAAATAAGAAAAATATCACAATTTTAATCATAAAATTTTCATTTTTTCGGCGATAAAGGTGATAATGTAGTTGTATAGGCGTGTTTGCGTAATGTAAAACATGTGCCTGCAAAAGCCAGAACCGTTAAACCTTCCAGATTCAGTTTGATTTTGCATAACGATAACATACCCCTGCGACGTAGTGCATCTTTTCAGATCTCCAAAACGGCTACTTCTCTCATGAAACCCATGATATTTTTCTTATTCTACTGCTAATATAGGTTGTGGGTGATCGTTAGAACCGCCTCATTGAGGCGGTTCTAACGAGTGCCCAAAGCCTATGTCTTGGAGCAGAAATAAGAAAATTAATGTATACCGCCGTATACCTCAGTCTTCTCTATATTAAGTGGGGTTTAGGGGGTGTTCAATTCACGGACTTGTTCATGTTATGTCATCCAGAAAAGGATGGGTTATGGAAACACGTGCCTGTTAAAATCAGAACCGTGTGTGTGTTGGGGGGGGGGGTGAATTCGGGTTTAACGTCGCTTTCAACAATTTTTCAGTCATATCACGACGGTGTCTGGTTGCGACAGGGAGCTCAATGCTCACTTTTATAGTGCTGCCTCACTGAAGTATCATGTCCCAGGCACATTACATGATACCACACCCAGTCACATTATCCTGACACTGGGTCGACCAGTCCTAGCTCTACCCGGCCGTAAATCTGAGTGCCAAGCGAGGAGCAGCTAGTACCATTTTTAACGACTTTGGTATGTCGCGGCCCAGGATCGAACCCGTGACCTCCCGTTCCCCGGAGCGGACACTCTACCAACTGTTCTATCGGGGCCGGTAAAATCAGAACCGTAACTCATTCCATGTTCAGTTTGAATTTTGCAGCATTTCTCTATCAAGCCTATTCAGTTTTCTTGTCAGGGCAAAGGGAGCTGGTTGCTGTGCTGTTTCATCACGCGAACAAGTCCGTGAAATGAACATCCCCTAAATCCCACTTATATAGAGAAACCTGGGTAGGGTTGGCTAATCGGAGCTGAAAAGATAATCGATTATCAGTCCCGTCATTGCGATCGATAATCGATTAGTAATCGCAAAGGTTTTTGTCATAATTTTACCTGTCTGGCTTTCTTCTGTGCATGACTGTTATCATATGTTGCACTTTACCATATGTATATTTGAACAGACAGGCCTGACCAAACAGTGTAGACCCAGATGAGACGCCGCAGAATGCGGCGTCTCATCAGGGTCTGCACTGTTTGCCACTCATCCAGCTATTTTAGGCATAAATTTGGGTAGTAAATTGTGCCTATCCAGTAATCGATTAAAAGCAAATCAGAAATGATAATCATTTTTGTTGAACTTATCGAACGATTAATCGTGTCACCCTTAAACCGGGGGTTTATGGGAGTATGCTTATTTTTCTTTTTTCTCCTCCAAGACATAGGTTGTAGGTACTCGTTAGAACCGCCTCAGTGAGGTGGTTCTAACGAGTACCCACAACCTACGTTTGTATTATTTATAAGAAAAATATCACACATTTTCATCAGAAGAGTAGCCGTTTTGAATATGTGAAAAAATGCACTATGTCGCATGGGAGTGTTAGCGCAATGTGTTTGTGATTACTTCATTTCTTGTTTTGTTTTCTTCATTAATAGTTACTCTTCCTCTTGTTGTCATTGGTAGACTGTAATCTTTGATTGTGGCTATTCTGGGCATCTATTTGTATAATTTTGTTTTCATCACGTGAACAAGTCCGTGAAATGAACACCCCCTAAACCAAAATTTATATAGAGAAAACTGGGGTTTAAGGGGGGTAAACACTAGCTGTCTTATTTCTGCTCTAAAACATAGGTTGTTGGTACTCGTTAGAACCGCTTCAATGAGGCGGTTCTAACGAACACCCACAACCTATGTTTGGAGTATAAATAAGAAAATAATCGTGGATTTTCATCAGAAAAGACGCCATTTTGGAGATTCGTTATGTCGCACGGGCGTGTTATCGTAATATGATGTTGTTGTTGTTGTTGTTGTTGTTGTTAATGTTGTTTATAAATGAATAAATATTGGAAAGCAAACAATCGGAAAAGTCAGAAAAGTTGTTATCTCCTATGACTTGAGCAGTTTATCATCACGAAAACACACCTATATAATTTTGATCCCCCTGAACCCCACTTTTATGCAGTAAAACTGGGGTTTACAGGGGTAAAGCTTATTTTACATATTTCCACTCTAAAATATAGATTGTGGGTATTCGTTAGAACCGCATCGATGAGTACCCACAATTTATATTTTGAGCAGAAATAAGGAAAATATCATAATTTTTCATCTGAAATTTTGCTTTTTTTCGGCGGTAACGTTTTCAATGTATTTGTATAGGCGCGTTTGTGTAATGTATATCCGCTTTTTGGAAGAAAAATCGGGTACAGCAAAATTCATAAATTACGACCGCCTATGGGACTGTTCAAAAGTGGTCTTTAAGACCACTTTTGAACAATCCCAAAGGTGGTCTCTTCCCAGAGGTCAATGTATGCAGAAAACAAAAAGAAAGAATAACTGCAACTTATTAAATGAACTTTTTATAGCAGATTTAGTGTCAATTTTAGCTGGTCTTAATAGCGGAATTACTGTATATTGTTCAGTTCGAGTCAGAGTCGAGTGACTGTCAGTCCGTGGGTCAGTCTGTATGCGTCTGTGTGTGTGTGTGTGTGTGTGTGTGTGTGTGTGTGTGTGTGTGTGTGTGTGTGTGTGTGTGTGTGTGTGTGTGTGTGTGTGTGTGTGTGTGTGTGTGTGTGTGTGTGTGTGTGTGTGTGTGTGTGTGTGTGCTTGCGTGCCTTTCGTTTCTTAGGAATGGATCTCCCCTGAAACCGGTTAAGGTACACCTTTCAAACTTTGCCTGTGAATAGTCGTGGGGTATAGATGGCACTGAGCTACTTTTGGTGTGACCTTGGCCTCAACATGACCCCAATTAGTGCTATTCATAGAAAAAGCGGGTATTTGCGATGGTATACCATCGGCTACGCGATCTAGTTGGAAATGTATCTGGTCTGTTCATTCATCTCAGTCACAAAAACCTTGAAAATTCCATTTTCTTTTATGTGTTAATATTAGATAAAATGAACCAGTTATTTTGCATAATTCATTTGTGTTTGTTGATAAGTATACAGAGATAAGGAATGACTTGCACGTTTTTATATTATCTTGATTATTGACCTAGCCTTTGAGCCACTGTAGCGCCTATTTTTGTGCCCACTCTGGTCTTCCAGAGATATAAAACAAAGGAGCTTCATAATTTGGATAGTTTTATTATTTAACATTCCACTTATACTCAACCTCAAAAGAAGCCATGAAGGTTCTCGTCATTTCATTGTGCTGCATTTATGGTACGTTCAATGTCTTCTTCTTCTTCTTCTTCTTCTTCTTCTTCTTCTTCTTCTTCTTCTTCTTCTTCTTCGTTTTGTTACATAACGACATAGTTACGCATTAGGTCAGTTAATAGTAGATCAAACCTCGAGCACTTAGCACGATTGATTTATCTACTTAAAACTGATAGATAAACTATGATTTATTACTCAGCAACTCAAATACTGATTTATTTTGGTTCTAACAGACAATTCTCCGAATTTTTCGCCATTGTAAGAAGGAATCTCGCCATATACTTTGACTGTGATGCATGCATTTAACTCCTTTTGTTACGTTTTGTTTGATTTGTTTGAGTTACGGTTTTATGTCACCGTCAACACTATTAAGGTCATTTTGGAGACGTTCCTTCCGTATTTGTGTGACTTTAACCCGACATTGAGATGAAGCGGTCCGACTCGCATCACTTTTCCTGGGCAGGCTTAGACCTTAGCTGTTTACCTGTACTCAAATTCGGTCGGTTTCAGCTCTGCGCGGAATCACTGTGCAGCCCAATCTATTTCTCCAGGCCCTGATGGGCGGGGGCGCTTGTTACGTTTTCGATGCAAGAAAATGACGTCTCACCATCTACGGTCAAAGCAACTACGAGTGCTGTCATGAAACTGCGGTGTTTCACGTTACGCTCTTCCGCCCTGTGAAGAATCGCGGCAAAAAAATATATACATTGCATATATTTTATTGCCTATAAAGGCGCGCTATATTAATTTAATTATGTGATTTTACACGAAAACTCAAAGAAGCGGATAGCTCGTTTACCATGGCTAATTTGAACTTGTTCTGGAGTCCCTGGAGAATTCATCCAAAACTTCCAGACATCCATATATTTTGCTTTGTGGTTTTCCTCATATGTTCGGTTAAAGGTATGTTGTATGTACTCATTAGAATCGCCTCAATGAGGCGATTCTAATGAGGACACACAACAAACCTTTATTGTATAGAAGACCGTGGCGAAATTAAAGTGATCCTAATTATGCTTCAAAACCTTAAAATATGACAAAACCTCAGTAGTTCGAACTACCCCTATTTCGAACAAATGTTCATGGTCCCAAAGCGGCCACCGCCCATCGGGGCTTGAAGAAATAGATGGGCTGCACGATGCTTCCACGCACAGCTGGAACGGACCGCACACAAATACTTTTTTTTTTGTTTGTTTTTAACGTCCCCATCAACACTATATAGGTCCTTTTACGAGACGTTGCTTTCAATTTTGTTGGACTTTCACCTGTCGCCCAATGAAACCAATAGGGTTTATAAGCATGGACGGTCCAACTCACACCGCTTTGCCTGGGAAGGCTTATTGGTAACTTTGGGCGACATGGCTTGAGATTTAATCTCAATATCGGGTAAAAGTCCCACAAAATTGGAATCCACGTCTCCAAAGTGACCTAAACAGTGTTTACATGGACGTTAAATCTCAAAACAAGCAAACACGGCCCCAAAGGTATTCGAATTTTCTAAGTTCAGCTGTGCGTACAGACAATATATGCTGGCGATACTTCAATGCCATAACGTTACTAGGTCTGTCATGTATATGTACGTCCAAACTTCTGTTGTTGTTTTTTTTTGTTTGTTTGTTTTTTTTTTGTTTTTTTTTTTTTTGTTTTTTTTTTTTTTGTTTTTTTGTTTTTTTTGTTTTTTTTTTGTGTGTGTGTGTTTCTTTTCTTTTTTTTTTTTTTCTTTTTTTTTGCGACGATAAGGTAATACTTATATAACAGTAAAATTCAGCAGTTAAGACCACCATAAATTAAGACAAATTCTGCCTTATCATTACGAAAACAAGCCTATACAAATACATTGTAAATTTTACCGTGAAAAAAACAACAACATAGTTTCAAGATGAAAAATTGTCATATTTTTCTTATTTCTGCTCAAAATATAGATTGTGGTACTCGTTAGAACCACCTCGTCGAGGCGGTTCTAACGAGTACCCACGAGCTATATTTTTTAGCAGAAATAAAAAAAAAATAAAGAATACCCCTGTAAACCCCAGTTTTACTATATGAAATTGGGGTTCAAAGGGGTCAAAATTATATAGGCGTGTGTTCGTGATGAAAGCTTATTTTGATGGCTGCACTTAATCTTTCTTTGTTTGTCTGCCCACAGTGTCCTCTGGTTCGGAACCACCTTTAGAACTGTTCAAAAACCTCTTTGGAACAGTGTCAAAGGTGGTCTTAATATAGGAAGGTAACTGTATATCCCACTGCCATTTTATAGCATGGTTTTAGGGAGCAAAAGGAAAGAGAGAAACAGCACATTTATCAAAACAAACCAAATGGGCCCCGTCAAGCGATTTTGGTACTGATCGCATATGCAAGCAGCGAAGGTTCAGGCGAGCCTGCGCATCCGCGCAGTCTCGCCAGAACCTTCGCTACTCGCTCATACAAGCAGTGAATCAAGAGGAACCTTCAGACAGAAAGCCATATCCCTGGCCCCTCTGAATGGCTGGGCATGCGCAGTTAGAATTTGTCATGACGGAATGCTCGAAGAAACAAATTCGCTTGGCGGGGCTCAAATAATAAATCACTTTTCTTATTTTCCTGTCTCTGAAGAAATCTTTTAGGCTTTTTCTCTTTGAAATAGTCTGCTTCAGCTTGTGCCAACAAGTAAATTAATGTCCACTTATCAACTTTTGCACTAATAAATAACCGGATGTCATAAAAATCATATGATCACATATTTTCTTAATATGTTTGTTTGATTTGGTGTTTAACGTCCCCGTCAACACTGTTAATATAAGGATCAACCATGGTTTTTCATGCATTAACATTCGCCGGGTCCCGAGGAAGCTGTTTGAACATGAGGCCGCCAGGCCGAATGTTCAAATATCTTCCGAGGGATCCGGCAAATTTTAATGCATGAAATAACCATGGATGATCGTTGTTCTTGCATAACTTACGATTCCGCAGTAAATTTTGACGAAAACGCCCATAAACTCCATATAAACTCCATCTATACTCTTGAAATGCGACCGGCGAACCAACATGGCGGTCATTTCAGAATGTTGTTTACAATGACGTTGTTACGCAGTAACCATCTGGCGTCATCATAGAACCCTAAAACGCTACGTTCAGGGCGATAACGTTACGCCGCTCAGCGTAACGTAAACAAAGCAAGGCCCGTCTTGTGATATCAAAAGCTCAAAATCCATGTTCAAACGGCACGCGAATTTCATGATTTGAACATGGTTTTGCTGTTTGAGCACGGCTTTCGGTCCATTTGACAATGGCTTCAAACAGTCATGCGCATAGGTATTTATGCAAAAATGTCATTTTGAAGACATTGCTTCCAATTTTGTGGGACTTTTACCCGACATTTAGATGAAATGACATCTCAAGCCCTGCCGCCCAATGAAACCAATAGGGTTTATAAACATGGACGGGCCGACTCGCACCGCTTTGCCTGGGCAGGCTTAAGGATAACCCTTTTTTAGCACATATTAAGATCCTCTAAGTGGTTTATACCAGTACTCAGTTTCAGCTCTGCGTGGAAGCATCATGCAGCCAATCTTTTTCTCCAAGCCCCGATGGGCGGGGGCCGTGTCTTAATATGTAAGCTATCTTAATATGTAAGCTATCTTATTTTTACATATGTGTAGATATTTGCCTATAATAATCTAACTGTTATTTTATTGCAGGATATATATTATATATAAAGTTGCTTGTATTATGTATGTTATATGATACGAGGGCGAGTCAATAAAAGCAACAGCCCAACTTATTTTTATGTGAGACCGATCTCTTCATTTCGATACAATTGCCCAATTGAATGATGCACTTGGACCAACGCTGTTCCAGTGTCATCAGCCCATATCTGAAGACGCCAGGTCCTTGTCTCCGACGCACTCCTCAACTGCCGCCACGACATTTTCGTTGGGCCGGAAATGACGTCCGCCGATATCCTTTTTCAAGTTTGGGAATAGGAAATAGTCACTAGGAGCTAAGCATGGAGAATAGGCGGGTGCGGTATTCGCTTGTACCCGTTCCGCTTAAGAGCATCCATTGCAATTTTGCAAGTGTGGACTCTTGCTTTGTCCTGCTTTAAAGAGTTTACCTGACTTTTTTCACGGATCGCAGTTCTCAGTTGGTCGAGCAAATTTGCATAATATGCACCTGTTATTGTACTTTTCATTTCATAAAAATACAGTTGTCATCACCTTGCCAGCAGAGGGTCGCGTTTTGAACTTCTTTGACCACAGAGACCCCGGCCACTGGCGATTTTGAGTTTTATTCCCGGGCTCTTGATAATGAACCCAGGTTTCATCTACAGTCACCAGACGTGAAAGAAAATCATCTTCTTTGACCTAAACCGCTTCAGCAATGCGCTATATACTGATGATCTGGTTGCCAATTGCTCATTGCTAAGGGTTTTTGTGGCCCAACGGGCTTTTAGCTTGTACCTACCCAAGCGATCATGTCAAATTGTTTAAAAGCTACCATGTGAAATGTACAATGCATTCGCTATTTATTCTACCTGAATTTGCATCAGAGTACACAGGATCCCGTACTTTGTTACACTTGTCTTCATCGGTGGCATCTAATGGGCGTCCAGACCTTATTTTGTCTGCTAGAGACGTTCAACACGTTTGAATGCCCAAACCCAGAATTTAATTTGTGTATACTATGGTGAAGAAGGCCATTAACATCGGTCAACTCGCAATGTTTTTCCTGACCTGTTTTCCCTTTCAAATACAAATACCGAATTATAGCACGGCACTCAACTTTTGACGAAAAGCTTGCTTTTGCATGACCTTCAATAACTTATAAGTGAATGACACGAAAAGGGTGCAATTTTGCTCTCATGCCTTAAACATGTTTTGAAACAAGGCATGAAAATCGTCGGTGTCTCGGTCAATTGGAAATGGGATATGCTGGTTACTTATTGACTTGTAAACTTGACCGCCGAAAAATGATTTTTTAAGATGAAAAATTGTAATATTTTTCTTATTTCTGCTCAAAATATAGATTGTGGGTAACGAGTACACACACTCTATATTTTAGAGCAGAAATAAGAAAAATATGGTTTACCCCAGTAAACCCGAGTTTTGCTACATGAAAGGGGGGTTCAAGGGGGTCAAAATTGTATAGACGTGTTTTCGTGATCATAACACATGGTTATTGGCTTGTAATGTCATGACGCCATTCGTGACAGCCTTATATTTTATTTTGAACATCAAAAACGATAATATTTGATTTGCGTACTAGAAGCCTCCGTGGTGTAGTGGTTACGCTACTCGCCTTGTAAACCAGGGATCGCAGGATCGATCCCGGGCTTCTCCAGACTTTCGGATGAGTCTTTAAACCGAGGTCCCGTCTCCGTATGACCTTAGCTCTTGGTTGGACGTAAAACTCTAACACTCACTCACTCACTGATTTGCGTACTGGTAGAGATTAACACTGGATGCATTACAATTTCTGACGACTCAACAGTTTGCACATGTTGTCTTTATTCTACATTTGTCCTCTATCGCGTTAGCAAGTCCATTCAAGTAACGCCGCTCTAAATCCCGCTTTATATAGGGAAAACTGGGGTTGACAGGGGTTACTCGTTAAAACTGCCTCAATTAGACGGTTCCAACGAGTACCAGCAACCTATGTTTTCAATATAAATCAGAAAAATATTACAAATTTTCATCAGAAAAGTAACCATTTAGGAAAAATTAAAGAATGCACCATGCAATCTGGATGTGTTATCGTAATGTATCAAAGATTCAGGGAGCATATTTCGCCCCCGCCCATCTAGATGGACTGCATGATGCTTCCACACAGAGTTGAAACCCACCGAACACAAGTACTGGTAAATCGCTTAGAGCATATAAGCCTGCCCAGGCAAAGCGGTGCGAGTCAGACCGTCTATGCTTATACATGTATATTGGTTGCATTTGGCGGCAGGGTTTGAGATGTGATTTCATCTCAATGTCGGGTAAAAGTCCCCAAACCATATAAACAAATAACATTAAAAAAGAATATTTACATTGTATGGATTGGATGGAGTGGTTTCCAGCCCTTGGGATGCCAGAGTCGATAAGAACATACGCAAAATACAAGTACAGGCAATGGTCGGTCCCGAAGCCTCGTTTTGAGCGCGTGGAATCTCTAGATTAGAAATATTTATTTTGAACCAATATACATAGAAAGAGTCTTATGAAATTGCATACTTATATTATTCTTGTAATTCTAGGGTGCTTTTCAGCGTCTTTCCAGACAGGATCTACCTGCCCTGGTACATGTGAGGCACGCTATAAGCCGGTGTGCGGAAATGATGGGAAAACGTATGGTATGTATTTTCATATGTTTATACAGTAAAACTAACTTTGAGACTGTTCAAAGGTGGTCTTAGACCAATTTTGAACAGTCTCAAAGTTGGTCCATGACCTGAAGACAATGTGCAGAATGGACGCCGCAAGAATAACTGCACCTTTTTAAATAACTTTTTTTTATTAGTCACCCCTATATATATTGCATTGCAAAGCATTGACCTGATAAAGATATGCTATCAACGTGACATTGCACTTTTATGAATTAACCGGACCACTGAAAAATGACAAAAATGTTATTGCTACTGAGAAAAATGGAAAAATTACATGACAAAAAAAACATCAAAGGAAAAATATGGTCAGCTGATACTAAATTTATCGCTCGCCAGAATGCCGGGACGCACTGAGGACCATCAATAACTTATCGTAAAATGCTAATTTATGAGTGTACAAGGGGATAAACTGATACATAGAATACCAGATTCATATCATTTGATATCAAGTTTATCAGGCTCGGCAAGCCTCGCGATTCTACAAGCGTTCTCGAAGCCTTGCCTGATAAACTTGATATCAGAAGACACTCACCTGGTATTCTCTATCAAGCAGAATTAGTCTTAATAGCACTTTTTCACTGTATTTTATTTTTCTGGGCAGATCATAATTTGGACAATTTAGACAAAAAAAATATGCGATTCTAACACAGCGCGCCTATATAGGTAATGGAAAATAACTGTGTTTTATTCTGCAACAAATCAGTTGGACGGTGTAACGTCATATTCTCGCATCGAAAACGTTAGAAAAGGATTTAAGTCGATAATTTTAGCGGGATTTCTTCTAACGATGGCGAAAAATTGTGAGTTTTTGAAGGAAACAACAACATTAATGCCGATTTTCAGCGTGTTAGAATCGAAATAGATCAGCTCTAGTTTGTGATTTGTTGAGTAATAAATCACAGTTCGTCGGTCAGTTGTAAGTAGACAAAAAAAACGTGCTATACGCACTCGTGATTTGATCTACTTTACAACTTACCTCCAAATTGTGATTTTTTACTCAACAAATCACAGTTAGAGCAGGTCTTTTTCTTAAATAAACGGCTACATAGGCTGATTTAAGTCTTTGTTTAAATGCATATGATGTTGTGAACAATTACTTTTTGATTTAATGAGGGTCATGTTAACTGCGCGCTGTCAAAAAGCTAGTTCTTGAATGTATGCACGTCGTTCTTCAAACGGATCACTCCGCACAACATTAGGGCTTTTTGGCTGGATGAAAAATGACATTTGAACTAGCGCACGAGAAAACCTACAATAAGACATGTACGCCCAACGAAGACTCAGATCAGCCGCGCAGTCTGATCAGAGTCTTCATTGTACGCTCTAAGGATAGCTAAGGGCCCAATACTCCTTCATGCAGCAAGAGAAGTCTCTGGTTAGACTATATGGATGCGCAGGCTGATCTGATTCTTCGCTGGGCGCACATGTAATTTGTAGGAAATGCTGTGCCCGGCTCATTTTATTTGATGCGAAATGACATTTTATTTAGTTATAATTTAGCATTTGTGCATATCTGCGCAAGAAGAATGCTCTCCGATTGTATTCGCAATGGCTGGAAACACAGTCTAATGTTTGTATTCCACGTGTGAATATGCTTGAATAGAAATTTCCTCTTGTCTCTGTCCCCACCCCAAACATCCACCCCTCACCAACGCCCCGGCGATCTCCATATTATATACATCTTACATTACTCTACCATATTTGTATGTCAACGCCGGTAGAAAGTGGATCCTGGATAACAAAGGTACCTACCTAGAGCTTGTTTGCCACCGTTACAGCCGGGGATTCAGTTTTAAAAAAAAACGCCGGCCTCGGTAGCTCAGTCGGATGCGCATCTGACTGGTGATCAGGAGGACGCGGGTTCGATACCTACCGTGGCCGGCAACATTCTTTCGCGGATATTGCTCATGAAATCTTTTCTATGGTCATTCTCTCCCTTCCACTGATTCAAGAAGGGCAGTTGGCAGTTTCTGAAGAAAGAATATGCACTGTACTGGTTAACCTCTTGGGTCACAGTATAGGCCTGCCAAGGAAAAGTGTGGATAGGTAAACTGACCGGCTCAAAAATGACCTAAATAGTTTTGACTGGGCCGTTTAACTCCAATACAAACAAACAATTAAAACAACCCGAAAGAAAAACTTAAAAATCTCTGAAATATATAGAGATTAATACATTTAGTTTTAAATACGGGAAATATTTTCCCGAGCGACTTGCAAATCAAGTAAACAAACGAGTGCGAATGCATGAGTTTCTTTATAAGATTTGCAAGTTTCAAGGGAAATATTTCCTATATTCAAAACTAAAGATGTATTAATGTTTATTTTACATTTATTCAATTGGCCGTTTTTGGCCTTTCTAACGTCTAAAACTGACGTAATAAGCGCTGTGACGTGACGTAATTTATCCCGATTTTGGCGCGACGTAGTGCATGATGACGTTCGCAAGGAAATATATCCCCGCCTGAAAGGAATATTTTCCCTGCAGGAAAATATCATATTTATTTCCCCAAAACATTACGTAAAATAGCAGCAAAAATGTAATATAACTTTTTATTACACAGGTATACCGTTTTATTCAAGTTAATTTTCTGTAATTTTCATTTTCAGCTAACATATGCTTCTTTAATGATGCGAAATGCCACAACAACAGATTGATACTGAGACACCTAGGGGCGTGTCCTGGCTTCGGATCCCATCAGATGCCAGTTTGTAATCCTGGACTTGTGTCCTGCCCCCGATGTTGGAGCCCTCTATGTGCCCTCGATGGAAAAACCTACAGTGAGTATTTTTTTTTTTTTTTTTTGTTTGGGTTTTACGGCCCTTTCAAGATTATTTCACTCATATCGAGCCGATCGTTAATCATAGGTGGGCGAAAACCGGAGTACCCGGAGAAAAACCACCTGACCTTCCGTTGCAGAACTTGGCGTCTCACACGTGACCCGAGCGAGGCTCGAACCCACGGCGGTGAGAGACCTAATGACTAAGAGTCAGCGCTCTTATCCATTAGGCCACGGAGGCCTACAGTGAGTATATGTTGACCATTACGATAACACACCCGTACGACATACAGCATTTTTTCACACTTCCAAAATGGAAATGGCTACTTTTCTAATGAAAATCTGTGATATTTTTGTTATTTTTACTTCAAACATAGGTTGTGGGTGCTCGTTAGAACCGCCTCATTGAGGCGGTTCTAACGAGTACCCAAAACCTATGTCTTGGAGCAGAAATAAGAAAAATAATGTATTCCCCGTAAACCCCAGGTTTCCCTATAAAAAGTTGGGTTTAATGGTGTTTTCATTTCACGGACTTGTTCACCTGATGCGAAGGTCCAGATAACGCACATGTCATTTACATAACAAACCCATGCAAAATAGTGCATTTTTTGTGCTTCCAGATGGCTACTTTTCTGATGCAAATACATATGAGCCAACGCACGACAAAACCTACCATAAGACATGTGCGCTCACCGAAGACTCAGCTCAGCCTGCGCAGCCATATAGTCTGACCAGAGACTTCTCTTGCTGCATGAAGGAGCATTGGACTCTCAGCAATCCTTAGAGCGCACAACGAAGACTCTGATCAGACTGCGTGAATGCGCAGGCTGATCTGGGTCTTCGTTGGGCGCACATGTCTTATTGTAGGTTTTGTCATGCGCTGGCTCGTATTATTTTTATTGTCAAAATAGAAGTGAAGGCAATGATCAGAAATCGATACAATTAACCCACAGCTCTCATCGGAGACACCAAGGGAAAGAAACACAGATATGAAACAACTAGACCCCAATGGAAACATCACTAGCGGGAAGCCAAAAAGATACTTACTTTCCTACAAAATGGCCAGTTGGCTAACCAAAGATAAATAATATAAGCGAGCGATACACACACTCAAAGACAAGCCATAACAAAAATAAACCACGACAGAAGAACCGCATTGGAACGGTCAGTGAAACGAATTCCAAACCTGGGCGGGGGGTGGGGGGGGAGCTTAAATCGATTTTACGTGGCCACAATCCTCACCCTTACTTCCGTCGCGATTAAGACAGATAATTTGTTCAGTCCAGTAACTAATCAGTGCAACATCTCCATGAACACAAAAACCAATCAACCACAGAGATGAAACAACGGTGAGGAATCGACAACAAGAAACCACTGAAATGCTGGAGCAAAAGAAAACCAATTAACAGTAAGACTCCGATGGGCCCAACCAATACGAGTACCCACAGCTTATGTCTTGGAGCAGAAAAATGATGTAAATCCCAGTTTTCTCTATATAAAGTGGGGTTTAGGGGAGTGTTCATTACACAGACTTGTTCACGGTATATGACCGGTTGGTCATGTTTGACTGTTCATTACTCAAAGTGCCTATTACCTGTTTCTTTTATGCATAGTTGAAATTGAACTTCTGGACATGAAGTCCTTTTTGATCGATTGTAATGACTTATAAAGCGCAGTAGCTTGTAACAGCTATTATCCACGTGACTGTAGCTGACCTGTAGGAAATCCAGGTAACTGTTATTTATAGAAAATAGTCGCTGTGAGGCCAGAGTTTTACGTAAAGGGGTTATCTCTTTAAACTGAGCTATAATCATGTGTTGGATTTGACAAATAATGTACACCCAAAATGCAGTGTCTGATCAGGGTCTACACCGTTTGCTTACAGTACAGTATTTTAAGGATTTAACGAAACATTCTGAGTCCTCGTTCATAAGGATTGTTTAGCCTACACTCAGCGACAATCGACCAACCAATGCTGCCTTGCAATGATTTGAGCCAGAGCATGACAAAACCTACAATAAGACATATGCGCCCAACGAAGACTCAGATCAGCCTGCGCATCCGTGCAGTCTGATCATAGTCTTCGT